>JAAALK010000085.1:8541980-9121991 GCA_019279435.1 Zizania palustris
CAGAGAGATGGGCATCTTGAGGAGTTTTGCTTCAGGAGGAAGCGGGTTGAGCGAGCAGAGAGAGCTCGAGGTGGGCAGGAGCAGTTCTACCAGCAGGGTGGTAGACAGAGAGTTCCTCGACGTAGAGAGAGGCTAGAGGCTAGGCCACGTCGTGTAGGTGGTGGTAGAGGAGACGGTTTTCATGACCGTGCTCCGGAGGGTGGGTTCCGTTCCGGCAGAGTTCCAGATCGTTATGGATACGATTTTGGACCTCGTGACCGTGATTTTAGGCAGAACAGAGGACCGCGCTTTGAGCCGCGTGGTGGTCCCGACTCATACGATTCCTTCTGCTTTCCTACTTACGAGCAGATGGCTCGACACTGGTTTAGTACTTTTGCTAGACCTAGTGGTCGACCATTTGCTCCCACTCATGACCATTGATCTTGCAGGATCGAGGACTGGAGGACGTATGGATCATGGATTCAAGATGTTCTCACCATATGATGGGACACTGCAGATGGTTCTCCAGCCTCACTCCCCCGAGCTCCAAGGAATACATCACTTTCGGGAACAGTGGTCAAGGGAAGGTACAAGGTATTGGGTCGATTCGTATTTGAGTTATGGAAGTGGCATAGAAGGTTAGGCCATTTGAGTTTTGATCTACTTGTCAGATTGAGTTCTATGGATCTTATCCGAGGATTGCCTAAGCTTAAGATGGAGAAGGATCTAGTGTGTCATCCTTGTCGTCATGGAAAAATGGTTGCCGCTTCTCATGCACCTGTGACTCAGGTGATGACTTCGTACCCAGGAGAGCTATTACACATGGACACAATAGGTCCAGCTCGAGTACGCTCAGTCGGTGGGAAGTGGTACATTCTTGTAATAGTTGATGATTTTCTCGATTTTCGTGGGTTTACTTTCTAGAGTCTAAGGATGAGACTTTTCAATATGTTCATGACCTGATTTTGAAGCTGAAGAACGAGAATAATGGTCTGATGCGAGCAATTCATTCAGACAACGGATCTGAGTTTAAGAACTCTCAGTTCGTCAGTTTTTGTAGTGATCAGGGTCTTGATCATCAGTTCTCTGCTCCTTACACTCCCCCACAGAACGGCGTTGTGAAGCGAAAGAACCGCACGCTTGTCGAGATGGCCAGGACGATGCTTGATGAGCATAGGACTCCTAGACATTTTTGAGATGAAGCAATGAACACAGCTTGCTATCTTGCCAACCGCATTTTATTAGAGCTTACTTAGGTAAGACATCATATGAGTTGCGCTTTGGTAGACAACACAAGGTAAGTCACTTGCGAGCTTTTGGATGCAAGTGCTTTGTGCTTAAGAAGAGAGGGCATTTGGACAAGTTTGAGTCTCGTTGTTGGGATGGAGTCTTTCTAGGTTATGCTTTGCATTCACGAGGCTTTCGTGTTTGGAACCTAGACTCTCATATGCTTGTTGAGACGTGTGAGGTTTCCTTTGATGAGTCTTTGCCCTCACCGACTCCTTCTTTTGAGCTTTCTGGAGATGATGAGCTTGGAGAGTCCATCTTCGAGGAAGATGATGACCCTCCTGCTGATGATGAGGGTGGACCCTCTGCACCGCCTGCAGACCCCACACCTTCTGAGACTTAGACTGAGGATGAGGACGGACCTCTAATTACTCCTTCTACTTCGATCGAGCCTCCTCAGCCGAGTCTAGAGGTGTCAGGTGTTGACTCTGGTGAGATGACTTCTCAACCGAGTACAGAGGAGCTAGTTGCTAACTCTAGTGAGGTGACTTCAGATCACCTAGGATCCCGAGCAGTTCAGCGTGATCACCCTTCAGAGCTCATCATAGGTGATCTTACGGAGAGATCTTTACGTTCCTCAGCTGGTTCACTTGCTATGTTTGCTGAGTCTGCTTTTGTTGCTAGTTTTGAGCCCCGAGATGTTTCTCATGCTTTTTTCGATTCAAATTGGATTAACGCCATGCAAGAAGAGCTTGAAAACTTTGTTCGCAATCGGGTTTGGACAGTAGTTGAGCTGCCACCTAGATGCAACACCATAGGCACTAAGTGGGTGTTTAAGAACAAACAAGGAGAAGATGGTGTTGTGGTGCGCAACAAAGCTCGATTAGTGGCACAGGGCTTCTGTCAAAAAGAAGGTATTGACTTTGAAGAGACCTTCGCCCCTGTTGCTCGCCTTGAGTCCATTCGTATTCTTTTGGCCTTTGCTGCTTCTAAAGTTTTTAATCTTCATCAAATGGATGTCAAGAGTGCTTTTATAAACAGGCATATAGAGGAGGAGGTCTATGTTAAGCAACCCCGGTTTCGAGAACCCTAAATTTCCACGACATGTTTACAAGTTGTAGAAGGCTTTATACGGTCTGAAGCAGGCCCGCATGGCTTGGTATGATCGCCTGAAGCAGTTCTTGTTGCAGAAAGGTTTTGTGATGGGTTCTGTGGACAAGACTCTTTTCTTGCTTAGAGATGGCGCAGACTTATTGGTTGCTCAGATTTATGTGGATGACATTATTTTTGGTGGTTCTACTAATGAGCTTGTTTCCAAGTTTTCTGAGCAGATGCATAGCGAGTTTGAGATGAGTCTCATGGGAGAACTCAAGTACTTTTTAGGGCTCCAGATCAAGCAGACCAAGGACGGCATTTTCATCCACCAGGGTAAGTATACACGGGACATGCTAAAGAAATTTGATTTTGGTGGAGAGCTAAAGCCACAGATGACCCCAATGGGCACATCTGGAGGTCTGGACAAGGACGAGGACGGCGTCAAGGTAAATGAGAGAGAGTGTCGAGGGATGATCGGTTAGCTACTATATTTGACTGCGACGAGACCGGACATTCAGTTTGTGGTGGGTGTGTGTGCGCGTTTTTAGTCTTCGCCACGCGCATCTCATCGGCAGGCTGTGAAGTGTATTTTCAGGTATCTTACTTATGCTCCTGATTTAGGTCTTTACTATTCATCATCATCGTCTCTTGATTTAGCTGGTTTTTCGGACGCTGATTTTGGTGGGTGCCGGCTGGATCACAAGTCTACTTCCGGTACTTGCCAGCTTCTTGGTTCTTCACTTGTTTCTTGGTCTTCTCGAAAACAATCTGGAGTTGCGCCTTCTACTATTGAGGCTGAGTATGTAGCTGCTGCTAGCTATTGTTCTCAGTTAGTTTGGATGATTTCTACTTTGCGGGATTTTGGGTTGTTTTTCCCTTCGAGAATTCCTTTGTTTTGCGATAGCACCAGTGCAATTAGTGTAGGGAAAAACCCATGTCTTCATTCTAAAACCAAACATATTGATGTGCGTTTTCACTTTCTGAGGGATCAATATGAGAAAGGAGTCATTGATCTTATACATGTTGATACCCATCAGCAGCTGGCTGATATTTTTACTAAACCCCTAGATCAGTCTACTTTTGAGCGTTTACGAGGGGATTTGGGAGTTGTGTATCCTTTTTAGGATACTTTTGAGTCAGTTTTTCTTTTCATCTTTATTTTTTATTGAGTCTTTTTGTGTGCGTTCATATCATGCATAATCATCAATCATATTTTGAGCTTGCTTCTGCTATATGATTAAACTACTTTACTTTCTCTAGCTAGTATATGTTTTGATTACTTGTCGATGATCATGTTCTGTTTTGACATTTTTTAGCTTTCTCTGGGATTTATTTCAGGGGGAGTTCCTTGTTGGTAATTCTGAGATTGCACTTACTTTTGAATCTTTATTTTTTTTGGTTAACCATAATGACCGCTTTTCTTGCTTCTGTTTGGCTTTTGGTCATTAGGGTTAAATTTTTATTTTTTTCTTCTATTTTCTTTTGTTTTGTTTTTCTTGTTTCCACATGTTTTGCAGGTTCTGAAGATGAGCTGAAAAGGGTGTTGACAATGCACTCATCAAGGGGGAGATTGAGAAACCATGTTGAAGTACATGAGTTTGATACTCCAGATGTGATGAGTGATTGTCAACGAAAGTCAAAGGAAGGGAGATATGAAGACCTGCCGAGTCTGAGGCGCATGTGACTCAGGTACACGGGCAGTGAGCGACGACCGGGCAGAGGAGCCGCGGAGTCAGGCTGGCCCAATCCGGGTACATGGCTAGGAGCGGTAGATGATCCACCGGTCTGTTGACTGGGTTTGACTCAGGTACACGGGCGGCGAGCGATTGCCGGGTTGAGGAAGCTGCGGGGTCGGGTCGGCCCAATCTAGGTACCCGGTGCGAAGACGGTGGACGCTTTGTCAGTTTCGGCGCAAAACTGACAACCTATGATTAATTCATTTGTAGGACATTAATATTTAGTTTTTAAGTTTAGAATATTTTTATTTGAGTCAGGTGATTTTTCTAAGAATATTTTAGTAATTTTCGGAATTTATTTTAGAGTCAGTTTAATTTACCCTAGGACTAAATTAGTCTTTTTATGTATTAGAGTCGCCTATAAATAGACCCCTATCTCCCCTGGGGATAGATGACTGTTTTATTAGATCAATCTACAGTTCAATTTTTCTTTTCTACGTTTCCTCGCGTGATTTTCTCCTGAGAAATTGTTTCGCCGCCGGCCAGGCGTCGTTCATCCACATCACGCAAGCGGAGGCTTTCCACGCGCGTGTGTCGTCTTGCGAGTAGGGAAGCAGTGTAGTCGGCTGCTACAACTAGCACGAGACCCACGCACCTGAGCAACACAGAGCAGCGATTGATTTTGCTTTCTCTCCGTCGAAGTCACATCAGCACTGTGCATGAGTTTTCATGTGCTATTCCCAAACGGCAGCGCGTGACAGCCAAGAAAAAAAGGCACTGCTATTTTGGCCGACCCGCCAGGCGGAAGCAGGAAACCAGCGGCAGCGTGGGCGAAACCGTGGGCGCGGCGTGCACAGGTGCGTCGCTTGCGAAGGCAGGTCTACGTCCGTCGCAGATCGTCTTCCCCACGGCAGATCAGATCTAATGCAGGTAAGGTTTTTAATCCCCTATATTTTAGCTGTTTAGTTAAACCAATATTTATCTATTTTTTAATTAGCTAAAAATTATGTTTAAGAAATTTTGTGGTTAATTTAATCTGCCAAAATAATATTAGTAATCACATAATTTTATTTATATCTGTTTAATCTGCTTATATAAAAAGTAAAGAAAAGTTTATTAGTCGCAGTAGTATTTTTAATTCTAGTCTTTACCTGAAATATTTTTAGGTTATTTCTGAATTAATGTTTGGATGATCCATATTTTATTAAGTTAATTAGTATTTTATTTTTAGACTGCAATCTGAACATTTTACTAATATATTTAGTTTTTTTATTACGTGATTAAATATTTCTAGTACCCATTTTTATTTACTGCAGTGATTCTTTTTAGTTTAGCTTTAACATTTTTTTGATTAGAATACCAATCATTTTTAGGTTAGACAATTTTAATTTCAGTAATTTGCTTTGCTAATATTATTTGTATGGTTAAAATTGTTTGGGTGTTGGGATTAGATTATAGTTTAGCAAGAAATTTTTAGGCGCCCATTCACTCCCCCTCAGGTTGCTACTTTCGGTCCTACAGTTGTGTCAGGCCAGCGGCTCGGTCGCGGACCCAAAGCCATCATCGCTGCCACCTTCCATCATCGCCGGATCGGGGGCAACCGGGAACAGGAGGTCGGCGGCTCGGATTAGCGAGGTTGGTCACGTTTTGTGGGAGAGATGGGGGAAGTTAAGGGTCGTCGTGGAAGCCGATGCTAGAGCGAACTTCTAGAGGTCGATGACGCAGCCATTTCTAATGCCGGGGAACGTGGTGGTGCGGAGCGGAGGCGGTAGGGAGGTACGCCGTGAGTGTGTGCGGGAGATGGGGAAAGTGAGGAGGGCACGCGCGGGACAAACCTAATTTTTAGATAAGTTCCATCTGTTTTATGGAAAAGCCAACTGAAGTTATGTAACTTCCGTCGGCTTTAGTTAACTTCCGTCGGTTTGGAGGAGCCAACGGAAATTACATCATTTTCGTCGGCTTTCGGAAATACCGATGGAAATTTAAAAAACCAATAGAAATTTACTATTTTCTTGTAGTGGCTATTATATGTTTTTGTGAGAACTCAACTTGTGTACTTATCTTTTGCTAATTGTTTCATTAATGGTTGTGACGCATCTTGTTTGTGTTATGTATACATATTTTATGCCTTTAAAATTCTATTTTAAATCTTAAGATAGAAAATCATATAATAGCCATAGAAGTCTACGTAACCCCTTATGTATTGTTGTCCAATATGGCATGCTAACATGATAAACTAATTTGCAAAACCACTTTAGGATTGTAAGTAAATGGTATTTCAAAGGTTAGAAAATTAAACGTCTAGTTTATTAGCTGAAGGGGTTAAATAATCAATCGTGCCCATGGTGCCCGTGCCCCCTATGCCGCGCTTAGTGGCCCACTGACCTTACGGCTCGACACCCTAGGACTATTAGATGAAATGCCAATTCAAAATGGCAGACACCACCATCGTTTTTCATGAAGCACCGATGTAATATGGTAGCTCCGAAGTTTCTCTTTTTCATTGTCTGGTAGCAGTTTAACTACATGCCATGAATTTGTTTCTGGGTATGGCATACTAACATGATAAAACTGATTTGCAAGTAAATGGTATTTTAAAGATTAGAAGATTAAACATCTAGTTTGTTAGCTTCAGAGGTTAAATAATCAATCAACCCAGGTAGGAGGTTATATAGACTAATTCTATTTTCTAATATATCCCGTTTGGATGAAAGAAGAGGTTTGTCATTTTGGCGTCAAACATGGTTACCATAACTATTTTTCCTCCGGAACGTCGAGATAAGCAAGCAAACGATTTTACAAAAGCAAAAGCATGCTGATAAAATGGAGCAAGCAGTTCAGAAACCAGTCTCTGCAACTCTGCAACGTAGGAGCTGATTCCCCGTGGGAAAGTTTAGGTGTGCCGAGTGACGGCTCAGAACGACAATTTTAGAGCACCGACTGACTCACTTCTGGGAATTTAGCTTGTATAATCCACCTGTAACGGATAAAATTTGTTCTTGGCAATGGAGGTTGAAAATGAGAATTCTCATCTCATCTCACCTATTGTAGCTCTATACAGAAAAAAATGACAAGGCAACAGCATTAGGGAATGTGTACCTATTAGGGGTGAAAGTGATTCGGATAGTTTTCGACCGTATTCGGAAAAATGGATTCGGATTCAGATTTTTTTTATTCAGATACGGATATTTCAGATACAGATTCAGATACAGATATTTTTTCGGATACGGAAACGAATATGATATCACTGATATCCGGCGGATTCGGATTCAGATTAAGATTAAGATAATCCGAATAATTTTTATCCGGATTATCCAAATCTGCTAGCCCATTAGACATTTAGGCCCAACTATTTATAGCCCATTTAGACATCCGACATCTTATTTTTAAATCAGTTATGAGTATTTCAGAATTTCAAAATCTTCTTGGTTTTTGAAATCAAATACAAGTATTTTTCTATAGGATATTTTGAAAGATTTTATAATTCTAAAAACTTTATTTGTTTTTTTATAATTAAAAATCATTAAGCTATATGTTGCTAATCGAGTGTAATAAACTAGATTTTTCAATTTTATTTTAATTTGGTGGATAAGAACTAAAAATAGACTCATAATTATGAATATAATTTTTCTACAAATTTTGGTTTATTATTTCATGTGCTTGCAGTTCAAATTTGATATATTTCAATATAAATCCTAGAAACACACTTAATGAATTAAAAATAGTAAACTGACTCAAAAAATACTATATTTTTAAATGATATAAAAAATATTTTATTTTGATTATAAAAAAATTCAAGTTCAAATGAAAATTTAACTATTGATTTGCTTTTAAATCCAATCCATTACTTCTTTAAATCGTAATTCGAGAATCTACGACTTTCTTAACATCGTACGTGATAAAATTCTCGAAACATTTTAAAAATTTTATCATAGTATCTATGTATCATATAATTACAACATGACATATTTTGTATTTTTCAGACTTTAGTTGATTTGTCTAAAATTAAAAAACCATTAAACACTACATTGTTAACCGAGTGTCGCAACCTAGATTTTTCAAAAATTCTTTATATTTAGTAGATAAGAACTAACAATGGACTCATAATTATAAATATGATTTTTCTACCAATTTTGGCTCATTATTTCGTGCATTTGTAGTTCAAATTTGACATATTTCAATATAAATCCTAGAAACACACTTAATGAATAAAAAATAGTAAATTGACCCAAAAAATACTAGATTTTACATGATATAATTAATATTGTATTTTGATAATATAAAAAAATTCAAGTTCAAATGAAAATTAAACCATTGATTTGCTTTAAAATCCAATTCATTCGTTCTTTAAATCATAATTCATTTCGAGAGAATCAATGACTTTCTTAACATAATACATGATAAAATTCTCAATTTTTTTAAAAAACATTATCACGGTATCTACATATCATATCATGACACCATGACAAATTTTGTATTTTTTAGACTTTAGATGATTTTTCTAGAATTAAAAAATCATTAAACACTATGTCGTTAATCGACTGTCGTAATTTAGATTTTTCAAAAACTCTTTCTATTTATTGGATAAGAACTAAAAATAGACTCATAATTATGAATATGATTTTTCTACCTATTTTGGCTCATTAATTCATACACTTGCAATTCAAATTTTATTTATTTCAATTTAATTTTGAAAAGTATACTAAATAAATTACAAATAACAAATAAATCTAAAAAATCAAAATTTTATATGAGATAAGCTATGTTGTATTTGTATCGTAAAAAAATTTTCAAGCTCAAACTGATTTTTGGTTTGTTAAATTATTCATAACCATCAATTATTTAAGATTTACTTCAAAGACAACCTTTTCAAATTTACGTGATATCAACTATTACTTGACATTTGTGTATTGTTATTATGAATTAAAAATTATATTACTAATGATATCCGATAAATATTCGTAATCATATTTATATCCGCTCCGTATATGTTTCGTATTTGTATTCGATGATATCCGATTCCGTATTCATCCCTATACCTATGCCTTCGCTACAAGTAATTTGATCCTTAGATGGAGGGGGGTTACAGGTTATAACAGCCTATTTCTTGATTTGCTGAGTACAAGTCGATGGTATTTCGCCACAGCTGAGCCGATCACTGCAGCTTCTTCAACTTGTTCGTATATGATTCCACATCCACTGGGTATTTCAGCATGGCCTTCAGTTTAGAAATAGCCTCATCCAAGTCCCCCATTTCCAGGAACCTTTCGCTTGGGGTTGCAAAAAGAACGTCATTTAAATCTTCATCGAGCTGTAGTGAATATAGGTGCTCAAAGGCCTACAAAGAAAGTTATTGTTATAGCTAAATAATTGTCCTCTGAAATCTGATGTATCTTTCTGTTAGAAAAGTAAACGTTTGTCTGGAACCCATCTTACCACTTTTAGTCGTGAAACAACCATTTCCCTGACCGTAGATGATCGTGATACCAAGTTGATGATAAAAAGGCCACCTTCTGCAAGGAACTTCTTTGCCGCCAAAAGAAAAGAATCATCAACAAAGCTAGCATGAGGGCAAGACAACCCAGAGCTGTGGGGCAGCCAAGAACTTGAAGTCAGAATAGATTGATACAGAATTGTTTGCTAGTCTAGTATAAAAAACATAGAATGGTAGAAAGCAGTCATCAAAATGTTGAGAGCAAATACCTGACATCAGATGAATCAACATCAACAATAAGAATTTTAACAGCATTGTTTTCATTGTCATTATACCCTCGCTGGGTAGTACTCCCATTGTGTGCAACAGCAATAGCATCTATGAATTTGATTCCATCTCCCAAATGCACCTAACAAAGGGAAGGGGAGTTTTTATAATGAAGACGCTACAAAACATCACCAATTTTGGAATATTACTCAACAAACAAAAACCTCATTACTGCCATGTTTACAGCATCTAAACTTGATTTCCAGGAGGAGTCATAAATCAAAACATTACTTACATTACAAGACATAAGCAATCTATAATGATTTATTAATAAAAACAGCCTTTGATAACATCAATGTCATATTACAATCAAAATAATTTCGGACATTAAGCATTAGTTACAGTATTAAGTAAAGTGCAGCGCTTCCCAAAAGTAAAAAAAAATCATGAAAGAACTAATAAAGCCTCCAAGTAAAAGCCTTAGATTCTAGATTACCAGGCATCTAAATTCTTTGATAATACAATAAATAACTCACCTGCAATTGCCCATCGGTTAAAAAGCCAAAATATTTCTTTGCAAGCTCCTCTACCAAGGGATCTAACTCCACAACCTGTAAGTTCAAGAAGCTGAACACCCCATTCAACAAGTCAATCAAGATAAGATATTTTTCTTTTACCTGAATATCTAGGAAAGGGAGGCATCCTCGAAGAAACATTGGTAAAGTCCCTGCTCCAAGACCTATGACAGTTGTGAAAATCTCGGAAGATGAGAGGATAAGTAATTTTTGTAAGAAAATATAGTAAATATATAAGTCCTAAGGTCAGGTCTGTTTGGCTTCCTACAGTCAAGTCGGCTCTGATACCATCTTGTCACGCCCCGATTTAATAAATCAGGACTTTATTGAAATTCCATAGAAAATCAATAAAACAATACGTTCATCATGCGACCTCGTACAAAACGGGCAATCATTCACGGTTCGTAGACCACATTAATACAAAAGTGAATAAAGATGAAGAGAAACTAATAAAATAAGGGTCCTAGATGAACGCCTCCTTCCAGTCTCGCCTTGACTGGGTCGCTACTCCAGACCTTCATCCTCCTCGTAGTAGACGGGCTCTGATGGTGTAAGTCAATGGGATGAGTACAGATGTACTCAGCAAGCCACCGAATGCAGATATAATACAAGGTAATAACAAGGGAGATAGTGGCTAGTTTTGCGGAAGAAGCATAATTGTAAAGCATTAAATGTGATCAATTTATTAGTACTGAAAAGTAAACATGTGTATGCATCATCATCTTCTAACTCGAGGAGTACGTTTTACCTCCTCGCACCACAGTCCTTACATGCCATGAGTAACTCAATCATTCAACCAATGGTAAACTAACTGCGAGTAGTCACACAACCCGCCCTTGACCGTGGGTTCGGCTTTTCGAAAAGATTAAATTACTCTGATTAGAGATGTACCACTGTACCCACAAGGCACGCACTCATCACCTACACCAAAGTGTAACGAGATGACCCATTTCACGGGAACTCGTGCCAAAACCTTCCATATGGTCTTCCCTGACTCAACAGCACCCTCTTATGGGTTTCGTATCGTGTCTCGCCATGTCGAGTTTCTACCATACCCCCCCTTGAGCCATCGTCGGTACAAGGCGCCCTGAGGGCTAGCCCCTTGCCCCCTCCACTATGGTGCCGAGAGCCGGAGTGTTCCACAGTTCCAGTTAGGACTTACCCATTAGACTTGTGATTGGTACGGAAGTGCTTTGCAATAGATCCCGCAGACCGGTCCTTATAGTGCCCCGGGTGCGACATACCAATACCCAAGCTTGCACCCGGAACCCACCATACTTATAACTTAGCCAACTCCAACAGAGTCCAGAGACGAGAATAACAGGGAAATTCATATACAGAAACCAGCTATCTACGACTCATTCTTTTTATCCTATAGCAGTTGTGCCGGTACATTGGGCACTAGCTAATAATTTTATAGTAGAGTGACAAGGAGTTAAGGCTCAATAAGCATGTCTTGGGTTTGCACACAAGGACGGGGATCTAATAATTATAAGTGTAAGGCTTTGATATTTGACTAATGCAATATTTACCTATGGGTTATAGCGATAATTTGTTAAAACATGGGATCAATGATGATCAACTGTTTCAACAGAGGTGGTCGATGACTTGCCTTGCTCAGCAAAAGGGGATGGAGGAACCTCGGGGTAGAACTCCGGATCCTCGACGAACTCGTAGTCTTCTCGATACGGAAAAATAAACAACACATTCAATAAACAGATAAAAATCCACCAAATAATAAGCATACACATTTGTGGGTTTTATTGTGTGGAATAAAGTTTTAATATTTTGATGTTTGGTGAATAAATAGTAAACTTAATTTCTTAGGGCTTTTCTAATTTATTTTTCTGAATTAATAATTTATCCCTAAGGGGTTTTTATTTATTTATTAAAAATATTTTGGGTAACAGTAACATACTGTTTTTATGGCATTAATGTGTAGAGAATATTATACTGGATTTAACAAAATTTGAATGGTGAAATTTGGAGTTAAAATGAGCAAGTTATGAATTTTTAAAGTTTAAATCAATTTCTGGAATTTAATTTAAACTGAAAATGGGCTCTGGTCCACGGTGAGCCAGGCTCACGGTGGACAGGCGCATTGTGCGCGTGAATCGGGTCAACCAGGACCGTCGGATCTTGATCCGGTGATCGGGCGCGAGGCGGGAAGGTTTTAATGAAATCGGACGGCCACGATTAAATCATACTGAAACGGTACGCGTGGACGCTCGAGATCACTTCGGGGGTTTAAGTGGCGATCGACGGCCGAGAGGCCTCGATACCCCTTTGACCATCGCGATCGGACGGCCGTGCGTGCGTCCGGCACAACACGTGTGTAAGGGGCTCGTACCCTTCGTCTCCGGCGATGGCGAGGGTTCGGGCGTGGTGGCAGCGGCGCCGGCGAGCGCCTAGGTGCCTAGCTAGGGCCAAAAATGGAACGCGGAGGTGATGGGGGTCATGACCGTACCTTCGACGGTGAAGAAGGATGTCCGGTGGTGACCGGCGGAGAGTGTAGATGGCGGAGAGGGTTCGGGTGCTCGACGGCGACGATGATCCGGCGGTGTCCACGGTCCACCGAGTGGATGCCGGGGACGGGTGGGCGACGACGGATCCGACGGTGGCGGTGGCTAGGGCTAAGGGAGCCGGAGTCGACGACGATGGCTCACCAGAGGAGGAGCAGAACTGAAGTTCGAAAGGAGGGCAACGGCGCTCTGCTTTCGCACGAGGAGGGCTCTGCTGGCGTGGGCTGAGTGCGGAGGTCGGAGGGGGTTTAAATAGGGGGTCGCCGGCGTCCATAAGGCAAGGAACCGAAGGGTTCCCGTGAGCTCCGGCGATCTCTTTCCAAAAGCTTCGGATAGCTTTCTTTCTCGCGAAACCGCGTCGGCTATGGAAGGAAAGGGGGCGGTGGTGACCAGGGAAGGTGATCCCGGGGCGATCGGGGTGAACGTGGGCGGCCGGCGGTGAAAAACCGAAGGTGATCGCCGGGAAGAAGGAAGGGGGCGATCGCCTTCCATGGAGAAGATGAGTCTGACAGGTGGGCTCCACCTGTCAGAGGTCGAGGGGGAAAACGAGCGCCGACAGGCGGGCCCGAGCGGTCGGTGGGTGAAAGGCGGGCGCAGGAGGCTGCCAAGTGGGGCCGGGGCGAGCGCGGGCGGGAGAGAGAGGTGGGGGAACGCGCCGACAGGTGGGTCCCACATGTCAGCGACGCGAGTGCTGGGCTGGGTTGGGCCGAGGCGCTTTGGAGGTTGAGGCCCGTTAAGGATTTAAAATCTTTTTCTGATTTAAAATAAATCCAGTAATTCATATATTTGATTAAGGGTTGAATCACTATTGATAAAAAATTGGAAAAATTCCTAAAATTATATTTTGGTCTCTAGTTCATCTCATAAAATTTTCATGTTCATATTTTGAATATTTCTCCCTGTTTGGCTTTATTAGGGCTCTTTTAGGATTTTTCTTTAATAATAAAATCCATAAATGATTTAAATAATCATTTTCTTTTATTTTATTTGTTTTTATTTCTTGGGGTGTTACAATCCTATCCCCCTTACAGAGAATCTCATCCTCGAGATTCGGATCAATCCTCGAATAGCTCAGGATGCTGTGCCTTTAGTTCATCTTCTTTTTCCCATGTAGCTTCCTCTACCGGATGATTGCTCCACTGCACTTTGCAGAAGCGGATGACCCGACTCCTGGTGATCCTTTCTTTGACTTCCAATATCTTGACAGGCTTTTCCACATAGGTCAGATCTTCTTGAACATCTAACTGCTGTAGATCTACTTGATCTGTCGGGACGCGAAGACACTTCTTGAGTTGGGAAACGTGGAACACGTCATGCACTCCAGCCAATGAGGGCGGTAGTTCCAACTGATAAGCAACTTCGCCTTGGCGTCGAATAATGGGAAATGGTCCAACATATCGAGGGGCCAACTTTCCTCTCATGTTAAACTGTTGAGTACCATGTAGAGGCGTAACTCGAAGGTAGACATGATCTCCCTCTTCAAAGGCTAGATCTCTGCGTCGATTGTCCGCGTAGCTCTTTTGTCGTGATTGGGCTGTCTTGAGTCAGTCTCTGATGATCCGTATTTTCTCTTCGGCTTCTCGGAGGATGTCCTTTCCGAACACTTGAGATTCACCAGTTTGGTCCCAAAGTAGGGGCGTCCTACACTTACGTCCATATAAGGCTTCAAAAGGAGACATCTGAAGACTGGCTTGATAGCTGTTGTTGTACGAAAACTCAGCGTACGGTAAAGTCTTGTCCCAAGTTGCTCCAAAATCCAAGACACATGCCCGTAGCATATCTTCCAATATCTGGTTCACCCTTTCAGTTTGGCCATCTGTCTGTGGGTGGTAAGCAGTGCTGAAGTTCAGTCTCGTGCCCATCTCCTCTTGAAGGTTCTTCCAAAAACGGGAGGTAAACTGACTTCCTCTATCAGATACTATCTTCTTGGGCACTCCATGAAGACACACAATGCGGGCCATGTATAGTTCTGCAAGCTTAGGGCCACTAAAGGTCGTCTTAACGGCTATGAAGTGTGCTACTTTCGTAAGACGGTCGATGATCACCCAAATAGAATCATATCCAAGTTGGGTCTTTGGGAGTCCGGTGATGAAATCCATACCGATCTCTTCCCACTTCCATTCAGGTACTTTCAATGGCTGTAACAGCCCTGCGGGTCTCTGATGTTCAGCTTTTACTCTTCTGGAGGTGTCACACTCGGCGACGAACTGTGCAATCTCCCTCTTCATGCTAACCCACCAATAACGTTCCTTTAGGTCCTGGTACATCTTGGTACTGCCAGGATGAATGGAGTACAATGTCTCATGGGCTTCTCTCAGGATAAGGGTCTTTATCTCAGGTTTATCCGGCACACATATCCGGGTTCCAAACCATATGGTGCCATGCTCGTCCTCTGAAAATCCTGGGGCTTTTCCTTGCCTCATGTTCTTCCGAATGGCTGCAATATCCGAGTCTTCTAACTGAGCTTCGCGGATTTGCTCGAACAAGATGGGTTGAGTCTCCAAGGTGGCTAGATATGCTCCGGTGGTCAACCCGAGATTCATCCTTTCCATCTCTTTACATAACAAGGGCGCGTGATCCTGAATCATTATGGTTGTGCAATATCCCTTGCGACTTAATGCATCGGCTACCACATTTGCTTTTCCGGGGTGGTAGTGGATACCTAAGTCATAGTCCTTTATTAGTTCCAACCATCGTCTTTGCCTCAAGTTAAGGTCTGGCTGCGTGAAGATGTACTTCAAACTCTTGTGATCCATAAAGATCTCACAGCGATTTCCGACCAAATAATGCCTCCAAATCTTAAGGGCGTGCACTACCGCGGCAAGTTCCAAATCATGGGTTGGGTAGTTCAACTCATGGGGTCTCAACTGACGAGAGGCATAAGAGATAACCTTTCCATCTTGCATAAGTACACATCCCAATCCTTGGCGAGATGCGTCACAATAGACATGGAAGTCTTTCCGGATATCGGGTAGGGTCAGTATGGGTGCTGACACCAGACGGGTCTTGAGGGTGCGGAAACTTTCCTCGCATTCAGGAGTCCATTCAAACTTCTCTCCTTTCTGCAATAACTTAGTCATTGGCTTGGCTATCTTAGAAAAATTCTCAATGAATCTCCGATAATATCCGACCAAACCCAGAAAACTTTGTATTTCAAATACGCTCGTGGGTGGCAACCAGTCTGTAACTGCTTCCACGGTGGCCGGATCTACTGCAATGCCTTGTGCAGAGATGATGTGTCTAAGGAACTTCACTTCCGCCGTCCAGAATTTACACTTGCTGTACTTGGCGTACAACTGGTGCTCCCTTAGCTTGCCTAAGGTTAACCGGAGGTGAGTCTCGTGCTCTTTCTGGTCCTTGGAATAAATGAGGATGTCGTCTATAAAGACCATGATGAATTTGTCCAAATATTCCATAAACACCTTGTTCATCATGTTCATGAAGAATGCAGGGGCGTTGGTCAATCCAAAGGACATAATCGTACACTCGTATAATCCGTAACGGGTGGTAAAGGCTGTCTTGGGTATATCCTCTTCTCGGATCCTTAACTGATGATAACCAGACCGCAGGTCTATCTTTGAGAATACCGTAGCTACCTTTAGCTGGTCGAAGAGATCATCAATCCGAGGCAACGGGTACTTATTCTTGATGGTTACTTCATTCAAAGCGCGGTAATCCACACACATACACTTAGCCTTGTCTTCTTTCTTCTCGACAAAGATGACGGGGGCACCCCATGGTGATGTACTTGGTCTGATGTAGCCTTTCTTCTCGAGATCCTCCAATTGCTGCTTCATCTCAGCTAACTCATTAGCGGCCATCCGGTATGGTCGCTTGTAGATGGGGGTGGTCCTGGGTACCAAATCGATCCTGAACTCGATGTCTCTCTTGGGTGGCATTCCTGGTAAATCCTCTGGGAATACGTCCGGGTATTCACTGACTATCGGTATCTCTTCCAAGGTAATCTGATGTAGTCTTGGTCTTCTGATCTTCAGGCTTGGCATCTGAAACATGACGGTAGTCCCTTCTTCACTGGTCACCGTTACTTTTCTCTTGGCACATTCTATTACTCCTTGGTGTTTATTGAGCCAATCCATTCCCAGAATGAGATCCAAGCCTTGGCATTCAATAAGGATGGGATCGGTCCAAAATATGGTGTCATGGATATCTATCCATACCTTTGGGCTATAGGTTAGGGCTAGGGTTTGTTTTCCCGAGGTGACTATTTGCACGGCTCTTGGTAGTTCTTCTATGTTTAGATTGTTCTTTTCCACAAAATCAGTTGATATGAAGGAGTGCGTAGCTCCAGTGTCAAATAAAACCACTGCAAGTGTTGAATGTACCATGAACTTACCCATCACGATCTCAGGTGCAGCCTGGGTTCTTCAGCGGTGACGTGATTGACTCGGGCGCGGACGGCGGGGTTCGTTGCTACTCCTTGGACGCGCTTGGGGTGAGGGCACGAATTGGAGTAATGCCCCTCCTGGCGGCAGTTGAAGCATACCACGGGCTTGTCGTGCTTGTCGCGCAGGATCTCCACCTTCTTTGCCGGGGCGGGTGGTGCGGCTGGTGCGGCAGGAGCGGGGCGAGGCTGTCTGGCTCCGGCGTTGGCGGCGGGTGGCGCCGGGCGATATACTGGTCGGGGCTGGTATTGTGGCGTCGGTGGAGGAGGTGTGAAACGGGGCCTCTGAGCCATGCCCTGATTCTGCCTGAAGGAAATCATCCTTTTCTTCTTCAAGTCGACCTTGTTCTGCTGGGTCTCCTGAATGATAGCTTTGTTCACCAGCTTTTGGAAGCTGGTATAATCTCCAGAGATAAGCTGTAGGGACAGCTCATCCTTCAGTCCCCGGAGGAACTTAGCCTGCCTGGCCGCATCGGTACGGACCTCCTCAGGTGCGTACCTGGCCAGTCGGTTGAACTCGTGCAGGTATTCAGTTACGGACCTGCTCCCCTGCTGCAGGTCCCTGAATTCTTGTTGTTTTTGAGCTATGATGCCGTCGGGGATGTGAGCGGCACGGAAAGCAACCGAGAACTCTGCCCAAGTATGGACGTGTCCCTCGGGCAGGGTCTCGCGCAGATTGTCCCACCACTCTGCGGCGGGACCATGGAGCTGGTGGGTGGCGAAGGCCACCTTCTCCTGCTCAGTGCAGGTAAGGAGATCGAGCTTCTTCTCGATGGTCCTCAACCAATCCCCAGCCTCCATGGGATTGGTGGTGCTTGAGAAGGTCGGTGGGCGGACTCGGAGGAACTCCGAGAGTTGGGAGGCGGGAGCGGGAGCTGGAGTGGCGGGTCGTGGCAGCTCGGGCTGTTGATGGAGACGGAAGAAGTGAGCCTGCTGCTCCTGCATCTGCCGCTGCTGTTGTTGCATCTGGTTCAAAAGAGCTGAGACCAGCTGGTTTTGAGTGGCCATCATCTCGGCCAGAGTAGGGTGGTTGGCAACCGGGGCTTGTCTCTACCCAGTTGCTCCCCACTGAGGCAGGTTCCCGTTGTCTCCTCCATTCTGTGGAGCGTCGGAGCCCTGAGTGTTGGTCATCCTGAAGTTTCCAAAGTAGACAACATTTTCTTAGAGGATATTATTATTAAGTTTTATTCCAAAAATACCGTTCTTGCGGTTACACTTTATTTATTTCTTCATTCATGCCTTATTTTTGACATGAATGGTAATACAATCAAGTAAAAAGAAAAGCAATCAATCGTAAAACTACGTCTACGGTAGCTCGGGGGACGGCTCGATCACGGGCTCATGGGAGACGGTCGGGGTCGAGGAACGGGATGGTCCGGCGGGAGGTGCGCTGCGTAAAATCCTCTTGGGCCTCACGGTGGGGATCTGAAGGGATTTCCGTTTGCGAGGCGGAAGAGGTGCGATCTCCTCAATGTCCTTCTTCAGTTCTTGGATCTGCTGGCGGAGCTGGGGGTTGGTGGCGACACGCTGCCGTAGGAGCTCATTCTGGCGCCGTAACTCCTCTGCCTCGGCAGCCAAACGGTGTCCCTGCTGGAGGCGGCGACGAAGATCTCTGTTCTCGCGGTTCAGATCCTCGGAAGAGTGTCGGTAAAAACTGATTGTGTCGCGTTGTCCATTGGCGTCCTGCAGTGCCTCGTAATGGAGATCATCCATTGCCTCCAACAAGCGCATGGTATGACCAATCGCAGAATGACGCTGGGAGAGCGTGCTGACGTAGACGTTGTGGGGACTTCCTGGAGTGCGAAGAGGTACGAAGCGGTCCGTGTCGTAGAGCTCACTGCCGTAGATCATCCGGAGCTCAGTGAGGGCCTGGAGGGCGGTGCGCTAACTGGCAACCAAGAAGGTAGGTCCTCCTCCGCGGTAGGTGTGAGCTGTCTAGGGGGAGGGCTGGACGACAACGGTGACCTCACAGAAGCTTTCTTCCTCGTCGGGGAAGACTCCATGGTACATGGGCTCATGCTCAAATCCGAGGAAACCGACGAGCATGCGCAGCTCGCGGATGAAACCAGCCTCGTCGCGAAGGTTCCCGCTCATGGTACGTACCGACATCTACAAAAGAGAGAAAGTTTTTGTGAAAATCTCGGAAGATGAGAGGATAAGTAATTTTTGTAAGAAAATATAGTAAATATATAAGTCCTAAGGTCAGGTCTGTTTGGCTTCTTAAAGTCAAGTCAGCTCTGATACCATCTTGTCACGCCCCGATTTAATAAATCAGGATTTTATTGAAATTCCATAGAAAATCAATAAAACAAGACGTTCATCATGCGACCTCGTACAAAACGGGCAATCATTCACGGTTCGTAGACCGCATTAATACAAAAGTGAATAAAGATGAAGAGAAACTAATAAAATAAGGGTCCTAGATGAACGCCTCCTTCCAGTCTCGCCTTGACTGGGTCGCTACTCCAGACCTTCATCCTCCTCGTAGTAGACAGGCTCTGATGGTGTAAGTCAACGGGGTGAGTACAGATGTACTCAGCAAGCCACCGAATGCAGATATAATGCAAGGTAATAACAAGGGAGATAGTGGCTAGTTTTGCGGAAGAAGCATAATTGTAAAGCATTAAATGTGATCAATTTATTAGTACTGAAAAGTAAACATGGGTATGCATCATCATCTTCTAACTCGAGGAGTACATTTTACCTCCTCGCACCACAGTCCTTACATGCCATGAGTAACTCAATCATTCAACCAATTGTAAACTAACTGCGAGTAGTCACACAACCCGCCCTTGACCGTGGGCTCGGCTTTTCAAAAAGATTAAATTACTCTGATCAGAGATGTACCACTGTACCCACAAGGCACGCACTCATCACCTACACCAAAGTGTAACGAGATGACCCATTTCATGGGAACTCGTGCCAAAACCTTCCATATGGTCTTCCCCGACTCAACAGCACCCTCTTATGGGTTTCGTATCGTGTCTCGCCATGTCGAGTTTCCACCATACCCCCCCCCTTGAGCCATCGTCGGTACAAGGCGCCCTGAGGGCTAGCCCCTTGCCCCCTCCACTATGGTGCCGAGAGCCGGAGTGTTCCACACTTCCAGTTAGGACTTACCCATTAGACTTGTGGTTGGTACGGAAGTGCTTTGCAACAGATCCCACAGACCGGTCCTTATAGTGCCCCGGGTGCGACATACCAATACCCAAGCTTGCACCCGGAACCCACCATACTTATAACTTAGCCAACTCCAACAAAGTCCAGAGACGAGAATAACGGGGAAATTCATATACAGAAACCAGCTATCTACGACTCATTCTTTTTATCCTATAGCAGCTGTGCCGGTACATTGGGCACTAGCTAATAATTTTATAGTAGAGTGACAAGGAGTTAAGGCTCAATAAGCATGGCTTGGGTTTGCACACAAGGACGGGGATCTAATAATTATAAGTGTAAGGCTTTGATATTTGACTAATGCAATATTTACCTATGGGTTATAGCGATAATTTGTTAAAACATGGGCTCAATGATGATCAACTGTTTCAACAGAGGTGGTCGATGACTTGCCTTGCTCAGCAAAAGGGGATGGAGGAACCTCGGGGTAGAACTCCGGATCGTCGACGAACTCGTAGTCTTCTCGATACGGAAAAATAAACAACACATTCAATAAACAGATAAAAATCCACCAAATAATAAGAATACACATTTGTGGGTTTTGTTGTGTGGAATAAAGTTTTAATATTTTGATGTTTGGTGAATAAACAATAAACTTAATTTCTTAGGGCTTTTCTAATTTATTTTTCTGAATTAATAATTTATCCCTAAGGGGTTTTTATTTATTTATTAAAAATATATTGGGTAACAGTAACATACTGTTTTTATGGCATTAATGTGTAGAGAATATTATTCTGGATTTAACAAAATTTGAATGGTGAAATTTGGAGTTAAAATGAGCAAGTTATGAATTTTTAAAGTTTAAATCAATTTCTGGAATTTTATTTAAACTGAAAATGGGCTCTGGTCCACGGTGAGCCAGGCTCACGGTGGACAGGCGCACTGTGCGCGTGAACCGGGTCAACCAGGACCGTCGGATCTGGATCCGGCGATCGGGCGCGAGGCGGGAAGGTTTTAATGAAATCGGACGGCCACGATTAAATCATACCGAAACGGTACGCGTGGACGCTCGAGATCACTTCGGGGGTTTAAGTTGCGATCGACGGCCGAGAGGCCTCGATACCCCTTTGACCAGATCCGAGGGCCCAGATTAAATCCCGGAGGGATTTAATCCTAGCCCTCCGATCGCGATCGGACGGCCGTGCATGCGTCCGGCACGGCACGTGCGTAAGGGGCTCGTACCCTTCGTCTCCGGCGATGGCGAGGGTTCGGGCGCGGTGGCAGTGGCGGCGGCGAGCGCCTAGGTGCCTAGCTAGGGCCAAAAATGGAACACGGAGGTGATGGGGGTCATGACCGTACCTTCGACGGTGAAGAAGGAGGTCCGGTGGTGACCGGCGGCGAGTGTAGATGGCGGAGAGGGTTCGGGTGCTCGACGGCGACGATGATCCAGTGGTGTCAACGGTCCACCGAGTGGATGCCGAGGATGGGTGGGCGACGACAGATCCGACGGTGGCGGTGGCTAGGGCTAAGGGAGCCGGAGTCGACGGCGATGGCTCGCCAGAGGAGGAGCAGAACCGAAGTTCGAAAGGAGGGCGACGACGCTCTACTTTCGCACTAGGAGGGCTCTGCTGGCGTGGGCTGAGTGCGGAGGTCGGAGGGGGTTTAAATAGGGGGTCGCCGGCGTCCATAAGGCAAGGAACCGAAGGGTTCCCGTGAGCTCCGGTGATCTCTTTCCAAAAGCTTCGGATAGCTTTCTTTCTCGCGAAACCGCGTCGGCTATGGAAGGAAAGGGGGCGGTGGTGACCAGGGAAGGTGATCCCGGGGCGATCGGGGTGAACGCGGGCGGCCGACGGCGAAAAACCAAAGGTGATCGCCGGGAAGAAGGAAGGGGGCGATCGCCATCCATGGAGAAGACGAGTCTGACAGGTGGGCTCCACTTGTTAGAGGTCGAGGGGGAAAACGAGCGCCGACAGGCGGGCCCGAGCGGTCGGTGGGTGAAAGGCGGGCGCAGGAGGCTGCCAAGTGGGGCCGGGGCGAGCGCGGGCGGGAGAGAGATGCGGGGGAACGCGCCGACAGGTGGGTCCCACATGTCAGTGACGCGAGTGCTGGGCTGGGTTGGGCCGAGGCGCTTTGGAGGTTGAGGCCCGTTAAGGATTTAAAATCTTTTTGTGATTTAAAATAAATCCAGTAATTCATATATTTGATTAAGGGTTGAATCACTGTTGATAAAAATTTGGAAAAAAATCCTAAAATTATATTTTGGTCTCTAGTTCATCTCATAAAATTTTCAAGTTCATATTTTGAATATTTCTCCCTGTTTGGCTTGATTAGGGCTCTTTTAGGATTTTTCTTTAATAATAAAATCCAGAAATGATTTAAATAATCATTTTCTTTTATTTTATTTGTTTTTATTTCTTGGGGTGTTACAGTACTCCACCCAAGGAAGCCAGCGCATCCATTGTCGAGAACGATCACCCGTGAAGCAACACAGGTACATGATGATGACCTTGTCGATCGCCTTCGCCTGCCTGTCAAATTGCGGGTGGAAAACAGATGTCATGTGCAGTTTGGCACCAATGAGGCGCATTAGTTCACGCCAGGAGTTGAAAACTGGGTCTCAATTCGAAACCATGGACTGGGGAACTGCGTGAAGGCGCACAATCTCAGCAAAGAAAGCCTGCGCCACCAACTCCACCGTGTATAGGTGTGTGAGGGGGATGAAGTGGCAATACTTGCGGAAGCAGTCCACCACCGTGAGGATCACCGACTTTCCTCCTACGAGCGGCAGCGCCTCGACAAAATCAAGCCCAATGTCCGTCCAGACCGCCGTGGGTACAAGCAGAGGCAGGAGTAGGCTTGTCGGGTGAAGGTGATCTGACTTGTAGTGTTGGCACGTCGCACAAGCGTGTACATAGTCTTGGACTGCTCGTCGTAGGTTGGGGGAGTGAAAATCACAGTGTAGTTGATGCAGAGTATGTTGGACGCCTTCATGACTATTGTCGTGTATGGCAGAAAGAAGCTCATGTAGGAGTGATGACTCAGGTGGAATGTATAGGCGGCCATTGAACACAACTAATCCATCAAGGAGCAACCAGGAAGTCGGTTGCTGGCCTGCTCCAAGTTCATCCTTGAGTGCCACCAGGGCCGGATCAGTGGCATGTGCTTGGCAAAGGTGGTCGATGAATAAGCTTGGGTCAGCGATGGTGTGGAGCACCGGTTCATCCGTGTCACACTGGGAAAGAGTGTCGGCCACTGTGTTGGAGCTACCAGCCTTGTATTCCACCGAGAAGTCGAAGCCGAGTAATTTTCCCACCCAATGGTGTTGTGGTATGGTGGCTAGGCGTTGGTCAAGTAAGAACTTGAGAGTGAAATGATCAGTGCGAACCAAGAAGCGGCATCCCCAGAGGTATGGTCTCTAGTGTCGAATGGCAAGGACAAGGCCAATGAGCTCGCGCTCATAAGCTGCCAAGGACCGATGACAAGGAGCGGTCAGGGACAGATGACAATAGGTGTTGTCCCTGAAGGACGGTGCCAAACCCATGCGTTGAGGCGTCACACTCAACGACGAAGGGCTGGCCAAAGTCGAGCAGCGCGAGCACGGGCGCAATCGTGACTATGACTTTGAGCATCGTAAATGCCGCCTCGGCCTCGACGGACCAAGAGAATCCCTCCCTGCAGAGAAGGACGGTGAGGGGTGCTGCGATCGAACCAAACTCCTTGATGAACTTGCGGTAGTAGCCCGCCAAGCCAAGGAAGTCGTGCACCGCCCGTGCCGACCGGGGAACCGATCAATCCGCGGCAGACTATATCTTGCCAGATCCATGGCGACTCTAGAGGCGGAGATAATGTGACCGAGGTAGGAGATGGAGCTGACGTCGAACTCGCACTTTGACCGCTTGATGAAGAGCTAGTGCTAGTGGAGGACATCTAGGTTGGCACGCACGTGACGAAGGTGATCGGTCCACATCATGTTGTAGATGAGTATATCATCGAAGAAGACTAGAACGGACCGACGAAGGAATGGTCGTAGGATGTCGTTCATGAGCGCTTGGAATGTTGCCGAGGCGTTGCACAACCCGAATGGCATGACCAGGAACTCATACAAGCCATCGTGTTTGTGAACGCGGTCTTGGCAATATCCTCGGTGCGCATCCATACTTGATGGTAGCCCGAAAAGAGGTCTAGCTTGGAGAAGTGGGGACCATGGAGCTCGTCGAGGAGTTCGTCAACCATCGGAATCGAGTACGCGTCCTTGATTGTGATCCCGTTCAAGGCCCAATAGTCATCACAAATACGCCAAGTGCCATCAGCCTTCCGCATTAGTAGCACTAGGGATGTGAATGTTGAAGAACTCCTGCGGATGATGCCTTGCTCAAGCATGGCGGCGCACTGACGTTCCAGCTCATCCTTGTGTGTCGCGGGGTATCGATAAGGATGGACTGCCACAGGTCTCGATCCTGGAAGTACTGTGATACCGTGTTCACGGGCGCAAGGTGGTGGCATGCCATTGGGCTCGACAAAGACTGAGGCAAACGCGTCAAGGAGGGCTGGCAGTAGATCGTCACCCGTGCACGCCCTAAGTGCCGGGCTGGAAGCACTCGCCTAACCACACCAACATACTTGGTGATTGCCCCGCCAAAAAGACATGGTGAGAGCGCCGAAGTTCGAGAGGATCGGTCCCAAAGATGCGAGTCACTACGTCCCGAGGACCACATCGTAACTGATGAGGGGAAGAGAGATATCTCCTGAGAACCTCTCGCCATAAATTGAAAATGTCACACTGTGGTATAGTCCCGTGCAAGGGACACGGTCTCTGTTTGTCACCGTAAACTGTAGTTCGCCCTCAGCCCATAGCTAGAGTGAGGTGTGGGAGGCTGCCTCGTCGGCGACGAAGTTGTGGGTCGAGCCAGAGTCGAGATAGACGCCACCGAATTGGATGCACAAAAGTTTCGCTAGTGCGCATACCCGTGATTGCATGGACCGAAATTTTTGGCTCGTCGGCGAAGTGCTCGTCCCCCCCCCCCCCCCCCGAGGACCCCATCCTCGTCGTCGAACGCCAATTCGAGGAGGAAGATGCGTTGACAAACATGATTGTGGCCGCGTGCAAACTTCTCATTGCAATTGAAGCAGAGGCCCAGCCGGCGTCGCTCCTCCATCTCTGCCTAGGAAAGGCATTTGATTTGTCGCCCCTCCCTTGTCACCGGTGTCTGTTGAGAAACAAACGATGGAGTAGGTTTGAGTCACGGTGGCGGCGATGGGAGAAGACCCCTCTAATACTGATGGCGAGGCTACGGCGTGGTGGTTCCCGCGCACTAATCGTGCAGCTCCAGCTTGCGGATTATGTATCTCCATGTTGAGGCTGAGAGGTGGTTGTAGACCGACGGTGAAGAGTTGCACCTTCTAGGTCTCCGAGAGTGCGCCGACATAGGGAAGAAGGGCCTCAAACTGTCCTAGTACTCGATGACTAAGCCTATGCGTGTACATGCCACAAGTTCATCAAGCGGATTAGAGCGCAACGGCGGCCCAAATCGTGTATTAAGCAGCTCGGTCTCCACAAGTTCACTTTGAATCTGTGGATCCGTTTGGTTTGGGGACGAGGATGGATAGGATGATTCCAACCATGGATTTAGGGATGGGATGATACATTTGAGGTGTTTGATTAGATGGATGGGATAGGACAATTTTTTGTTTGGTTAAATATATATAACTTGGATGAGATAAGCTTAAATATAGTGGGACCCACTTGTCAAATATATTTTTTAACAAAAAATATAATCATATGAGATCTTATTTTATAGATTAAATTATAATCAATATAATGATGTAATTAGATCATAAATTGGATAAATAATTTGGGAGTAAAACTCATTTAAATATTTATAAATGAAAAATTAAATGTGTAATAACCAATCAAGAGACGACACATCGTCTCATCCAATATTGGATGAGCTCATCCAGAAAAATTTCTTGAATCTCTCCATCCAGCATATTGAAGGAATATTCTTCTCGGTGGCCATCCCATCCACCTTCGCCCTCCAACCTAACAGCTGACTAGATAGGATGACCCTATCTCATCCAAAGATATCCAGCAAACCAAACGCAACCTGCATGAACCACAATTGGGCACCGGCCTCCAGGTTGTATGATGCCATCCAAATCTTCTCTTCTGCGATGAGTTGCTGATGAAAATAGGAATCACAGCGATTGATGAAGGCTAGGGGATCGGACTTCCCGTCGAACCTAGAAAAATCCATTTTCTAGAAACGCGATGGCCTGTCGGTGTTGTGCGCGTCGCCATGCAGCCCCTTGGGTCTTGACGAAGAGGAGACGGTGGTGCGGTGCTCGAGCGTGTCGAGCTTGAATTGCAAGGTCTCGATGGTCATGGTCAGTTTAGAGATGAGGGCGGTGAGAACGGTTGTCATTAGTTCGCCCATCGGTGGTGATGCTGACGACAGTGGTGACGATGGCGTGACGGAAGAAGATAGGTCAACCAACGGGACAGCAGATATGGATCGCCTGGATCCTGATACCAGATTGTCAAGGATGTTAGTGCCCAAGACAGCAAGGCCTCGGCTACGTAGTTCGTAGCTTCAGCTGGCAATGGCGCCGGGGTTGTTTCCCATCTGCCTAATGGTGAAGAGGGTGAGGTTAGAGAGCAGAACAGGGAAGATTGGAGTTGATAGTTCTTTCTTGATTCCAAACAGTTCAATTACATCCCCATATATAAGAATGTAGCCTGCAATCCAAAGCAACAAACTCCTTAGCTTGCTTTGCAAGATAATCAGCCGGCTTCATGTCGTTGCCTGTGCACGGGGGCGGCGCTGATAATGCCTTCCCCACATGACACAAGCCCTGGTAAAAGAGGAGGGAGGGTCTCTTTCTGAGAAACCAAGGGTTGGTTTCAGTGTTTGTGATGAGTGATTGACAGGATTTTTACCCTCTGTTCGAAGGGTACCTCCGAAGGGGGTTCGGAGGTTGGACCTCCGAAGGGTGTTCGGAGGTGGTTTCACCGAAGGGTGTTCGGTGTTTGCTTGCTGCAGCTGTTGCAGCGGAGTGTGCTCGTCGGAGGGGTCCGACAGTACACGATGACTGGGTTCGTACCGAAGGCTTCGGTACTTTGGGCGGTACACCGGAGTGTGTGCCGGAGGTTGCTAACCCGGAGAGGTCTCCGGAGTACTGGATACACTTGTCTGTTTTTCTGTGGAGCGCAGGGACTTCGGAGGCGACGGACAAGGTTCGCAGCAGGTGAACCTGGGTCAAGCGGGAGGCTTGATGCCAGGGGAGCGGGGAGCTCCGTCACGGTGGCTGCGAAGGTGGTCCGGGTCGGTCCTCGGGTCGAGGCGTGCCAGGTGAAGGCAGAGAGTGCGGAGCGTGGCTCCGGCTGAAGGTGCTCCGAGACAAAGTCCTCGGAGGTGAGGCACTTCGAAGGTACTCCGGATGGAGTGACTTCGGAGTTGGGTGGAACAAGTCCTCTGCGGAGGCAAGGAATTCGAAGTGTGCTCCGGAGGGAGACATTCGAAGGTACCCGACGAAGGTCTCAGAAGTCGAGGCGCATCGAAGGCATGGTCCGGGTGAGGCTCGTCGAGGAGTGTGCTCGGGGAGAGACACTGCGACGAAGTGCTCATGGAATGCTTCGTGCGGAGGCCTTGGACGAAGGAGGGACTTCGAAGGGTGGTACTCCGAAGGTGGGTGTAACACCCCAAATTTTCAAAACAATAAATATATCATTAAATTCAATTTCTTGGAATTACTATTTCTGAAAATACTTTTAATTCCCTTTTATACCCTTTTGAACTACAACCTAGAGTAGATGACCAAATTAGGAGGTGAAACTTTTTGTATATGATCCTAAGGCCAAAACATAATTTTGGGAATTTTTATAAATTTTTACCAACCTTGGAAGTAGCCCTAATATTTTAATCTAATTTCTGGAATTATTTTTATTTAGAAATGCTTTAAAACAGTATTGGGCTCCCCTCCCTCCCTTCTCTCTCTCCGGACCGGCCCAGCCCGTCACCCACGCTCGCCTTAGGCTGACAGCCGGGTCCCATCTGTCGGCGCCGAATGCCTCCCCTCGCGCGCGCGCCCGACATCGCGGTCCCACCCGTCAGCCGCCTCCCCCGCTCGTCCGCGCTCGCTGACCAGTGGACCCCACTCATCAGTCCCGTCGTCAACCTCGCGCCACCGCCCCCAAATCGCGCCGGCCGACGACCTCGCCCTCGGATTCGCCTCGCCGGCCCGTCCCCCATTAAATTACCGCCATTACTCGGTCCCCCGCGTCGCGTCGACCGTTTCCCCCCGTTAAAACACGCCTTTAAGCCACGGGATCACCGCTGCCGTGCATGGCCGAGCCCTCGCCGGTGAATTAAACCTCCCCTCGGCTTTCCATGCATGCGAGCCCCCCCTCCGGTGTCCTATTTAAACCCCCGGCCTACGCCGCGTCCGACCCCCACGCTCAATCGCCTCGAGAACGAACAGAGCGCCCGCACTTCACCTTTTTGCGCACTCCCTCTGTTTCGCCTCCGGCCACTGCTCGCCGTCGCCTCGGACCGCCCCTGTCCGTGCCTTCGCCACCATCGTGACCGCCGGGACCTCCCCAACGCCGGCCACCACTCCGTCGACGACGACCCTAGACGGATCGCCGTCGCCGCCAAGAACCCGAACACCTCCACCGCCTCCGCTCGTCGCCGGCCTCGCTCCGTCGACCTTTCCTCACCGCCGAGGTACCCTCGTGATCCCCGTAGCACCCTCGTTCCGTTTTAGGCCTTAGACTAGGTCGCCGTCGCTCGCCGTGGCCGCTGGCCCGCTCGCCGTCGTCGGAGAAGACGACCGGCACGGGTCGAGTACCCGTGCCGTGTCGGATTCACGCACGACCGTGCGATCTGGATCCGACGGTGATGGTTAATCCCCGCGTGTGGTTTAATCTGATCCGTTAGATCTCGGCGAAGGGGTACGTTTTAATCCCGTGCGTCCGTTGGTTTTAAAACCCCGCGTTTAATCTCGTGCGTCCACGTGGTACCCCTTCGAACGTTTTAATCCTGGCCGTCCGTAGTCACTTACGCGCCCCGCCTCGCCCTCGCGCGTCGGATCTGGATCCGACGGTCCAGATCAACCCGGCGCACGCGCATAGTGCGCGGGTTCACCGTGGGCCTGGCTCACCGTGGACCCGAGGGTTTTAAAATTTGAAAAATGAATTTCAGAAATACCTTTAAACTTGTAAAATTCATATCTGGCGCATTTGGACTCTAAAAATTTCCATTCCAATTTCAGAAAATTCATAAAATTATTCTCTACATGTTTATGCAATAAAAACAGTAGGTTTACCTTGACTTTTTCATGTTTATTCAAATAATTATTCAAATGCCTTTAGGATTAAAATATGGATTCAAATATTTAAACTTCAGAAAAATTTATATTAATTCCTTTCTGTCCATTCACTGAAAACCACCAAATTGACATGAGCTTTTCATTTCATACTTATTTGAGGATTTAATATGGCCATAATCACATTTAAACCTCCTTTCTAAAGAAAAGACAACTATTTAATTCCTTTAGAATTTATTTATAAAATAAACCACAGAACCTTAACCATTGGATTTATTTTATTTATAACCCAACCAACTTTAGCTTATGTGTTCATAATGTAATGTTATATTGTTTGATCGAATGTATTCTTTTTATTTTACTTTATATTAAAAAGACTACGACGTCGCCGAGGAGCCGGAGTACTTCCCCGAAGTCCCTCCCTCTCCCTTTGCTGAACAAGGCAAGTCACCAAACAATTCTTTTGAACATATTGAACCCATGTTTGAATTGACTATCGCTAAAACACATAGGTTATATATGCATTAGTCAAATGAACCCTTACATTATATTTATTTAGGATCCCCCGACCTTGATGTGCAACCCAAGCCATGCTATCTCGCCTAACCTCCTTGTCACCATATGATCAATGATATTAGCTAGTGTCCAATGTATTGACACGGCCGCTATAGGATAAAAATGAGTCGTAGCAAAATGGTTCTATTATATGATCCCCGTTGCTTCTTATCCTTGGAAATTCTGTTGGTGATGAGTCATGGTTGTGAGTGTATGCATGGTGGGTTCCGGGTGCAAGCTAGGGCATTGGTCGGTAGCACCCGGGGCACTATAAGGACCGGTCTGAGGGATCCGTTGCAATACACTTACGTACTAACCACAAGTCTAGTGGGTAAGTCCTAACTAAGGTATGGGTTGTTCCAAACCGAGGCCACCAATTGGAGATGGGTCAAGTTGCACCTGCGGGTGACTTGTACCAATGTGGCGCAAAAGGGGGTGCGACGTTAGCCGGGATGCGGCCCGGCGCGCCGGCGAAACCTAGAGCGGGTGGTTATCGCTTGGAACATCTCATATTGAGGTTTTGGCACGAGTTCCCGTGAAATGGGTCATCTCATTGGGATGAGTGCGTGCCTTGTGGGTACAGTAGTACATCTCTGATCAGAGTCTTAAATCTTTTCGAAAAGCCGAGCCCACGGTCAAGGGCGGGTTGCGTGACATCCCCCAGTTAGTTTACTTTGAATATGAATGTGCATGATGGATTGACATGTAAGGACTGTTGTGCGAGGAGGTAAAACGTACTCCTCGAGTTAGTTGATGTTGATGATGCTCATGTTTACTTTCCGCATGATTAAAATATGATTACACTAAATGCCATAACTGTAACTGCTTTATTCCGCAATGTTAGCCATTATCCTTCCTTGTTTATTATCCTGCATTATTATTTGCATTTGCGGTGGCTTGTTGAGTACTTTTTGTACTCATACCCGTTGGACCCCACAGAGGATGCTTACTTTGAAGACGGTCTGGAGTAGCGACCCAGTCGAGAAGAAAGATCCTGAAGAAGATGTTCGTCATGTCGCTGTTTTATTATTTTATTACTGTTTTTACTAAAACCTTGATGTAATAAATATGGTCTGCGTACCATGGATATTGTCGTATGTACGTTGTCGCATGATGAACCTCTTGTATTATTGTTTTTCTAAGGAAATTCAATAATGTCTCGATTTGTTTAAATCGGGGCGTGACAGTGGGGCTTCGGAGTGAGGAAGGCTTCGGAGCAAGGCTAGCTCCGGAGTGTGGTTGTCTTGTGGTGCTTCGGCCTGCATGGCTTCGGTACACGGACTGACGGAGTTCGAGCTGGGAGTAGCTGCGAAGCCGTGGTGGTCCACTCCGGAGGTGTTGGTGCGAAGGCCCAAGGGCTTTGACGGCTTCGGCTCAAAACCGTTAGTGTATCGTAGACTATCTTCGGCGAAGCGAAGGCCAACTGGCTCAAGGCTTCTCGCCGAAGCTACCGCACCCTCGCGTGCGAAGGGAGGTTCCAGAAGGTCAAAGACTGCAAAGGCTGACACTGTCTGTTCTGTAAAAAGCTGACTCTGTCCCCTCTGCAAAGCTGACAGGGAAGCCTCCAGAATAAAGGTGGACTACCTTTTGTACCCCTTAGTTCTGTAGAGACAAAATCAATGTAAACCCTAGGGGTAGTGTAGTCATTTCCTTTGGGTGAACTGTGGGCTATAAATATGGGGGCTCGGTAGGTAACATTTAACACTTTGAGCATTTACTGTTGAGCTCATGTAGCCACATACCTCGCTGTATTCATCCAGAGTTCAATTTATTTGTGTTCCTTGTTCAAGCGGCGAAGCCCTGCTTCTTTGTACTTTTTGCTTGAGCTCGCGTTACATACCTCGCTAGTTGTAGTGCACCGAAGCCTGTCTAGGCGAAGGGTGTTTTGTGCGAAGTGTGTTTTTCAGTGTGCTGTCACTCTGTGTAACTTGAGGCTAGACCTCACAGCTTACTAGCGAAGCCCTGATCGAAGCCCGTTTGCTTCTTGTGTCGAAGCCCTTAGCGGTGTCCGCGTAGTGTGCTTTTAGACCTTCGTGTACGAAGCACAGCACCAGTTGCTGTTGCCAAGTACTTGGTCGAAGTCCTCAGAGGGCTGTCCACTCTTGCGAAGGGTGAAGTGCGAAGCCTGCTCGAAGGACCCCGTGTGCGGAGCCTGCACTGACTTAGCTGAGTAGATTTTCGAGGGTTGTTAGTGGAGCGAAGTCTTCTTGGCTTCAAACTTTTGCTCCTGCGAAGCCTGTGTTCGGAGCTGTCGAAGTACCTCCGAACCAGACCTTCGAAGGTAGTGTTCGAAGCCTGTTCCGCAGAAGACAGGATTAAAACGGAAGGCTGTTTTTAGCCTGAAATTTTAAAAGCTCCCATTCACCCCCCCCCCCTCTGGTCGCCGTTTCTGGTCCAACAATTGGTACCAGAGCGGGTTAAGATCACCAGTTGACCTTAACTGGTTTTGTGATCTGTTGGCGACATGGATAGAGGCAGTAAAATTCCTCTGTTCGATGGGACAGATTTTGCATACTGGAAGGTGCGCATGGAGGCTTACTTGTTAAGCCAAGGAAATGCAATTTGGGAGATTGTGGACTCACAATACTCCATCCCTGAGACTCGCACCTCTCAGACTGAGAAGGATCAGTATAATGCCAATTCCAAGGCAAGAAATATACTGTTCATCGGTTTGAGTAGAAGTGAGTTTGATAGGGTGCAGCACCTTAGGACTGCTAGGGAGATTTGGACAACACTCACTGTTTTTCATGAGGGCTCTACTCAGATTAAGGCCAGGCGCCAAAGCACCTACAACCAACAGTATCAGCTGTTTGTGCAGGCACCTGGTGAATCTATAGATGCCATGTTTTCTCGCTTTGATGCAATAGTGAGTAACTTGCGGTCCAACGGGACGCTTGCTTACAGTGATCATGATAGGGCTATCAAGCTTCTCTATGCTCTTGACCGTAGCATATGGGAAGTAAAGATATCCAGCATTGAGGAGTCCGCAGGTTATGACACATTGACCTGTGATGAACTCTTTAGCAAGCTGAAGTCCACAGAGATTGCCAAGGCATCTCTTGCAGTGCACAGAAGCTCTTTGCCACAGCCATTGGCATTGGTTTCCAGCACTAGCCGTGGCACCACTGCAGAACCAAGCACATCTGGTACTTGTGTTTTTGCAGATGGTTTTGCTTTGTCCTCCCTGGTCTCCGTCACAAAGGAGGAGGTGGACACTCTAGATGATGATGAGCTTGCTCTCATTGCCCGGAGGTTCACCCATTTTCACCATGAGATACGGGATCAGAGGAGAAGTGGTTTTAGTGGTTGCTATGAATGTGGAGACACCTCTCATATTAAGGCCAATTGCCCCAAGCTCAAGAAGAGAGATGAGAGTGAGCGCCCCAAATACCACAAAAAGGAGAGGAAGCCTTTTGTGAAAGGCAAGCGCGGCAAGATGGCTAAGAAAGTAGCCAAGGCCACTTCCAGAGCATTTGTTGCTGCTCTCAGCGACATCGACACTTCCTCAACTGAGGAGTCGAGCTCTGAGGAGGAGGAGTCCCCAAGGAAGGAGGACAAGAAGGACAAGAAGGGACGAGACTTCACCGGCCTTTGCTTCATGGCCGACAGCGATCACAGCGGCGATGAGCTTGACTCATCTGAGGTAACACTATCATCTGACCAGCTACTAATTAAATTAGATGAGCTGAATGAAGTAGTTCTTGGTCAGGATAGATTACTTGTGCAAGCCACTAGAGAAAGAAAAGACCTTAGACTTAGGCTAGAAACTATTTCTACTGAATATGCCATGCTTAAGTCTAAATTTGATGATGCTGAATGTGAGTCCTGTTCTGTTGTCATGAGTGAGCTTGCTCAGTTGCGTTCTGTACATGCTCAAACTCTTTCTGAGCTTGAAACTGCACAGAAGCAGCTTTTGAAGGTGGATTCTAGACCTCATGATGTTATTGATTGCATGAACTGCTCTTTATTACGCGAAAGCATTAATTTACGTGATAAGCATGTTCATGATTTGGAGGCTAGATTGGAGAGGGCCGGTAGTTCTAAGGATGTGCAACCTGTTTGTGACACTTGCATCACCCTTAAGGACCAGCTAGGCACTGTTAGAGAGCGAGCTGAAAACCTCATGTCTACAAATGAATACCTCCTTTCCGTGGTTAATAAATGCACTGAGGGAAAGGGTAGGATGGATTTGCTCTTGGCCAAGACCAAGTTGTGTGCTGACAGAGCAGGGGTAGCTCTAGGTTTGGGTTTTGAGAGGATTTCTTCAGACAGTAAGACCAAAATTGTTTTTACCTCTCCCACTACCTTAGAGAAAGAAAGAGCTCTGTTAGACACCCCACCAGCCAAGAAACCTACCCGAGCTCAAAAGAAAACCACTCCTCCTGCCAAGAAAAATCCTTCCAAGAAAACCACTCAGAGAAAACCCAAGGAGCCTGTGAGAGCTGCTCCTGTGACCCATGAGAGTGCCCCCAGGAGAGTTTTTCACTGTTCCTACTGTCAGCGGGCGGGTCATTTGGTTGGGTTCTATTTTTGTCGCATCAAGGATGAGCGACGCTCTCAGGCGATGAGTTACCAGGACATGCATTACCCATCTTTAGGTATGCATGAGTCTGAGTTGTACTATCGTCCTACTTTTGAGGCTCCTCGTGCTTCTCGGAGAGGTTTTGCTCCTCGAGGTGTTCACCATGTTCCATATGGTGGTAGACCCCGGGCGAGTAGCTTTGTACCTCGTCAGAGTAGGAGACCTCGACATGTTGTTCGATCACAGCATGTAGGTAGACCTCGCACTTTGCATTATTCTGATTATTATGTGCGTAGACCGTCTACTTTTACTGCGCCTACTACTCGTGTCACTCAGTGCTGGATGCCTCGTCATTATTTCACTCACCCCAGCACTGAGCGATCGAGATATTCTTATCGTGTGTAGGCGACAGATCGAGGCTTGGAGGGCACGTGGATCATGGACTCTAGTTGTTCGCGCCACATGACCGGAGATGCAGCATGGTTCTCCAGCCTCACCACAACCAAGCAAAGGGAACATATCACCTTCGGAAACAATCGAAGGAGTAGAGTGAAAGGTAAAGGTGTGGTAAGAATTAATTCGGACTTCACTCTCAAAGATGTTGCTTTGGTTGAAAACCTGGGATACAATTTGCTGTCTGTATCTCAGTTGCTTGATGAGGGCTTCGAAGTGCGATTTCATCACGATACTTCGCAAGTACTCAATTCTGATGGCGTTGTGGTGTGTAAGATCTTTAGAGTTGGGAGAGTTTTTGGAGCTGATTTTTCAGAGTCGTCTGGTTCTTCTCACAGCCTTGTTGCACATTCGACTTCTGAGCTTTGGAAGTGGCATAGGAGACTAGGGCATATGAGCTTTGAGTTGCTCGCTCGTCTGAGTGCCCTAGGCCTGATCCGAGGATTGCCCAAGCTCAAGTTTGAGAAGAATTTAGTTTGCGCTCCGTGTCGACATGGAAAAATGATTGCCGCTTCGCATTCGCCAGTCACCACAGTGATGACTGAACAGCCCGGAGAACTTCTCCACATGGACACTGTAGGTCCTTCTCGGGTTAGTTCTTTAGGCGGCAAGTGGTATGTATTAGTTATTGTCGATGATTTCTCTCGCTACTCTTGGGTCTTCTTTCTTGCCAGCAAGGATGAAGTGTTTTCACACTTTCGGAGCTTGGCTTTGAGACTTTTCACTGAACTCCCTGGTGCATTGAAATTCATTCGAAGTGATAATGGCACCGAGTTCAAAAATAGTCTCTTTGTTGACTTTTGCATGGAGCATGGCATAGAACATCAATTCTCTGCTCCGCGGGTTCCTCAACAAAACGGTGTTGTTGAGAGGAAGAACCACACTTTGGTTGAGATGGCTAGGACGATGCTTGATGAGCATAGGACTCCTAGAAAATTCTGGGCTGAGGCCATGAACACTGCTTGCTACATTTCAAACCGAATCTTCTTGCGCTCAATTTTAAATTTGACCTCTTATGAGCTGCGTTTTGGGAGACAGCCCAAGGTTACTCATCTTCGAGTTTTTGGCTGTCGCTGCTTTATCCTAAAACGTGGTAATTTGGATAAATTTGAGTCGCGATCTTCTGACGGGATCTTTTTGGGTTACACAACACATGGTCATTCTTATCGTGTTTATAATTTGGAAACTAACACTGTCATTGAGTCATGTGATGTGACTTTTGATGAATCAACCCCCTCTGTTAGTTCTGCTTTTGAACAGGCAAATGAACACAACATGGAACAGACCTTATTCGAAGAAGAAGATCCCGGAGAATTCGAGGATGAACCCCTACTACCCTCGACGTCAACCCCCGAAGCTGACCCCGCTTCAACTACTTCGGCACGAGGTCCCGAAGCGACTACCTCAACATCGGTCATTTTGGACCACTCCAACGCACAAGTTGATGGGGAGACTGCATCCCGCCGCGAGGCTCCACATCATGTTCAAAGGATGCACCCTCCCAAGCAGATCATTGGTGAACTTGATCAAAGGGTAACACGTTCTCACGCTCATTTCACTAATTCTGCTTTTGTTGCTTCTTTCGAGCCTTTAGATGTTAGTCATGCACTTTCTGATTCTAGTTGGATCAATGCCATGCATGAAGAGCTTGAAAATTTTGAGAGAAACCAAGTCTGGACTTTAGTTGATCCTCCACCAAATGTTCATTTCATTGGAACAAAATGGATTTTCAAAAACAAACAAGGGGAGGATGGGACTATAGTTAGAAACAAGGCTAGACTTGTAGCTCAGGGCTTTTCTCAACTAGAAGGGATTGATTTTACTGAAACTTTTGCACCTGTTGCTCGCCTTGAGGCCATTAGGATTTTGCTTGCCTTTGCGACATCCCGGGGATTCAAACTCTATCAAATGGATGTCAAAAGTGCTTTTCTTAATGGCTTCATAGGTGAAGATGTTTTTGTAAAACAACCCCCTGGTTTTGAAAACCCCAAGTACCCACATAAAGTCCTTAAACTTCATAAGGCTCTTTATGGACTCAAGCAGGCCCCTCGGGCTTGGTATGACAGACTTAAGTCTTTTCTGCTTGAGCGAGGGTATTTGTTGGGCTCTATTGATAAAACTTTGTTTACTCTCAAGCATGGCAAAGATTTCCTCCTAGTTTAGATTTATGTGGATGATATCATCTTTGGTGGCTCTTCTCATGCTTTGGTTGCCGAGTTTGCAGATACCATGAGCAGGGAATTTGAAATGTCAATGATGGGTGAACTCACCTTTTTCCTTGGTTTGCAAATCAAGCAAAGCAAACAAGGTACTTTTGTCCACCAGACAAAGTACACCAAGGACCTGCTCAAGAAGTTCGACATGTCCGATGCGAAGCCCCTCGCCACTCCGATGGCTACATCTGTAGCATTGGACCCTGACGAAGATGGAGAAGCCGTAGATCAGAAGGAGTTCCGAAGCATGATCGGCTCCCTCCTCTACTTGACTGCTACGAGGCCGGACATACACTTCGCAGTGTGTCTGTGCGCTCGTTTTCAGGCTTCACCACGAGCTTCGCACCGCCAAGTGGTAAAGCGCATCTTAAGGTATCTCAAACACACCCTTGAATTTGGCATATGGTATTCAGCGTCTTCATCTTTATGTCTTCGAGGTTATTCCGATGCGGATTTTGCTGGGTGTAGAATTGATAGGAAGAGTACCTCTGGTACTTGTCATTTTCTGGGTACTTCATTGGTTTGCTGGTCTTCCCGCAAACAGTCTAGTGTTGCACAATCGACGGCTGAGGCCGAATATGTTGCTGCAGCTAGCTGTTGCTCTCAGATTTTGTGGATGGTTTCCACTTTGCGGGATTTTGGGTTAGAATATAAGAGTGTTCCACTATTCTGTGATAACACTAGTGCTATTTGTATTGCAAACAACCCGGTTCAGCACTCCAGAACCAAACACATTGATGTGTGGTATCATTTTCTCAGAGATCACAATGAGAAGGGTGATATTGAACTTCAATATATTGATACCCAACACCAGCTTGCCGACATTTTTACAAAACCCCTCGATGCTTCTCGATTTGCTTACTTGCGTGGGGAACTTGGCATTTATCACCCTTACGACATTTTGTGAGGGGGAGCTGCTTTAGATGGATGTGCCTTTGCTTATTGTGTTGAAATTGCATTTACATCTTTTGCAATTATATGCCTGCTTATAATCCATGACATCATGACAGCTCAGCTCTTTTTAATTTATCTGGAACATTCATGTGCATGATGCTTTCTTTTCAAAATCAAATCGTGCTCACTGCTTAGTCTTGAATCTAGCATGTTTAGGCAGGACTGCTTTAGCTATCTTTTATCTGCTTGATAGCAAGACACTGTTCATTGGATGCTAAAAAAAATTGCGACTTGAAAAATTGTTCTACATTTTCATGGATATTCCTTAAAGTGCCAAACCATTGGTACACTTAAAATCAAAAATTCCATGATTTGCATGCTTTTAAGAGAAAAGATCCAGGTGGGTTTGTTTGTCGCACTACCCTATTCTAGACTGCTTACCATTGCACATCGGTCTGAACTGGAATAGTGTAGTGTATATCAAAATCTTTGCCTTAAGCTTCTTATGGCTTTCATGCCTAGGCTTGGCCGGATTGGAAAGCATAAGGTGGACAAACAAATAACCCCTGGCACTAACAAAAGAACAACGAAAATTCATTGATTATCAAGTTTGCTTTTCATGCTCCATTTGAACTGGTCTTGTCTGTCTAGAGTAGAAATTGACTAGCTTTGCGCAGTCCTTGCTCTTACTTGTCTAGTTTCCTTGACTAAGTGGTGATGTTTTTTTTTCAAAAATGATCAAATTACATGCTTCATCATGCTTTTAGAGAATATTAATTTGAGCTGAGCCCATGATCATTGGTGTTATTGTTGGCATATTTTTGCTTCATATGTCTTTGCAATTCTGCTCAATTCAAAGCTTTGCATCTTTTACATGCTCCTTGATGCTTGCATTGCCAAAGGGGGAGAAATTCCTGAAGGGGGAAACTTGCTACGTTCTCTGCCGCAAGGGGGCATAATTTCCAAAGGGGGAGAAAACATGACATAAAGGCTCTTTGTTTTTGTTTGCCAAAGGGGGAAAAACTTAACTCAGGGGGAGTTTTTATTGCCGAAGGGGCTTTGTACTCTTTTGAGAAAGGGGGAGAAAATTCTTTTGTCAAGTGACATGATTTGGCTCTTTTCTAAGTTTTTATGGTTTATGGTCACTTGTGTGCTGAAAATTTTTAAATTTTCTTGAACTTGGATTTGGTTGTCAATGCACTCATCAAGGGGGAGATTGAGAAACCAAGGGTTGGTTTCAGTGTTTGTGATGAGTGATTGACAGGATTTTTACCCTCTGTTCGAAGGGTACCTCCGAAGGGGGTTCGGAGGTTGGACCTCCGAAGGGTGTTCGGAGGTGGTTTCACCGAAGGGTGTTCGGTGTTTGCTTGCTGCAGCTGTTGCAGCGGAGTGTGCTCGTCGGAGGGGTCCGACAGTACACGATGACTGGGTTCGTACCGAAGGCTTCGGTACTTTGGGCGGTACACCGGAGTGTGTGCCGGAGGTTGCTAACCCGGAGAGGTCTCCGGAGTACTGGATACACTTGTCTGTTTTTCTGTGGAGCGCAGGGACTTCGGAGGCGACGGACAAGGTTCGCAGCAGGTGAACCTGGGTCAAGCGGGAGGCTTGATGCCAGGGGAGCGGGGAGCTCCGTCACGGTGGCTGCGAAGGTGGTCCGGGTCGGTCCTCGGGTCGAGGCGTGCCAGGTGAAGGCAGAGAGTGCGGAGCGTGGCTCCGGCTGAAGGTGCTCCGAGACAAAGTCCTCGGAGGTGAGGCACTTCGAAGGTACTCCGGATGGAGTGACTTCGGAGTTGGGTGGAACAAGTCCTCTGCGGAGGCAAGGAATTCGAAGTGTGCTCTGGAGGGAGACATTCGAAGGTACCCGACGAAGGTCTCAGAAGTCGAGGCGCATCGAAGGCATGGTCCGGGTGAGGCTCGTCGAGGAGTGTGCTCGGGGAGAGACACTGCGACGAAGTGCTCATGGAATGCTTCGTGCGGAGGCCTTGGACGAAGGAGGGACTTCGAAGGGTGGTACTCCGAAGGTGGGGCTTCGGAGTGAGGAAGGCTTCGGAGCAAGGCTAGCTCCGGAGTGTGGTTGTCTTGTGGTGCTTCGGCCTGCATGGCTTCGGTACACGGACTGACGGAGTTCGAGCTGGGAGTAGCTGCGAAGCCGTGGTGGTCCACTCCGGAGGTGTTGGTGCGAAGGCCCAAGGGCTTTGACGGCTTCGGCTCAAAACCGTCAGTGTATCGGAGACTATCTTCGGCGAAGCGAAGGCCAACTGGCTCAAGGCTTCTCGCCGAAGCTACCGCACCCTCGCGTGCGAAGGGAGGTTCCAGAAGGTCAAAGACTGCAAAGGCTGACACTGTCTATTCTGTAAAAAGCTGACTCTGTCCCCTCTGCAAAGCTGACAGAGAAGCCTCCAGAATAAAGGTGGACTACCTTTTGTACCCCTTAGTTCTGTAGAGACAAAATCAATGTAAACCCTAGGGGTAGTGTAGTCATTTCCTTTGGGTGAACTGTGGGCTATAAATATGGGGGCTCGATAGGTAACATTTAACACTTTGAGCATTTACTGTTGAGCTCTTGTAGCCACATACCTCGCTGTATTCATCCAGAGTTCAATTTATTTGTGTTCCTTGTTCAAGCGGCGAAGCCCTGCTTCTTTGTACTTTTTGCTTGAGCTCGCGTTACATACCTCGCTAGTTGTAGTGCACCGAAGCCTGTCTAGGCGAAGGGTGTTTTGTGCGAAGTGTGTTTTTCAGTGTGCTGTCACTCTGTGTAACTTGAGGCTAGACCTCACAGCTTACTAGCGAAGCCCTGATCGAAGCCCGTTTGCTTCTTGTGTCGAAGCCCTTAGCGGTGTCCGTGTAGTGTGCTTTTAGACCTTCGTGTACGAAGCACAGCACCAGTTGCTGTTGCCAAGTACTTGGTCGAAGTCCTCAGAGGGTTGTCCACTCTTGCGAAGGGTGAAGTGCGAAGCCTGCTCGAAGCACCCCGTGTGCGGAGCCTGCACTGACTTAGCTGAGTAGATTTTCGAGGGTTGTTAGTGGAGCGAAGTCTTCTTGGCTTTGAACTTTTGCTCCTGCGAAGCCTGTGTTCGGAGCTGTCGAAGTACCTCCGAACCAGACCTTCGAAGGTAGTGTTCGAAGCCTGTTCCGCAGAAGACGGGATTAAAACCGAAGGCTGTTTTTAGCCTGAAATTTTAAAAGCTCCCATTCACCCCCCCTCTGGTCGCCGTTTTCGGTCCAACACTTTCCCTAAAAGGTTGTGGTTGGCCAAGCGAGCCAAGGTAAAATCTAGCTACTCAAATGGAGATGAAACCCTAGAGGTAGTCATAGTTACTTTCAACCAGCTTATTGAAAATTTAAATTTCGCATAACAAACACACCTGAGGGGCTCTTTTCCTGGTTCCTCCTTTTCTTCGATTGTTGGACCGGAAACGGCGACCAGAGGGGGGGTGAATGGGAGCTTTTAAAATTTCGGGCTAAAAACTTAGCCTTCGGTTCTGTTCTGTCTTCTGCGGAACAGGCTTCGAACACTACCTTCGAAGGTCTGGTTCGGAGGTACTTCGACAGCTCCGAACACAGGCTTCGCAGGAGCAAAAGTTCGAAGCCAAGAAGACTTCGCTCCACTAACAACCCTCGAAAATCTACTCTGCTAAGTCAGTGCAGGCTCCGCACACGAGGTGCTTCGAGCAGGCTTCGCACTTCACCCTTCGCAAGAGAGGACAGCCCTCTGAGGACTTCGACCAAGTACTTGGCGACAGCAACGGGTGCTGGGCTTCGTACCCGAAGGTCTACACGCACACGCAAAAGGACTACGCTAAGGGCTTCGACACAAGAAGCACTACGGGACAGAACAGGGCTTCGCTAGTAATCAGCGAGGTCTTGCCTCGTGTTACACAGAGCGACAGCACACTGTAAAACACACTTCGCGATAAAAACACCCTTAGCCAAGACAGGCTTCGGTGAACTAAAACTGGCGAAGTATGCAATACGAGCTCAAGCAAAAGCACACAGAAGCAGGGCTTCGCCGCTTGAACAAGGAACACACAATGTATTGAACTCAGAATGAATACAGTGAGGTCTGTCTACAGGAGCTCAACAGTAAATGCTCAAAGTGTTAAATGTTACCTACCGAGCCCCCATATTTATAGCCCACGGCTTCATCCTAAGGAAGTGACTACTTTACCCCTAGGGTTTACAACAGATTTGTCTCTACAGAACTAAGGGGTACAAAAGGTAGTCCACCTTTATTTTGGAGGCTTCTCTGTCAGCTGCAGAGGGGACAGTGTCAGCCTTTTTCAGAACAGACAGTGTCAGCCTTTACAGTGTTGACTTCTGGAACCTCCCTTCGCACCGGAGGGTGCGGTAGCTTCGGCGAGAAGCCTGCAGCCTGATGGCCTTCGCTCCGCCGAAGAAGACCTTCGATACAGTGACGGTTTTAAGCCGAAGCCGTCAAAGCCCTTGGGCCTTCGCACCACCCCCTCCGGAGTGGATCACCACGGCTTCGCAGCTACTCCGAGCTCGAACACCGTCCGTCCGTGTACCGAAGCCATGCATGGCCGAAGCACCTCAAGTCATCCTCACTCCGAAGCCTCACCTTCGGAGTACCACCCTTCGAAGTCCCTCCTTCGTCCAAGGCCTCCGCATGAAGCATTCCATGAGCACTCCGTCGCAGTGCCTCTTCCCGAGCACACTCCTCGACGAGCCTCACCCGGACCATGCCTTCGATGCGCCTCGACTTCTGAGACCTTCGTCGGGTAACCTTCGAATGTCTCCCTCCGGAGTACACTTCGAATTCCATGCCTCCGCAGAGGACTTGTTCCACCAACTCCGAAGTCACTCCATTCGGAGTACCTTCGAAGTGCCTCATCTCCGAGGACTTTGTCTCGGAGTACCTTCAGCCGGAGCCACACTCCGCACTCTCTGCCTTCACCTGGCACGCCTCGACCCGAGGACCGACCCGGACCACCTTCGCAGCCACCGTGACGGAGCTCCCCGCTCCCTTGGCATCAAACCACCCGCTTGACCCAAGTTCACCTGGCTCAAACCCTGTCCGTCGCCTCCGAAGTCCCTGCGCACCACAGACAAGCAGACAAGTGTATCCAGTACTCCGGAGACCTCTCCGGGTTAGCAACCTCCGGCACACACTCCGGTGTACCGCCCAAAGTACCGAAACCATCGGTACGAACCCAGTCATCGTGTACTGTCGGACCCCTCCGACGAGTGCACTCCGCTGCAACAGCTGCAGCAAACAAACACCGAACACACTCCGGTGAAACACCTCCGAACACCCTTCGGAGGTACCCTTCGAACAGAGGGTAAATAAACCTGTCAATCACTCATCACATACACCGAAACCACCCTTGGTTTCTCAATCTCCTCCTTGATGAGTGCATTGACAACCAAATCCAAGTTCAAGAAAATTTAAAAATTTCAGCACACAAGTGACCATAAAAACTCAGAAAAGAGCCAAAGCATGTCACTTGATAAAAGAATTTTTCTTCCCCTTTGAAAAAGAGTAAACAACCCCTTTGGCAAATCTCCCCTTGATAAAAACTCCCCCTGAGTTGAGCAAATTTTTCTCCCCCTTTATGTCAAAAATCTTTCCCCTTGCGAAATTATGCCTTCTTGCGGCAGAGAACACAGCAAATCTCCCCCTTTGGCAATGCAAGCATCAAGGAGCAGTTAAAAGATGCAAAGCTTCGAAATGAATAGAATTGCAAAGGCATATAATGCAAAAATATGCCAACAGTAGCATCAATGATCATGTGCTCAGCTCAATTTAACATTCTGGGAAACAAGATGATGGCATGTGATTTTGACATTTTGGAAGTAAAAGCATCACCACTTAATCATAGCAGCTAGTCATGTGAAGGCAAGGACTGCGCAAAGCTAACAATTTCTACCCTAGACAGACAATTCTTGTTCAAAAGGAGCTTTGAAAGCAAACTTGATGAGCCATTAAATTTGTTGTTCTTTTCTTAATTGCCAGGGGTTATTTGTTTGTCCACCTTATACTTTCCAATCAAGCCAAGCCTAGGCAAGAAAGCCATCTGAAGCTTAAGGCGGTGATTTTGGCATACACTACGCTATCCCAGTTCAGACCAATGTGCAATGGTAAGCAGTCTAGAATAGAGTAGTGCGACAAACAAACCCTCCTGGATCTTTTCATTGAAACCAGGCAAATCATGAATTTTTGATTTTGATGAATTAAATTTTTGATGAGTATCCATGAATAAAGAACACAATTTTCAAGTTGCATATTTTAGCATCCAAGGAACATTGTCTTGCTGTCAAGTAGATAAAAGAAAGCTAAAAGCATTCCAGTCTAAACAAGCTAGATGCAAGATTGTGCGGTGAGCAAGTTTTGAGTTTAGAAAATAAAACATCATGCACAATCAATGTTCCAGACATATTTCATAGAGCTGAGCTGTCATGATTTCTTTGAATTCAAAGCAGGCATATAATAGCAAAAGATGTAAATGCAATTCCACACATAATGAGCATATGCAAGACAATTAAAATCAGCTCCCCCTCACAATATACCGTAGGGATGACAAATACCAAGTTCCCCACGCAAGTAAGCAAATCGAGATGCATCGAGGGGTTTTGTAAAAATGTCGGCAAGCTGGTGTTGGGTATCAACATATTGAAGTTCAATATCACCCTTCTCATTGTGATCTCTGAGAAAATGATACCGTACATCAATGTGTTTGGTTCTGGAGTGCTGAACCGGGTTGTTTGCAATACAAATAGCACTAGTGTTATCACAGAAAAGTGGAACACTCTTATAATCTAACCCGAAATCCCGCAAAGTGGAAACCATCCACAAAATCTGAGAGCAACAGCTAGCTGCAGCAACATATTCGGCCTCAGCCGTCGATTGTGCAACACTAGACTGTTTGCGGGAAGACCAGCAAACCAGAGACGTACCCAGAAAATGACAAGTACCTGAGGTACTCTTCCTATCAATTCTACACCCAGCAAAATCCGCATCTGAATAACCTCTAAGACATAAAGATGAAGACGATGAATACCATATGCCAAATTCAAGGGTGTGTTTGAGATACCTTAGAATGCGCTTAACCGCTTGGCGGTGCGAAGCTCGTGGTGAAGCCTGAAAACGAGCGCACAGACACACAGCGAAGTGTATGTCCGGCCTCGTGGCAGTCAAGTAGAGGAGGGAGCCGATCATGCTCCGGAACTCCTTCTGATCTACGGCTTCTCCATCTTCGTCAGGGTCCAACGCTACAGATGTAGCCATTGGAGTGGCGAGGGGCTTCGCATCGGACATGTCGAACTTCTTGAGCAGGTCCTTGGTGTACTTTGTCTGGTGGACAAAAGTACCTTGTTTGCTTTGCTTGATTTGCAAACCAAGGAAAAAGGTGAGTTCACCCATCATCGACATTTCAAACTCCCTGCTCATGGTATCTGCAAACTCGGCAACCAAAGCATGAGAAGAGCCACCAAAGATGATATCATCCACATAAATCTGCACTAGGAGGAAATCTTTGCCATGCTTGAGAGTAAACAAAGTTTTATCAACAGAGCCCATCAAATACCCTCGCTCAAACAGAAAAGACTTAAGTCTATCATACCAAGCCCGAGGGGCCTGCTTGAGTCCATAAAGAGCCTTATGAAGTTTAAGGACTTTATGTGGGTACTTGGGGTTTTCAAAACCAGGGGGTTGTTTTACATAAACATCTTCACCTATGAAGCCATTAAGAAAAGCACTTTTGACATCCATTTGATAGAGTTTGAATCCCCGGGATGTCGCAAAGGCAAGCAAAATCCTAATGGCCTCAAGGCGAGCAACAGGTGCAAAAGTTTCAGTAAAATCAATCCCTTCTAGTTGAGAAAAGCCCTGAGCTACAAGTCTAGCCTTATTTCTAACAATTGTTCCATCCTCCCCTTGTTTATTTTTGAAAATCCATTTTGTTCCAATGAAATGAACATTGGGTGGAGGATCAACTAAAGTCCAGACTTGGTTTCTTTCAAAATTCTCAAGCTCTTCATGCATGGCATTGATCCAACTAGAATCAGAAAGTGCATGACTAACATCTAAGGGCTCGAAAGAAGCAACAAAAGCAGCATTAGTAAAATGAGCGTGAGAACGTGTTACCCTTTGATCAAGCTCACCAATGATCTGCTCGGGAGGGTGCATCCTTTGGACATGATGTGGAGCCTCACGGCGGGATGCAGTCTCCCCCTCAACTTGTGCGTTGGAGTGGTCCAAGATGACCGATGTTGAGGTAGTCGCTTCGGGACCTCGTGCCGAAGTAGTTGAAGCGGGGTCAGCTTCGGGGGTTGATGTCGAGGGTAGTAGGGGATCATCCTCGAATTCTCCGGGATCTTCGTCTTCGAATAAGGTCTGTTCCATGTCGTGTTCATTTGCCTGTTCAAATCCAGAACTAACAGAGGGGGTCGATTCATCAAAAGTCACATCACATGACTCGATGACAGTGTTAGTTTCCAAGTTATAAACACGATAAGAATGACCATGAGTAGTATAACCTAAAAAGATCCCGTCAGAAGATCGCGACTCAAATTTATCCAAGTTACCACGTTTTAGGATAAAGCAGCGACAGCCAAAAACTCGAAGATGAGTAACCTTGGGCTGTCTCCCAAAACGCAGCTCATAAGATGTCAAATTTAAAATTGAGCGCAAGAAAATTCGGTTTGAGATGTAACATGCTGTGTTCATGGCCTCAGCCCAGAATTTTCTAGGAGTCCTATGCTCATCAAGCATCGTCCTAGCCATCTCAACCAAAGTGCGGTTCTTCCTCTCAACAACACCGTTCTGTTGAGGAACCCGCGGAGCAGAGAATTGATGTTCTATGCCATGCTCCAAGCAAAAGTCATCAAAGAGACTATTTTTGAACTCAGTGCCATTATCGCTTCGAATGAATTTTAATGCACCAGGGAGTTCTGTGAAAAGTCTCAAAGCCAAGCTCCGAAAGTGTGAAAACACTTCATCCTTGCTGGCAAGAAAGAAGACCCAAGAGTAGCGAGAGAAATCGTCGACAATAACAAGTACATACCACTTGCCGCCTAAAGAACTAACCCGAGAAGGACCTACAGTGTCCATATGGAGAAGTTCTCCGGGCTGTTCAGTCATCACTGTGGTGACTGGCGAATGCGAAGCAGCAATCATTTTTCCATGTCGACAAGGAGCGCAAACTAAATTCTTCTCAAACTTGAGCTTGGGCAATCCTCGGATCAAACCTAGGGCGCTCAGACGAGTAAGCAATTCAAAGCTCATATGCCCTAGTCTCCTATGCCACTTCCAAAGCTCAGAAGTCGAATGTGCAACAAGACAATGAGAAGAACCAGATGACTCTGAAAAATCAGCTCCAAAAACTCTCCCAACCCTAAAGATCTTACATACCACAACGCCATCAGAATTGAGCACTTGCGAAGTATTGCGATGAAATCGCACTTCGAAGCCCTCATCAAGCAACTGAGATACAGACAGCAAATTGTATCCCAGGTTCTCAACCAAAGCAACATCTTTGAGAGTGAAATTCGAGTTAATTCTTACCACACCTTTACCTTTCACTCTACTCCTTCGATTGTTTCCGAAGGTGATATGTTCCCTTTGCTTGGTTGTGGTGAGGCTGGAGAACCAATTTGCATCTCCGGTCATGTGGCGCGAACAACCGGAGTCCATGATCCACGTGCCCTCCAAGCCTCGACCTGTCGCCTACACATGATGAGAACGCCTCGATCGCTCAGTGCTGGGGTGAGTAAAATAATGACGAGGCATCCAGCACTGAGTGACACGAGTAGTAGGCACAGTAAAAGTAGACGGTCTACGCACATAATAATCAGAATGATGCAAAGTGCGAGGTCGACCTACATGCAAAGAACGCAAAGCATGTCGAGGTCTCCTACTCTGACGAGGTACAAAGCTACTCGCCCGAGGTCTACCACCATATGGAACATGGTGAACACCTCGAGGAGCAAAACCTCTCCGAGAAGCACGAGGAGCCTCGAAAATAGGACGAGAGTAATACTCAGACTCATGCATACCTAAAGATGGGTAATGCATGTCCTGATAGCTCATCGCTTGTGCACGTCGCTCATCCTTGATGCGACGGAAACAGAAACCAATCAAATGACCCGCCCGCTGACAATAAGAACAGTGAAACACTCTCCTGGGGGCACTCTCATGGGTCATAGGAGCAACTCTCACAGGCTCCTTGGGTTTCTTCTGAGTGGCTTTCTTGGGAGGATTTTTCTTGGCAGGAGGAGTGGTTTTCTTTTGTGGATGGGTAGGCTTTTTGGCTGGAGGGGTGTCCAACAGAGCTCTCTCTTTCTCTAGGGTGGTAGGAGAGGTAAAAACAGTTTTGGTTTTACTGTCTGAAGCTATCCTCTCAAAACCCAAACCTAGAGCTACCCCGGCTCTGTCAGCACACAACTTGGTCTTGGCCAAGAGCAAATCCATCCTACCCTTTCCCTCAGTGCATTTGTTCACCACAGAAAGAAGGTATTCATTTTCGGACATGAGGTTCTCAGCTCGCTCTCTAGCAATGCCTAGCTGGTCCTTAAGGGTGATGCAAGTGTCACAAACAGGTTGCACATCCTTAGAACTACCGGCCCTTTCCAATCTAGCCTCCAAATCATGAACATGCTTATCACGTAAATTAATGCTATCGCGTAATAAAGAGCAGTTCATGCAATCAATAACATCATGAGGTCTAGAATCCACCTCCAAAAGCTGCTTCTGTGCAGTCTCAAGCTCAGAAAGAGTTTGAGCATGAACAGAACGCAACTGAGCAAGCTCACTCATGACAACAGAACATGATTCACATTCAGCATCATTAAATTTAGACTTAAGCATGGCATATTCAGTAGAAATGTTTTCTAGCCTAAGTCTAAGGTCTTTTCTTTCTCTAGCGGCTTGCACAAGTAATCTATCCTGACCTAGCACAACTTCATTCAGTTCATCCAATTTAATTAGAAGCTGGTCAGATGATAGGTTTACCTCAGATGAGTCAAGCTCATCGCCGCTGTGATCGCTGTCGGCCATGAAGCAAAGGCCGGTGAAGTCACGTCCCTTCTTGTCCTTCTTGTCCTCCTTTCTTGGGGACTCCTCCTCCTCAGAGCTCGACTCCTCAGTTGAGGAAGTGTCGATGTCGCTGAGAGCAGCAACAAAAGCTCTGGAAGCGGCCTTGGCTACTTTCTTAGCCATCTTGCCGCGCTTGCCCTTCACAAAGGGCTTCCTCTCTTTTTTGTGGAATTTGGGGCGGTCACTCTCATCTCTCTTCTTGACCTTGGGGCAATTGGCCTTAATGTGAGAGGTGTCGCCACATTCATAGCAGCCACTAAAACCATTTCTCCTCTGATCCCGTCTCTCATGATGAAAGCGGGTGAACCTCCGGGCAATGAGAGCAAGCTCGTCATCAGCTAGAGTATCCACCTGCTCCTTTGTGACGGAGACCAGGGAGGACAAAGCAAAACCATCTGCAAGAACACAAGTGCCTGATGAGCTTGGTTCTGCAGTGGTGCCACGGCTTGTGCTAGAAACCAATGCCAATGGCTGTGGCAAAGAGCTTCTGTGCACAGCAAGAGATGCCTTAGCAATCTCTGTGGACTTCAGCTTGCTAAAGAGTTCATCACAGGTTAGAGTGTCATAGCCTGTGGACTCCTCAATGCTGGATATCTTCACCTCCCATATGCTACGGTCAAGAGCATAGAGAAGCTTGATAGCCCTATCGTGATCACTGTAAGCAAGCGTCCCGTTGGATCGCAAGTTACTCACTATCGCGTCAAAGCGAGAAAACATGGCATCTACAGATTCACCAGGTGCCTGCACAAACAGCTGATACTGTTGGTTGTAGGTGCTTTGGCGCCTGGCCTTAATCTGAGCAGAGCCCTCATGAAAGACAGTGAGTGTAGTCCAAATCTCCCTAGCAGTCCTAAGGTGCTGCACCCTATCAAACTCACTCCGACTCAAACCAATGAACAGTATGTTCCTTGCCTTCGAGTTGGCAATGTACTGATCCTTTTCGGTTTGAGTGGTGCGGGTATCAGGGATGGAGTATTGTGAGTCCACAATCTCCCAAATTGCATTTCCTTGGCTTAACAAGTAAGCCTCCATGCGCACCTTCCAGTATGCAAAATCTGTCCCATCGAACAGAGGAATTTTACTGCCTCTATCCATGTCGCCAACAGATCACAAAACCGGTTAAGGTCAACTGGTGATCTTAACCCGCTCTGATACCAATTGTTGGACCGGAAACGGCGACCAGAGGGGGGGTGAATGGGAGCTTTTAAAATTTCGGGCTAAAAACTTAGCCTTCGGTTCTGTTCTGTCTTCTGCGGAACAGGCTTCGAACACTACCTTCGAAGGTCTGGTTCGGAGGTACTTCGACAGCTCCGAACACAGGCTTCGCAGGAGCAAAAGTTCGAAGCCAAGAAGACTTCGCTCCACTAACAACCCTCGAAAATCTACTCTGCTAAGTCAGTGCAGGCTCCGCACACGAGGTGCTTCGAGCAGGCTTCGCACTTCACCCTTCGCAAGAGAGGACAGCCCTCTGAGGACTTCGACCAAGTACTTGGCGATAGCAACGGGTGCTGGGCTTCGTACCCGAAGGTCTACACGCACACGCAAAAGGACTACGCTAAGGGCTTCGACACAAGAAGCACTACGGGACAGAACAGGGCTTCGCTAGTAATCAGCGAGGTCTTGCCTCGTGTTACACAGAGCGACAGCACACTGTAAAACACACTTCGCGATAAAAACACCCTTAGCCAAGACAGGCTTCGGTGAACTAAAACTGGCGAAGTATGCAATACGAGCTCAAGCAAAAGCACACAGAAGCAGGGCTTCGCCGCTTGAACAAGGAACACACAATGTATTGAACTCAGAATGAATACAGTGAGGTCTGTCTACAGGAGCTCAACAGTAAATGCTCAAAGTGTTAAATGTTACCTACCGAGCCCCCATATTTATAGCCCACGGCTTCATCCTAAGGAAGTGACTACTTTACCCCTAGGGTTTACAACAGATTTGTCTCTACAGAACTAAGGGGTACAAAAGGTAGTCCACCTTTATTTTGGAGGCTTCTCTGTCAGCTGCAGAGGGGACAGTGTCAGCCTTTTTCAGAACAGACAGTGTCAGCCTTTACAGTGTTGACTTCTGGAACCTCCCTTCGCACCGGAGGGTGCGGTAGCTTCGGCGAGAAGCCTGCAGCCTGATGGCCTTCGCTCCGCCGAAGAAGACCTTCGATACAGTGACGGTTTTAAGCCGAAGCCGTCAAAGCCCTTGGGCCTTCGCACCACCCCCTCCGGAGTGGATCACCACGGCTTCGCAGCTACTCCGAGCTCGAACACCGTCCGTCCGTGTACCGAAGCCATGCATGGCCGAAGCACCTCAAGTCATCCTCACTCCGAAGCCTCACCTTCGGAGTACCACCCTTCGAAGTCCCTCCTTCGTCCAAGGCCTCCGCATGAAGCATTCCATGAGCACTCCGTCGCAGTGCCTCTTCCCGAGCACACTCCTCGACGAGCCTCACCCGGACCATGCCTTCGATGCGCCTCGACTTCTGAGACCTTCGTCGGGTAACCTTCGAATGTCTCCCTCCGGAGTACACTTCGAATTCCATGCCTCCGCAGAGGACTTGTTCCACCAACTCCGAAGTCACTCCATTCGGAGTACCTTCGAAGTGCCTCATCTCCGAGGACTTTGTCTCGGAGTACCTTCAGCCGGAGCCACACTCCGCACTCTCTGCCTTCACCTGGCACGCCTCGACCCGAGGACCGACCCGGACCACCTTCGCAGCCACCGTGACGGAGCTCCCCGCTCCCTTGGCATCAAACCACCCGCTTGACCCAAGTTCACCTGGCTCGAACCCTGTCCGTCGCCTCCGAAGTCCCTGCGCACCACAGACAAGCAGACAAGTGTATCCAGTACTCCGGAGACCTCTCCGGGTTAGCAACCTCCGGCACACACTCCGGTGTACCGCCCAAAGTACCGAAACCATCGGTACGAACCCAGTCATCGTGTACTGTCGGACCCCTCCGACGAGTGCACTCCGCTGCAACAGCTGCAGCAAACAAACACCGAACACACTCCGGTGAAACACCTCCGAACACCCTTCGGAGGTACCCTTCGAACAGAGGGTAAATAAACCTGTCAATCACTCATCACATACACCGAAACCACCCTTGGTTTCTCATCGATGCTGAAGGTGAGTCTTTGCTCTTTTTGTCTGTCTCATTACTTGTCAAATCTCTGATAAGCAATGCTTCAGATTGCACTAAACAAGAATTTCTTTTAAAAATAAGGCGCCGGAACTTTTTTTTGGCCATAAGACTTTGGTCTGCATCAGTATTTTCATAAACAACATCTTCCACAACCATAGGACCAGTTATTTTTGAAGATACCTTCAAAATGCAATGCAAGGAGTGAGGAACTCAATCTAATGCAAGTTTAAACTAACATAGTAATAAGAAATTGCTAGTAGTCAGTGAACTAAGTGGCTTCAAGTAATTCAAATAGAAGCCTATAGAATGTTGAAAATATTAGTCAATAATCGGCTAATCACATGTACAACGTCTTAATAAAACATAGTGCGCATGTGGTACAAATTTGTTGATTTATACCAATTCTCTTGAATGATCTATCAACATGTGACATACTTAAAAGGACGAATTAATTCTACATCACCATTGGGCAGAAATAGAATCAATTCAACTGAAACACATTAATTTCATCACCAACGTTGGTCAGGAGATAAAATCACTATGTTAACAAAATACAACGTTTATAATGCCAAATTAAATTATCCCATTGGTTCAAATTTAATTGACAGAATAAATGCTACTTTATTGATAGGATGAACATGGTACTAATCTTAAAACAGTGTATACACATCGGAAGACTTAAAACTAATTGATACACTGCTTAATCAGTAATAAAATTCTGAATTTACAGTACAATACTTATTTTAAACAATGTATACACAGCGGAAGACTTAATCTTAATTAATACACTGATTAAAACAGTAATAAAATTCTTAATTTAAACTTAAACAAAATTCTTAATAGATATTTCTCAATTAAATATAGTCCTTAGACTATATTTAATAAATAAATATCACAAAAATACTGAAAATGCTACAAAATTCAGAACACAAATTAATGAGTCTATACAAAATTATACAAAATTTTCCCCGCAGATAACTTATCTTTTCCTTAATTTTGGGCATTTTTCTGAATTTTCAACTTAAATGGAAAAACAATTCTGAAAATCCTGAAAAATCAGAAAATTATTTTAGCCCGCACTATACTGAAATTCCAGCCCAACACTGAAAACCGACTGGCCCAAAAGCGAAATCGGCTCGGCCCACAACGCCCCCCACGCGCTCTCGCGCACCCAGGCCACAACGTGGGCCTGGGCCGGGAAAGTGGCCCCCCACCTGGGCTGATTTCCGGTCCGATCGACGGCAGCCGTCGATCTGGATCGGACAGCTGTGCGCGATCCTCGCCACAACAAAACCCGCCGCATCGTCGACCCCAAAACCCTAGCCCTCATTCTCCCGCACCCGAGCGCCAGCGCGATAGCGGAGCGGCGGCGTGAGAGCGTGCGCGGCTGCGGCGACCGAGCGTCGGTGGAGAGCGAAGCGCGAGAGCGAGGGCGGCGGAGGCCGAGCACCGCCCGTGGTCCTGCTCGCCGGAGCGCCTGCTCACCCGACGCTGAGCGAGGCCCCGTCAAGTGGGTCTGTGGCGGTGGTCTGAGTCGGACACGGGGAGACCGAACGCCGGCGAGCGGCGGAGCCCCGACATCCTCTTTTCTGACTCCGGTGGCGGCCATGAGGTGAGGCCCCACACACCCGGAGCCCTTTACCGAAACTTAGGGTTAGGGTTAGGGTTTAACCCTAACCCCAATCTCCTCATTTTTTTCGAGTCTTCATTTCCTCCTGTTCTTAGGGTTCTTAGTGCAGAGTTTCTTAGGGGATCACAGAAGGTCACAGAGGGGCTGAGTCGGGATTTCTGAGGGGAATCTGAGGGGATTTCTTACTACATCCGAGAGAGTCTCAGCAGCGGTCTTAGACTTAGGGTTCACTGAAAACCCTAATCCTAAGTTCTTCCCTGTTCGAGATCTGAGTGCAGTGGTGGCGTCGGCTCAAGGGAGCCCGACGCCACCCTACCCCTAACTAGCCTACACTAGAATAAACCTTCGCTCGGATACCATTGTTAGAAACTAAGGGGTCTTGGGATCGTCTAGGGCTAGACCAATAGGGTTCTCTTAGAATTTATGGCGTACCTCTTTGTTCTGCCGAGGATGGAGGGGAACGCCGCCATGGCCGTGGCTGTGGCGTCGAAGTCCGGCGAACGGCGGCGGAGGTTAGGGAACCTTCCCGTTGCTTCGGCACCAACCTCTCAGATCGGTTTAGGCCTTAGGTTTTTGGGAGAGGCAGAGGAGAGGGTCGAATCAGCAGCCTTCGCATGTATTTGCCTCTCCCTATTTGTAGTGCCGCGCAACAGAGGCCCCTAACAGAATCTGTTGGATGCTCCCGAGGACCACTGCGCTAGGTGGACTTGAACGCATGTGCATGGCCTATGCGCATGCGGGGAGGAGAGGGACTTAGTCCCCCTCTCCTCCTAGGAGATCTGTAGCTAACAGAAATTGCTAGTAGTCAGTGAACTAAGTGGCTTCAAGTAATTCAAATAGAAGCCTATAGAATGTTGAAAATATTAGTCAATAATCGGCTAATCACATGTACAACGTCTTAATAAAACATAGTGCGCATGTGGTACAAATTTGTTGATTTATACCAATTCTCTTGAATGATCTTTCGATTTGTTGAAGAGTATCGTTTGTCTTTACATGAACAGATAACTCCATTAGGATGCCCAAAATGGATAGATAGTAATAGTATGCAATTTCTCATTTTTGAGACCATTTAAGCCCGATAGAACATATACTGGTAAAAAATAATAGAAGAAAGTCAGTACAGTATGAGCATAAGACAGGCCTTTTGTACAAGCCAGGTTATATAGGACAAAATACGTAATTAGCATCTTCAAAGAAAAACCTAAAGTCAATACACTGATAAATGATGTCCAAACACTAAGTTTCCTGATCGTTTGACGTAAGAGCCAGGATAAGTAAACAAATATTTTTTGAGAAGTAATCAGATTGATTTTGGGACTCGTAATTGGTGTTTCTTAGGGTATACTTATAATTAAACTCCATTACATGGCATCCCCAATGCAACCACACAAATAGTTAGAGCTAACAATGCCGGGAGGAAAAATTGATTTTAATCAGTCATCTGATAATAATCCCAAGAACTTTATTTAGTCCACTGGGCAGAATCAATTGGATTAACATTTGCCAGATAACAACGCACATAACTTTACCTCACTGAGGCCAATCTGCTAAAAAAAATTGAGCAATGGGGAAAGCTCCAGTAACATTTTCCTAGGTTATATAAAAATATAAAATACCCTCTACAAAACGGAACCATGTAAATCTGCATCATGCTTTGGGTACATAGGAAACAATGTATGCAGTGATGTAGTGTTATTATGAACAATAGTTCATGGGTTTAACAACCATGCAAAAGCCCAATGGCAAATAGCTCGACAGGGACAGGACTCTCTAGACCATAGTTATTAAAGGCAGTAAGGCAAGGCTAGACACCCGACTAATGTTTTACCTTTTAAGCGATAAGGCATAAGGCGAAGCCACGCCTTACAAAATTAAAGAAAAGGAGAAAGGTGAGAATATATGGGCAAAATTGCACTAGCACATTTAAAAGACATTCTAACGGCACATTTAAAGCCCAGTCCAACATCCCGTCTATATAACTATGTACTGAAATCCAATCTAATGGTCAGCCCACTAGGTTTTTTTTCATCTCGTAAGCCTTAAACCCTAGCAGACTCCTCTCCCACAACAGATGCTGCCACCTTGTCTGCTGTCATCACTCGCATCACCCTTAAGGCTGGCACTTCTACCTATTTACCCATGAAAAATAGTTAGAGCTAACAATTGCCGGAGGAAATTTTGATTTTAATCAGTCATCTGATAATAATCCCAAGAAATTTATTTAGTCCACTGGGCAGAATCAATTGGATTAACATTTGTCAGATAACAACGCACATAACTTTACCTCACTAAGACCAATCTGCTAAAAAAATTGAGCAATGGGGAAAGCTCAATGTAACACCCCCACCCCAACCCCCAACACACCCCCCCCCCGCGCGCCTAGTTCCATTAGCCGGCACATGCTTCCACACTCCCATCATCGTTGAGCGCTGGTAATCCCCCACTAGGCGTTAGGCCCAACGCCCAGTTCCCCGCTGGTTGTCGGCACCCCCATGCGCTAGCCCCCACCACGATTAGGGGTGAAAGTGGTTCGGATAGTTTCCGACCGTATCCGAAAAAACAAATTCGGATTTTTTTAAATTTGGATACGGATTTTACGGATACGAATTCGAATTAAGATATTTTTTGAATACGAAAACAGATATGATATTGTTGATATCCGATGAATTCGGATACTTATTCGGATTATCCGGCCGAATAAAACTTTAGACCAAATTATTTATATTTATAGTCATTGATTTGCATCAAGATGCGTACCTAGGGTTGAAGCCAACCGCTAGAGTCGAGATGCTAGCAACCGCTGGCCATCGTCACTGCTTCCAACCGCCGCCGCCGGTCCACGCCGTCAGTTCTCGCTCCCTCATCTGTCCTCTACCTCGCTACAACCGTTGATCCCCACTATCACCGTCGCGATCCCTACTGTAGCCGTCGCCGGTTTGTGCCATCCCTATCCCCGCTTTAGCCGCCGCCGCCAGTCCGTGCCATCCCTGTCCCCGCCGTCGCCACCGCCGATCTGTGTCGTCACTGCTATCGAACCCCGCACCCCAAGCAGAGAGCTAGGGGTGGCAATACACCCAACGGGCCCGGGGTCGGGGCCAATTTTTCCCCGTGGGTCTGCCGGGTCGGGGCCCCGTATAAGAGTGGGGGCGGGTCCGGGTTTATTTTTTGATCTGCGGGTCCCCGCAGGTCCCCGACTTAAGAGAAAAAATGCAATATGTGTAGCCAAATACCGAATATGTAATGATACAAAAAAATCCTTGCAATTCTCAAGTCTTCAACCACTAAACCCATGATTCATACCCACCGTGTTGCTGTCCCGGCTCCCCAACTTGCGGCAGTAAAAACGACTATCGGGTTCCCAATATATGTTTTAAAATGTAAAAACGGGTCTGCAGGAACCTGCTAGGTTTACAAGGAACCGGCAAGTCCGGGTGGGGAAATCAACCCATGGGGCTACCGGGGCCAGGTTTGGGACTAATATTGATCAACCCGACCTCTTGCCACCCCTACAGAGAGCCAAAGACACCCTACAGCTATTCCTCAACCTGCCTTGCGCTCAGGAGAGGAAGGAAATGAGTCACTGAGCGAACAGGAAGAACGGAAGAAAGAGGAAGGGAGGAAAAAGGAGAGAAAAAATAAAGAAAAAATAAAAAAATAAAAAGAAATATTTTCAAGCTCAAACAGATTTTAGGTTTGTTAAATTATTCATAACCATTAATTATTTAAGATTTACTTCAAAGACAACCTTTCAAATTTATGTGATATCAACTATTACGTGGCATTTGTGTATTGTTATTATGAATTAAAAATTATATTACTAATGATATCAAATAAATATTTGTAACCATATTTATATCCACTCCGTATACGTTTCGTATTTGTATTCGATGATATCCGATTTTGTATTCATCCCTAGTACCTATGCCTTCGCTACAAGTAATTTGATCCTTAGATGGAGGGGGGTTACAGGTTATAACAGCCTATTTCTTGATTTGCTGAGTACAAGTCGATGGTATTTCGCCACAGCTGAGCCGATCACTGCAGCTTCTTCAACTTGTTCGTATATGATTCCACATCCACTGGGTATTTCAGCATGGCCTTCAGTTTAGAAATAGCCTCATCCAAGTCCCCCATTTCCAGGAACCTTTCGCTTGGGGTTGCAAAAAGAACGTCATTTAAATCTTCATCGAGCTGTAGTGAATATAGGTGCTCAAAGGCCTACAAAGAAAGTTATTGTTATAGCTAAATAATTGTCCTCTGAAATCTGATGTATCTTTCTGTTAGAAAAGTAAACGTTTGTCTGGAACCCATCTTACCACTTTTAGTCGTGAAACAACCATTTCCCTGACCGTAGATGATCGTGATACCAAGTTGATGATAAAAAGGCCACCTTCTGCAAGGAACTTCTTTGCCGCCAAAAGAAAAGAATCATCAACAAAGCTAGCATGAGGGCAAGACAACCCAGAGCTGTGGGGCAGCCAAGAACTTGAAGTCAGAATAGATTGATACAGAATTGTTTGCTAGTCTAGTATAAAAAACATAGAATGGTAGAAAGCAGTCATCAAAATGTTGAGAGCAAATACCTGACATCAGATGAATCAACATCAACAATAAGAATTTTAACAGCATTGTTTTCATTGTCATTATACCCTCGCTGGGTAGTACTCCCATTGTGTGCAACAGCAATAGCATCTATGAATTTGATTCCATCTCCCAAATGCACCTAACAAAGGGAAGGGGAGTTTTTATAATGAAGACGCTACAAAACATCACCAATTTTGGAATATTACTCAACAAACAAAACCTCATTACTGCCATGTTTACAGCATCTAAACTTGATTTCCAGGAGGAGTCATAAATCAAAACATTACTTACATTACAAGACATAAGCAATCTATAATGATTTATTAATAAAAACAGCCTTTGATAACATCAATGTCATATTACAATCAAAATAATTTCGGACATTAAGCATTAGTTACAGTATTAAGTAAAGTGCAGCGCTTCCCAAAAGTAAAAAAAAATCATGAAAGAACTAATAAAGCCTCCAAGTAAAAGCCTTAGATTCTAGATTACCAGGCATCTAAATTCTTTGATAATACAATAAATAACTCACCTGCAATTGCCCATCGGTTAAAAAGCCAAATATTTCTTTGCAAGCTCCTCTACCAAGGGATCTAACTCCACAACCTGTAAGTTCAAGAAGCTGAACACCCCATTCAACAAGTCAATCAAGATAAGATATTTTTCTTTTACCTGAATATCTAGGAAAGGGAGGCATCCTCGAAGAAACATTGGTAAAGTCCCTGCTCCAAGACCTATGACAGTTGTGAAAATCTCGGAAGATGAGAGGATAAGTAATTTTTGTAAGAAAATATAGTAAATATATAAGTCCTAAGGTCAGGTCTGTTTACGTGATATCAACTATTACTTGACATTTGTGTATTGTTATTATGAATTAAAAATTATATTACTAATGATATCCGATAAATATTCGTAATCATATTTATATCCGCTCCGTATATGTTTCGTATTTGTATTCGATGATATCCGATTCCGTATTCATCCCTATACCTATGCCTTCGCTACAAGTAATTTGATCCTTAGATGGAGGGGGGTTACAGGTTATAACAGCCTATTTCTTGATTTGCTGAGTACAAGTCGATGGTATTTCGCCACAGCTGAGCCGATCACTGCAGCTTCTTCAACTTGTTCGTATATGATTCCACATCCACTGGGTATTTCAGCATGGCCTTCAGTTTAGAAATAGCCTCATCCAAGTCCCCCATTTCCAGGAACCTTTCGCTTGGGGTTGCAAAAAGAACGTCATTTAAATCTTCATCGAGCTGTAGTGAATATAGGTGCTCAAAGGCCTACAAAGAAAGTTATTGTTATAGCTAAATAATTGTCCTCTGAAATCTGATGTATCTTTCTGTTAGAAAAGTAAACGTTTGTCTGGAACCCATCTTACCACTTTTAGTCGTGAAACAACCATTTCCCTGACCGTAGATGATCGTGATACCAAGTTGATGATAAAAAGGCCACCTTCTGCAAGGAACTTCTTTGCCGCCAAAAGAAAAGAATCATCAACAAAGCTAGCATGAGGGCAAGACAACCCAGAGCTGTGGGGCAGCCAAGAACTTGAAGTCAGAATAGATTGATACAGAATTGTTTGCTAGTCTAGTATAAAAAACATAGAATGGTAGAAAGCAGTCATCAAAATGTTGATAAGCAAGCAAACGATTTTACAAAAGCAAAAGCATGCTGATAAAATGGAGCAAGCAGTTCAGAAACCAGTCTCTGCAACTCTGCAACGTAGGAGCTGATTCCCCGTGGGAAAGTTTAGGTGTGCCGAGTGACGGCTCAGAACGACAATTTTAGAGCACCGACTGACTCACTTCTGGGAATTTAGCTTGTATAATCCACCTGTAACGGATAAAATTTGTTCTTGGCAATGGAGGTTGAAAATGAGAATTCTCATCTCATCTCACCTATTGTAGCTCTATACAGAAAAAAATGACAAGGCAACAGCATTAGGGAATGTGTACCTATTAGGGGTGAAAGTGATTCGGATAGTTTTCGACCGTATTCGGAAAAATGGATTCGGATTCAGATTTTTTTTATTCAGATACGGATATTTCAGATACAGATTCAAATACAGATATTTTTTCGGATACGGAAACGAATATGATATCACTGATATCCGGCGGATTCGGATTCAGATTAAGATTAAGATAATCCGAATAATTTTTATCCGGATTATCCAAATCTGCTAGCCCATTAGACATTTAGGCCCAACTATTTATAGCCCATTTAGACATCCGACATCTTATTTTTAAATCAGTTATGAGTATTTCAGAATTTCAAAATATTCTTGGTTTTTGAAATCAAATACAAGTATTTTTCTATAGGATATTTTGAAAGATTTTATAATTCTAAAAACTTTATTTGTTTTTTTATAATTAAAAATCATTAAGCTATATGTTGCTAATCGAGTGTAATAAACTAGATTTTTCAATTTTATTTTAATTTGGTGGATAAGAACTAAAAATAGACTCATAATTATGAATATAATTTTTCTACAAATTTTGGTTTATTATTTCATGTGCTTGCAGTTCAAATTTGATATATTTCAATATAAATCCTAGAAACACACTTAATGAATTAAAAATAGTAAACTGACTCAAAAAATACTATATTTTTAAATGATATAAAAAATATTTTATTTTGATTATAAAAAAATTCAAGTTCAAATGAAAATTTAACTATTGATTTGCTTTTAAATCCAATCCATTACTTCTTTAAATCGTAATTCGAGAATCTACGACTTTCTTAACATCGTACGTGATAAAATTCTCGAAACATTTTAAAAATTTTATCATAGTATCTACGTATCATATAATTACAACATGACATATTTTGTATTTTTCAGACTTTAGTTGATTTGTCTAAAATTAAAAAACCATTAAACACTACATTGTTAACCGAGTGTCGCAACCTAGATTTTTCAAAAATTCTTTATATTTAGTAGATAAGAACTAACAATGGACTCATAATTATAAATATGATTTTTCTACCAATTTTGGCTCATTATTTCGTGCACTTGTAGTTCAAATTTGACATATTTCAATATAAATCCTAGAAACACACTTAATAAATAAAAAATAGTAAATTGACCCAAAAAATACTAGATTTTACATGATATAATTAATATTGTATTTTGATCATATAAAAAAATTCAAGTTCAAATTAAAATTAAACCATTGATTTGCTTTAAAATCCAATTCATTCGTTCTTTAAATCATAATTCATTTCGAGAGAATCAATGACTTTCTTAACATAATACATGATAAAATTCTCAATTTTTTTAAAAAACATTATCACGGTATCTACATATCATATCATGACACCATGACAAATTTTGTATTGTTTAGACTTTAGATGATTTTTCTAGAATTAAAAAATCATTAAACACTACGTCGTTAATCGACTGTCGTAATTTAGATTTTTCAAAAACTCTTTCTATTTATTGGATAAGAACTAAAAATAGACTCATAATTATGAATATGATTTTTCTACCTATTTTGGCTCATTAATTCATACACTTGCAATTCAAATTTTATTTATTTCAATTTAATTTTGAAAAGTATACTAAATAAATTACAAATAACAAATAAATCTAAAAAAATCAAAATTTTATATGAGATAAGCTATGCTGTATTTGTATCGTAAAAAAATTTTCAAGCTCAAACAGATTTTAGGTTTGTTAAATTATTCATAACCATTAATTATTTAAGATTTACTTCAAAGACAACCTTTCAAATTTATGTGATATCAACTATTACGTGGCATTTGTGTATTGTTATTATGAATTAAAAATTATATTACTAATGATATCAAATAAATATTTGTAACCATATTTATATCCACTCCGTATACGTTTCGTATTTGTATTCGGTGATATCCGATTTTGTATTCATCCCTAGTACCTATGCCTTCGCTACAAGTAATTTGATCCTTAGATGGAGGGGGGTTACAGGTTATAACAGCCTATTTCTTGATTTGCTGAGTACAAGTCGATGGTATTTCGCCACAGCTGAGCCGATCACTGCAGCTTCTTCAACTTGTTCGTATATGATTCCACATCCACTGGGTATTTCAGCATGGCCTTCAGTTTAGAAATAGCCTCATCCAAGTCCCCCATTTCCAGGAACCTTTCGCTTGGGGTTGCAAAAAGAACGTCATTTAAATCTTCATCGAGCTGTAGTGAATATAGGTGCTCAAAGGCCTACAAAGAAAGTTATTGTTATAGCTAAATAATTGTCCTCTGAAATCTGATGTATCTTTCTGTTAGAAAAGTAAACGTTTGTCTGGAACCCATCTTACCACTTTTAGTCGTGAAACAACCATTTCCCTGACCGTAGATGATCGTGATACCAAGTTGATGATAAAAAGGCCACCTTCTGCAAGGAACTTCTTTGCCGCCAAAAGAAAAGAATCATCAACAAAGCTAGCATGAGGGCAAGACAACCCAGAGCTGTGGGGCAGCCAAGAACTTGAAGTCAGAATAGATTGATACAGAATTGTTTGCTAGTCTAGTATAAAAAACATAGAATGGTAGAAAGCAGTCATCAAAATGTTGAGAGCAAATACCTGACATCAGATGAATCAACATCAACAATAAGAATTTTAACAGCATTGTTTTCATTGTCATTATACCCTCGCTGGGTAGTACTCCCATTGTGTGCAACAGCAATAGCATCTATGAATTTGATTCCATCTCCCAAATGCACCTAACAAAGGGAAGGGGAGTTTTTATAATGAAGACGCTACAAAACATCACCAATTTTGGAATATTACTCAACAAACAAAAACCTCATTACTGCCATGTTTACAGCATCTAAACTTGATTTCCAGGAGGAGTCATAAATCAAAACATTACTTACATTACAAGACATAAGCAATCTATAATGATTTATTAATAAAAACAGCCTTTGATAACATCAATGTCATATTACAATCAAAATAATTTCGGACATTAAGCATTAGTTACAGTATTAAGTAAAGTGCAGCGCTTCCCAAAAGTAAAAAAAATCATGAAAGAACTAATAAAGCCTCCGAGTAAAAGCCTTAGATTCTAGATTACCAGGCATCTAAATTCTTTGATAATACAATAAATAACTCACCTGCAATTGCCCATCGGTTAAAAAGCCAAAATATTTCATTGCAAGCTCCTCTACCAAGGGATCTAACTCCACAACCTGTAAGTTTAAGAAGCTGAACACCCCATTCAACAAGTCAATCAAGATAAGATATTTTTCTTTTACCTGAATATCTAGGAAAGGGAGGCATCCTCGAAGAAACATTGGTAAAGTCCCTGCTCCAAGACCTATGACAGTTGTGAAAATCTCGGAAGATGAGAGGATAAGTAATTTTTGTAAGAAAATATAGTAAATATATAAGTCCTAAGGTCAGGTCTGTTTGGCTTCCTACAGTCAAGTTGGCTCTGATACCATCTTGTCACGCCCCGATTTAATAAATCAGGACTTTATTGAAATTCCATAGAAAATCAATAAAACAAGACGTTCATCATGCGACCTCGTACAAAACGGGCAATCATTCACGGTTCGTAGACCACATTAATACAAAAGTGAATAAAGATGAAGAGAAACTAATAAAATAAGGGTCCTAGATGAACGCCTCCTTCCAGTCCCGCCTTGACTGGGTCGCTACTCCAGACCTTCATCCTCCTCGTAGTAGACGGGCTCTGATGGTGTAAGTCAACAGGGTGAGTACAGATGTACTCAGCAAGCCACCGAATGCAGATATAATGCAAGGTAATAACAAGGGAGATAGTGACTAGTTTTGCGGAAGAAGCATAATTGTAAAGCATTAAATGTGATCAATTTATTAGTACTGAAAAGTAAACATGTGTATGCATCATCATCTTCTAACTCGAGGAGTACGTTTTACCTCCTCGCACCACAGTCCTTACATGCCATGAGTAACTCAATCATTCAACCAATTGTAAACTAACTGCGAGTAGTCACACAACCCGCCCTTGACCGTGGGTTCGGCTTTTCGAAAAGATTAAATTACTCTGATCAGAGATGTACCACTGTACCCACAAGGCACGCACTCATCACCTACACCAAAGTGTAACGAGATGACCCATTTCACGGGAACTCGTGCCAAAACCTTCCATATGGTCTTCCCCGACTCAACAGCACCCTCTTATGGGTTTCGTATCGTGTCTCGCCATGTCGAGTTTCCACCATACCCCCCCTTGAGCCATCGTCGTGTAACACCCCAGAAATTAAAAGGAATAAAATAAAAGAAAAATATTATTTAAATCATTTCTGGATTTATTTATTAAAGGAAAATCATAAAAGAACCCAAATAAAGCCAAACAGGGAGAAATATACAAAATATGGACCTGAAAATTTTATGAGATGAACTAGTGCCCAAGATATAATTTTAGGAATTTTTACAAATTTTTACCAACAGTGATTCAACCCTTAATCAAATAAATGAATTACTCGAATTATTTTAAATCGAAAAAGATATTAAAACCTTAACAGGCCTCAACCTCCAAACCACCCTGAGCCCGGCCCAATCCAAGCCATGAGCCACTGACATGTGGGACCCGCCTGTCGGCGCGTTCCCCCGCTTCCCTCTCTCCCACCGCGCCCCGCCTGACCCCACATGGCAGTCTCACACCTCCGCCTCCCTCTCTCTGACAGCCGTGGCCCGCCTGTCGGCCCTTCCTTTTCTGTTTCGCCCGCTGACAGGTGGGGGCCACCTGTCAGGTGCTTCGTCTCCGATGGAAGGGGATCGCCCCCTTCCTTTCTCCCGGCGATCACCTTCTGTTCCTCGCCGCCGGCCGCCCGCGATCGCCCGGATCACCCCCGGATCACCTTCCCCGCATACCACCGCCTCCCTTCCATCCATGGCGACGCGTTTTCACGCCTTTGGAAAGCCACCCAAAGCTTGGAAAGAGATCACCGGAGCTCTCGGGAAGCCCTCGGTTCCCTGCCATCCAAACGTCGGCGACCCCCTATAAAAACCCTCCACGACCACCGCCCTCAGCCCACACACTCCCAGCCCTCCTCGTGCGAAAACAGAGCGCCGCCGCCTCTTTTTCGACCTTCGGCTCTGCTTCGCCTCCGGCGAGCCCTCGCCGTCGACCCCGGCCCTCTTAGCCCTAGCCACCGCCACCTTCGTGACCGTCGACGACCCCTCATCCCCGGCCACCACTCCGCTGGCCTTGGAACCCGCCGGATCTTCGTCACCGTCAAGCTCCCGAACTACCTTCACCGTCTACCCTCGCCGCCGTCGCCATTCGTCGCCCGCCGTCGCCACCGAAGGTATGGCCGAGACCGTCTCGACCCCCTGGTTCCATTTTTGGCTTTCGCTAGGCTCCTGGGCCCTCGTCGTCGCCGCCGTGGCCGCACCCGAGCCGCCGTCGCCGGAGACGAAGAGGGGTGCGTACCCCTTACGCACGTGCCGTGCCGGACGCACCCACAGCCGTCCGATCGTGATCGGAGGGCTACGATTAAATCCCTCCGGGATTTAATCAGGGCCCTCGGATCTGATCAAAGCGGTACCGAGCGCTTACAGCCGTCGATCGCGACTTAAAATGCTGGAGCAATCTGGTGCGTCCACGTCATACCGGTTCGCGGGATCTAATCCTAGCCGTCCGTTTTCATTAAAGGGATCCCGCCCCGCGCCCGATCGCCGGATCAAGATCCGACGGTCCTGGTTGGCCCGGTCCACGCGAATAGTCACGGGTTCACGGTGAACCTGGTTCACCGTGGACCAGGGACTATTTTTCTGTTTAAATAAAATCCAGAAAATAGTTTAAACTTCAAAAATTCATATCTTGCTCATTTTAACTCCAAATTTCACCATTCAAATTTTGTTAGAACCAGAATATTATTCTCTACACATTAATGCAATAAAAACAGTATGTTTCTGTTACCCAAAATATTATTACTAAATAAATGAATAAAAATCCCTTAGGGATTAAAATTAATAATATAGTAAATAAACTAGGAAAAATCCTAAAATATTAAACTTTACTGTTTTATACAAAACTCAGAATATTAGGAAAAAACACCCACAAACTATGTATGTTCTTTTATTTGGTGAAATTTTATCTGTTTATTGAATGTACTGTTTCTTTTCCGTAACGAGAAGACTACGAGTTCGTCGAGGAGCAGGAGTTCTACCCCGAGGTTCCTCCATCCCCATTTGCTGAGCAAGGCAAGTCATCGACCACCTTTGTGGACACAGTTGATCATTATTGAGCCCATGATTTAATCAATTATCGCTATAACTCATAGGTTAATATTGCATTAGTCAAAGATCAAGCCATACACTTATATTTATTAGATCCCCGTCCTTGTGTGCAAACCCAAGCCATGCTTATTGAGCCTCAACTCCTTGTCACTCTACAAATATTATATTAGCTAGTGCCCAATGTACCGGCACAACTGCTATAGGATATAAAGAATGAGTCGTAGAGTAGATGGATTCTGGTATATGAAATACCCTGTTATTCTTGTCTCTGGACTCTGTTGGAGTTAGGTGTGTTATAAGTATGGTGGGTTCCGGGTGCAAGCTCGGGTTTTGGTATGTCGCACCCGGGGCACTATAAGGACCGGTCTGCGGGATCTGTTGCAAAGCACTTCCGTACCAACCACAAGTCTAATGGGTAAGTCCTAACTGGAAGTGTGGAACACCCCGGCTCTATGCACCATAGTGGAGGGGTACAAGGGGCTAGCCCTCAGGGCGCTTTGTACCGACGATGGCTCAAGAGGGGGTATTGTGGAAACTCGACATGGCGAGACACGGTACGAAACCTATAAGAGGGTGCTGTTGAGTCGGGGGAGACCATATGGAAGGTTTTGGCACGAGTTCCCGTGAAATGGGTCATCTCGTTACACTTTGGTGTAAGTGATGAGTGCGTGCCTTGTGGGTACAGTGGTACATCTCTGATCAGAGTAAAATCAATCTTTTCGAAAAGCCGAGCCCACGGTCAAGGGCGGGTTGTGTGACTACTCGCAGTTAGTTTACAATTGTTTGAATGGATGAGTTATTCATGACATGTAAGGACTGTTGTGCGAGGAGGTGAAACGTACTCCTCGAGTTAGAAGATGATGATGATGCATTCACATGTTTACTTTTCCGTACAAATAAAATGCTCACATTAAATGCTTTACAAATATGCTGCTTCCGCTAAACTAGCCACTATCTCCCTTGTTATTATCTTGCATTTATACTTGCATTCGGTGGCTTGCTGAGTACATCTGTACTCACCCCGTTGACTTACACCATCAGAGCCAATCTACTATGAGGAGGATGAAGGTCTGGAGTAGCGACCCAGTCAAGGCGAGACTGGAAGGAGGCGTTCATCTAGGACCCCTTATTTTATTAGTTTCTCTTCACTTTCATTCACTTTTGTATTAATGCGGTCTACGAACCGTGAATGATTGCCCGTATTGTACGTGGTCGCTTTATGAACGTCTTGGTTTATTGATTTTCTTTGGAATTTCAATAAAGGTCCTGATTTATTAAATCGGGGCGCGACAAGATGGTATCAGAGCCGACTTGACTGTAGGAAGCCAAACAGACCTGACCAGAGAGAACGCCGAGCTCCGTCGACAGCTAGAGCAGAACCCGCTGTTGACCCTTGAGGTAGAGGAGTTGAGACGTCAGAACGAGCTTCTGCGCCAGGGCGCCATGGTCCATACCCAGCTTCGTCAGCAGCTCAGAGAGTTAAAGAAGGACATAGAGGAGATCGCACCTCTTCCGCCTCGCCGGAAGAAACCCATTCAGACTCCCACAGTGAGGCCCAAGAGGATCTCCCGCAGCGCACCACCCGCCGGACCATCCAGTTCCTCGACCCCGCCCGTCTCCCACGAGCCCGAGATCGAGCCGTCCCCCGAGCTGCCTTAGACGTAGTATTACGATTGATTGTTTTTCTTTTTATTTTGATTGCTTGTATTCAACATTCATGTCAAAATATAAGGCATGAATGAGGAAATAAATAAGTGTAACCGCAAGAACGGTATTCTTTTGAAATAAATATAAAGAAGTTCACCCAAAATAATATGTGTACATTGGAAATTCCAGGATGACCAACACCCAGGGATCAGACGCTCCTCAGAACGGAGGGGAGAGTGGCAACTTGCCACAATGGGGAGCCACCGGGCAGAGGCAGGCCCCGGTCGCCAACCACCCCACCTTGGCTGAAATGATGGCCACGCAAAATCAGTTGGTCTCAGCCCTTCTGCACCAGATGCAGCAGCAGCAGCAACAAATGCAAGAGCAGCAGGCTCACTTCTTTCGCCTCCACCAACAGCCCGAGCTGCCCCGACCCGCCACACCAGCTCCTGCTCCCGCGACACAACTCTCGGAGTTCCTCCGAGTCCGCCCACCGACTTTCTCAAGCACCACCAACCCCATGGAGGCTGGGGATTGGTTGCGGGCGATCGAGAAGAAACTCGATCTCCTGACCTGCACTGAGCAGGAGAGGGTGGCCTTCGCCACCCACCAGCTTCATGGTCCCGCCGCAGAGTGGTGGGACAACCATCGTGAGACCCTACCCGAGGGCCACGCCCCCACTTGGGCGGAGTTCTCGGCCGCTTTTCGTGCCGCTCACATCCCTGACGGCATCGTTGCTCAGAAGCAACAGGAATTCAGAGATCTACAACAAGGGAGCAGATCTGTTACCGAGTATCTGCATGAGTTTAACCGTCTGGCCCGGTACGCACCAGAGGAGGTCCGTACAGACGCGGCCAGACAGGCCAAGTTCCTTAGGGGACTAAAGGACGAGTTGTCCCTACAACTCATCTCAGGAGACTTCGCCAACTTCCAAAAGTTGGTGAACAAAGCTATTATGCAAGAAACTCAACAGAATAAAGTTGACCTGAAGAAGAAGAGGATAATAGCCTTCAGGCAGAACCAGGGTATGGCCCAGAGACCCCGTTTTGCTCCACCCCCACCAGCGCCACAGTACCACCCCCGGCCTGTATATCGCCCGGCGCCATCAGCTGCCAATGCCGGAGCCAGCCAACCTCGTGTCGCTCCAGCCGCCCCGACCGCCCCAGCTGCCCTGGCCAAGAAGGCAGAGATCCTGCGCGACAAGCACGGCAAGCCGGTGGTTTGTTTCAACTGCCGTCAGGAGGGGCATTACTCCAATGCTTGCCCCCACCCTAAGCGCGTTCAAGGAGTTGCCGCGAATCCCGCCATCCGCGCCCGAGTCAATCACGTCACCGCTGAAGAAGCTCAGGCCGCACCAGAAATAGTGATGGGTAAGTTCTTGGTACATTCAGCACTTGCAGTGGTTTTATTTGACACTGGAGCTACGCACTCCTTCATATCAACTGATTTTGTGGAAAAGAACAAACTAAACACCGAAGATCTACCCAGAGCCGTACAAATAGTCACCCCAGGAAAACAAACCCTAGCCCTAAATTATAGCCCAAAGGTATGGATAGAGATTCACGGCACCATATTTTGGGCCGATCCCATCCTAATAGAATGCCAAGGCCTAGATCTCATTCTAGGAATGGATTGGTTAAATAAGTACCAAGGGGTGATAGAATGTGCCCAGAGAAAAGTGACCGTGACCAGCGAAGAAGGGATTGCCGTTACATTTCAGATGCCAAGACTAAAGATCAGAAGACCAAGACTGCACCAGATTACCTTGGAAGAAATACCGATAGTCGGTGAGTACCCGGACGTGTTTCCAGAGGACTTACCGGGAATGCCACCCAGGAGAGACATCGAGTTCAGGATTGACTTGGTGCCTGGAACCACCCCTATCTATAAGCGACCATACCGGATGGCCGCCAATGAATTAGCTGAGATGAAGCAACAGTTGGAGGATCTTGAGAGGAAAGGCTACATCAGACCTAGCACGTCACCATGGGGTGCCCCCGTCATCTTTGTCGAGAAGAAAGAAGACAAGGCAAAGCGTATGTGTGTGGATTACCGCGCCTTGAATGAGGTAACAATCAAGAATAAGTACCCGTTGCCTCGGATCGATGATCTCTTCGACCAGCTAAAAGGAGCTACAGTATTCTCGAAGATCGACCTGAGGTCTGGTTACCATCAGTTAAGGATCCGAGAAGAAGATATACCCAAGACGGCCTTCACTACCCGTTATGGATTATATGAGTGCACAGTTATGTCATTTGGATTGACCAACGCCCCTGCATTCTTCATGAATATGATGAATAAAGTATTCATGGAATATTTGGACAAGTTCATCGTGGTCTTCATAGACGACATCCTCATCTATTCCAAGGACCAGAAGGAGCACGAGACTCACCTCCGGTTAACCCTAGGAAAGCTAAGGGAACACCAATTATATGCCAAGTACAGTAAATGCAAGTTTTGGACGGCAGAAGTAAAGTTCCTTGGACACATCATCTCTGCGCAAGGAATCGCAGTAGACCCTGCCACCGTAGAAGCAGTTACGGATTGGTTGCCACCCACGAACGTATCTGAGATACGGAGTTTTCTGGGATTGGCCGGATATTATCGGAGGTTTATCGAGAATTTTTCTAAGATAGCCAAGCCTATGACCAAGCTGTTGCAGAAAGGAGAAAAGTTTGAATGGACTCCTGAATGCGAGGAAAGTTTCCGCACCCTCAAGACTCGTTTGGTGTCTGCACCTATACTGACCCTACCGGATATCCGCAAAGACTTCCATGTCTATTGCGACGCATCTCGCCAAGGATTGGGATGTGTTCTTATGCAGGATGGGAAAGTTATCTCTTATGCCTCCCGTCAGTTGAGACCTCATGAGTTAAATTATCCGACCCACGACCTGGAATTGGCCGCCGTAGTGCACGCCCTCAAGATTTGGAGGCACTATTTGGTTGGGAATCGCTGTGAGATCTTTACAGATCATAAGAGTTTGAAGTATATCTTCACACAGCCAGATCTGAACTTGAGGCAAAGACGATGGCTGGAATTGATTAAAGACTACGACCTAGGTATACATTACCACCCCGGAAAGGCAAATGTGGTAGCGGATGCCTTGAGTCGCAAGGGGTATTGCACGGCCATGATGATTCAAGAACACGCACCCTTGTTATGTAAGGAGATGGAAAACTTAAATCTTGGATTGACCACCGGAGCATATCTAGCCACCTTGGAGACCCAACCTGTCTTGTTTGAGCAGATCCGTGAAGCTCAGTTAGAGGACCCGGATATAGCTGCCATTAAGAAGAATATGAGACAAGGAAAGGCCCCCGGATTTTCAGAAGACGAGAATGGCACCATATGGTTTGGAACTCGGATATGTGTGCCGGATAAACCTGAAATAAAGACTCTTATCCTAAGAGAAGCCCATGAGACGTTGTACTCCATTCATCCCGGCAGTACCAAGATGTACCAAGATCTGAAGGAACGATATTGGTGGGTTAGCATGAAAAGAGAGATTGCCCAGTTCGTCGCCGAATGTGACACCTGCAGAAGAGTAAAAGCTGAACATCAGAGACCTGCAGGATTGTTACAACCACTTAAAGTGCCGGAATGGAAGTGGGAAGAGATCGGTATGGATTTCATCACCGGACTCCCAAAGACCCAACTCGGGTATGATTCTATATGGGTGATCATTGATCGGCTTACAAAGGTAGCTCATTTCATAGCCGTTAAGACGACCTTTAGTGGCCCCAAGCTAGCAGAGCTATACATGGCCCGGATAGTATGTCTTCATGGAGTGCCCAAGAAGATAGTGTCTGACCGAGGAAGTCAGTTTACCTCTCGTTTTTGGAAGAACCTCCAAGAGGAGATGGGCACGAGATTGAATTTCAGTACCGCCTACCATCCTCAGACAGATGGACAAACAGAAAGGGTAAATCAGATACTAGAGGATATGCTTCGAGCATGTATTTTGGATTTTGGAGCCACTTGGGACAAGAGCTTGCCATATGCAGAATTTTCATACAACAATAGCTATCAAGCTAGCCTTCAGATGTCTCCTTTTGAGGCCCTATATGGACGTAAGTGCAGAACGCCACTACTTTGGGACCAAACAGGTGAATCCCAAGTATTCGGAACTGACATTCTTCGTGAAGCTGAAGAGAAAGTACGGATCATCAGAGACAGACTCAAGACAGCCCAATCGCGACAGAAGAGCTATGCCGACAATCGCCGTCGAGACCTAGCCTTTGAAGAAGGAGATCATGTCTACCTAAGAGTCACGCCTCTCCGTGGAACTCAACGGTTTAACATGAGAGGAAAGTTAGCCCCTCGATATGTTGGACCATTTCCCGTTATTCGACGCCAAGGCGAAGTAGCTTATCAGTTGGAACTACCACCTTCGTTGACTGGAGTGCATGATGTGTTCCATGTATCTCAACTCAAGAAGTGTCTCCGCGTCCCCACGGAGCAAGTGGATCTCCAGCAGTTGGATGTCCAAGAAGATCTGACCTATGTGGAAAAACCGGTCAAGATATTGGAAGTCAAAGAAAGAACCACCAGAAGTCGAGTCATCCGCTTCTGCAAAGTGCAGTGGAGCAATCATCCGGTAGAGGAAGCTACATGGGAAAAAGAAGATGAACTCAAGGCACAGCATCCTGAGCTATTCGAGGATTGATCCGAATCTCGAGGACGAGATTCTCTGTAAGGGGGATAGGATTGTAACACCCCAGAAATTAAAAGGAATAAAATAAAAGAAAAATATTATTTAAATCATTTCTGGATTTATTTATTAAAGGAAAATCATAAAAGAACCCAAATAAAGCCAAACAGGGAGAAATATACAAAATATGGACCTGAAAATTTTATGAGATGAACTAGTGCCCAAGATATAATTTTAGGAATTTTTACAAATTTTTACCAACAGTGATTCAACCCTTAATCAAATAAATGAATTACTCGAATTATTTTAAATCGAAAAAGATATTAAAACCTTAACAGGCCTCAACCTCCAAACCACCCTGAGCCCGGCCCAATCCAAGCCATGAGCCACTGACATGTGGGACCCGCCTGTCGGCGCGTTCCCCCGCTTCCCTCTCTCCCACCGCGCCCCGCCTGACCCCACATGGCAGTCTCACACCTCCGCCTCCCTCTCTCTGACAGCCGTGGCCCGCCTGTCGGCCCTTCCTTTTTTGTTTCGCCCGCTGACAGGTGGGGGCCACCTGTCAGGTGCTTCGTCTCCGATGGAAGGGGATCGCCCCCTTCCTTTCTCCCGGCGATCACCTTCTGTTCCTCGCCGCCGGCCGCCCGCGATCGCCCGGATCACCCCCGGATCACCTTCCCCGCATACCACCGCCTCCCTTCCATCCATGGCGACGCGTTTTCACGCCTTTGGAAAGCCACCCAAAGCTTGGAAAGAGATCACCGGAGCTCTCGGGAAGCCCTCGGTTCCCTGCCATCCAAACGCCGGCGACCCCCTATAAAAACCCTCCACGACCACCGCCCTCAGCCCACACACTCCCAGCCCTCCTCGTGCGAAAACAGAGCGCCGCCGCCTCTTTTTCGACCTTCGGCTCTGCTTCGCCTCGGGCGAGCCCTCGCCGTCGACCCCGGCCCTCTTAGCCCTAGCCACCGCCACCTTCGTGACCGTCGACGACCCCTCATCCCCGGCCACCACTCCGCTGGCCTTGGAACCCGCCGGATCTTCGTCACCGTCAAGCTCCCGAACTACCTTCACCATCTACCCTCGCCGCCGTCGCCATTCGTCGCCCGCCGTCGCCACCGAAGGTATGGCCGAGACCGTCTCGACCCCCTGGTTCCATTTTTGGCTTTCGCTAGGCTCCTGGGCCCTCGTCGTCGCCGCCGTGGCCGCACCCGAGCCGCCGTCGCCGGAGACGAAGAGGGGTGCGTACCCCTTACGCACGTGCCGTGCCGGACGCACCCACAGCCGTCCGATCGTGATCGGAGGGCTACGATTATTTAATCAGGGCCCTCGGATCTGATCAAAGCGGTACCGAGCGCTTACAGCCGTCGATCGCGACTTAAAATGCTGGAGCAATCTGGTGCGTCCACGTCATACCGGTTCGCGGGATCTAATCCTAGCCGTCCGTTTTCATTAAAGGGATCCCGCCCCGCGCCCGATCGCCGGATCAAGATCCGACGGTCCTGGTTGGCCCGGTCCACGCGAATAGTCACGGGTTCACGGTGAACCTGGTTCACCGTGGACCAGGGACTATTTTTCTGTTTAAATAAAATCCAGAAAATAGTTTAAACTTCAAAAATTCATATCTTGCTCATTTTAACTCCAAATTTCACCATTCAAATTTTGTTAGAACCAGAATATTATTCTCTACACATTAATGCAATAAAAACAGTATGTTTCTGTTACCCAAAATATTATTACTAAATAAATGAATAAAAATCCCTTAGGGATTAAAATTAATAATATAGTAAATAAACTAGGAAAAATCCTAAAATATTAAACTTTACTGTTTTATACAAAACTCAGAATATTAGGAAAAAACACCCACAAACTATGTATGTTCTTTTATTTGGTGAAATTTTATCTGTTTATTGAATGTACTGTTTCTTTTCCGTAACGAGAAGACTACGAGTTCGTCGAGGAGCAGGAGTTCTACCCCGAGGTTCCTCCATCCCCATTTGCTGAGCAAGGCAAGTCATCGACCACCTTTGTGGACACAGTTGATCATTATTGAGCCCATGATTTAATCAATTATCGCTATAACTCATAGGTTAATATTGCATTAGTCAAAGATCAAGCCATACACTTATATTTATTAGATCCCCGTCCTTGTGTGCAAACCCAAGCCATGCTTATTGAGCCTCAACTCCTTGTCACTCTACAAATATTATATTAGCTAGTGCCCAATGTACCGGCACAACTGCTATAGGATATAAAGAATGAGTCGTAGAGTAGATGGATTCTGGTATATGAAATACCCTGTTATTCTTGTCTCTGGACTCTGTTGGAGTTAGGTGTGTTATAAGTATGGTGGGTTCCGGGTGCAAGCTCGGGTTTTGGTATGTCGCACCCGGGGCACTATAAGGACCGGTCTGCGGGATCTGTTGCAAAGCACTTCCGTACCAACCACAAGTCTAATGGGTAAGTCCTAACTGGAAGTGTGGAACACCCCGGCTCTATGCACCATAGTGGAGGGGTACAAGGGGCTAGCCCTCAGGGCGCTTTGTACCGACGATGGCTCAAGAGGGGGTATTGTGGAAACTCGACATGGCGAGACACGGTACGAAACCTATAAGAGGGTGCTGTTGAGTCGGGGGAGACCATATGGAAGGTTTTGGCACGAGTTCCCGTGAAATGGGTCATCTCGTTACACTTTGGTGTAAGTGATGAGTGCGTGCCTTGTGGGTACAGTGGTACATCTCTGATCAGAGTAAAATCAATCTTTTCGAAAAGCCGAGCCCACGGTCAAGGGCGGGTTGTGTGACTACTCGCAGTTAGTTTACAATTGTTTGAATGGATGAGTTATTCATGACATGTAAGGACTGTTGTGCGAGGAGGTGAAACGTACTCCTCGAGTTAGAAGATGATGATGATGCATTCACATGTTTACTTTTCCGTACAAATAAAATGCTCACATTAAATGCTTTACAAATATGCTGCTTCCGCTAAACTAGCCACTATCTCCCTTGTTATTATCTTGCATTTATACTTGCATTCGGTGGCTTGCTGAGTACATCTGTACTCACCCCGTTGACTTACACCATCAGAGCCAATCTACTATGAGGAGGATGAAGGTCTGGAGTAGCGACCCAGTCAAGGCGAGACTGGAAGGAGGCGTTCATCTAGGACCCCTTATTTTATTAGTTTCTCTTCACTTTCATTCACTTTTGTATTAATGCGGTCTACGAACCGTGAATGATTGCCCGTATTGTACGTGGTCGCTTTATGAACGTCTTGGTTTATTGATTTTCTTTGGAATTTCAATAAAGGTCCTGATTTATTAAATCGGGGCGCGACACGTCGGTACAAGGCGCCCTGAGGGCTAGCCCCTTGCCCCCTCCACTATGGTGCCGAGAGCCGGAGTGTTCCACAGTTCCAGTTAGGACTTACCCATTAGACTTGTGGTTGGTACGGAAGTGCTTTGCAATAGATCCCGCAGACCGGTCCTTATAGTGCCCCGGGTGCGACATACCAATACCCAAGCTTGCACTCGGAACCCACCATACTTATAACTTAGCCAACTCCAACAGAGTCCAGAGACGAGAATAACGGGGAAATTCATATACAGAAACCAGCTATCTACGACTCATTCTTTTTATCCTATAGCAGTTGTGCCGGTACATTAGGCACTAGCTAATAATTTTATAGTAGAGTGACAAGGAGTTAAGGCTCAATAAGCATGTCTTGGGTTTGCACACAAGGACGGGGATCTAATAATTATAAGTGTAAGGCTTTGATATTTGACTAATGCAATATTTACCTATGGGTTATAGCGATAATTTGTTAAAACATGGGATCAATGATGATCAACTGTTTCAACAGAGGTGGTCGATGACTTGCCTTGCTCAGCAAAAGGGGATGGAGGAACCTCGGGGTAGAACTCCGGATCCTCGATGAACTCGTAGTCTTCTCGATACGGAAAAATAAACAACACATTCAATAAACAGATAAAAATCCACCAAATAATAAGCATACATATTTGTGGGTTTTATTGTGTGGAATAAAGTTTTAATATTTTGATGTTTGGTGAATAAACAGTAAACTTTATTTCTTGGGGTGTTACAATCCTATCCCCCTTACAGAGAATCTCATCCTCGAGATTCGGATCAATCCTCGAATAGCTCAGGATGCTGTGCCTTTAGTTCATCTTCTTTTTCCCATGTAGCTTCCTCTACCGGATGATTGCTCCACTGCACTTTGCAGAAGCGGATGACCCGACTCCTGGTGATCCTTTCTTTGACTTCCAATATCTTGACAGGCTTTTCCACATAGGTCAGATCTTCTTGAACATCTAACTGCTGTAGATCTACTTGATCTGTCGGGACGCAAAGACACTTCTTGAGTTGGGAAACGTGGAACACGTCATGCACTCCAGCCAATGAGGGCGGTAGTTCCAACTGATAAGCAACTTCGCCTTGGCGTCGAATAATGGGAAATGGTCCAACATATCGAGGGGCCAACTTTCCTCTCATGTTAAACTGTTGAGTACCACGTAGAGGCGTAACTCGAAGGTAGACATGATCTCCCTCTTCAAAGTCTAGATCTCTGCGTCGATTGTCCGCGTAGCTCTTTTGTCGTGATTGGGCTGTCTTGAGTCAGTCTCTGATGATCCGTACTTTCTCTTCGGCTTCTCGGAGGATGTCCTTTCCAAACACTTGAGATTCACCAGTTTGGTCCCAAAGTAGGGGCGTCCTACACTTACGTCCATATAAGGCTTCAAAAGGAGACATCTGAAGACTGGCTTGATAGCTGTCGTTGTACGAAAACTCAACGTACGGTAAAGTCTTGTCCCAAGTTGCTCCAAAATCCAAGACACATGCCCGTAGCATATCTTCCAATATTTGGTTCACCCTTTCAGTTTGGCCATCTGTCTGTGGGTGGTAAGCAGTGCTGAAGTTCAGTCTCGTGCCCATCTCCTCTTGAAGGTTCTTCCAAAAACGGGAGGTAAACTGACTTCCTCTATCAGATACTATCTTCTTGGGCACTCCATGAAGACACACAATGCGGGCCATGTATAGTTCTGCAAGCTTAGGGCCACTAAAGGTTGTCTTAACGGCTATGAAGTGTGCTACTTTCGTAAGACGGTCGATGATCACCCAAATAGAATCATATCCAAGTTGGGTCTTTGGGAGTCCGGTGATGAAATCCATACCGATCTCTTCCCACTTCCATTCAGGTACTTTCAATGGTTGTAACAGCCCTGCGGGTCTCTGATGTTCAGCTTTTACTCTTCTAGAGGTGTCACACTCGGCGACGAACTGTGCAATCTCCCTCTTCATGCTAACCCACCAATAACGTTCCTTTAGGTCCTGGTACATCTTGGTACTGCCAGGATGAATGGAGTACAATGTCTCATGGGCTTCTCTCAGGATAAGGGTCTTTATCTCAGGTTTATCCAGCACACATATCCGGGTTCCAAACCATATGGTGCCATGCTCGTCCTCTGAAAATCCTAGGGCTTTTCCTTGCCTCATGTTCTTCCGAATGGCTGCAATATCCGAGTCTTCTAACTAAGCTTCGCGGATTTGCTCGAACAAGATGGGTTGAGTCTCCAAGGTGGCTAGATATGCTCCGGTGGTCAACCCGAGATTCATCCTTTCCATCTCTTTACATAACAAGGGCGCGTGATCCTGAATCATTATGGCTGTGCAATATCCCTTGCGACTTAATGCATCGGCTACCACATTTGCTTTTCCGGGGTGGTAGTGGATATCTAAGTCATAGTCCTTTATTAGTTCCAACCATCGTCTTTGCCTCAAGTTAAGGTCTGGCTGTGTGAAGATGTACTTCAAACTCTTGTGATCCATAAAGATCTCACAGCGATTTCCGACCAAATAATGCCTCCAAATCTTAAGGGCGTGCACTACCGCGGCAAGTTCCAAATCATGGGTTGGGTAGTTCAACTCATGGGGTCTCAACTGACGAGAGGCATAAGAGATAACCTTTCCATCTTGCATAAGTACACATCCCAATCCTTGGCGAGATGCGTCACAATAGACATGGAAGTCTTTCCGGATATCGGGTAGGGTCAGTATGGGTGCTGACACCAGACGGGTCTTGAGGGTGCGGAAACTTTCCTCGCATTTAGGAGTCCATTCAAACTTCTCTCCTTTCTGCAATAACTTAGTCATTGGCTTGGCTATCTTAGAAAAATTCTCAATGAATCTCCGATAATATCCGGCCAAACCCAGAAAACTTCGTATTTCAGATACGCTCGTGGGTGGCAACCAGTCTGTAACTACTTCCACGGTGGCCGGATCTACTGCAATGCCTTGTGCAGAGATGATGTGTCTAAGGAACTTCACTTCCGCCGTCCAGAATTTACACTTGCTGTACTTGGCGTACAACTGGTGCTCCCTTAGCTTGCCTAAGGTTAACCGGAGGTGAGTCTCGTGCTCTTTCTGGTCCTTGGAATAAATGAGGATGTCGTCTATAAAGACCACGATGAATTTGTCCAAATATTCCATAAACACCTTGTTCATCATGTTCATGAAGAATGCAGGGGCGTTGGTCAATCCAAAGGACATAACCGTACACTCGTATAATCCGTAACGGGTGGTAAAGGCTGTCTTGGGTATATCCTCTTCTCGGATCCTTAACTGATGATAACCAGACCGCAGGTCTATCTTTGAGAATATCGTAGCTACCTTTAGCTGGTCGAAGAGATCATCAATCCGATGCAACGGGTACTTATTCTTGATGGTTACTTCATTCAAAGCGCGGTAATCCACACACATACGCTTAGCCTTGTCTTCTTTCTTCTCGACAAAGATGACGGGGGCACCCCATGGTGATGTACTTGGTCTGATGTAGCCTTTCTTCTCGAGATCCTCTAATTGCTGCTTCATCTCAGCTAACTCATTAGCGACCATCCGGTATGGTCGCTTGTAGATGGGGGTGGTCCTGGGTACCAAATCGATCCTGAACTCGATGTCTCTCTTGGGTGGCATTCCTGGTAAATCCTCTGGGAATACGTCCGAGTATTCACTGACTATCGGTATCTCTTCCAAGGTAATCTGATGTAGTCTTGGTCTTCTGATCTTCAGGCTTGGCATCTGAAACATGACGGTAGTCCCTTCTTCACTGGTCACCGTTACTTTTCTCTTGGCACATTCTATTACTCCTTGGTGTTTATTGAGCCAATCCATTCCCAGAATGAGATCCAAGCCTTGGCATTCAATAAGGATGGGATCGGTCCAAAATATGGTGTCATGGATATCTATCCATACCTTTGGGCTATAGGTTAGGGCTAGGGTTTGTTTTCCCGGGGTGACTATTTGCACGGCTCTTGGTAGTTCTTCTATGTTTAGATTGTTCTTTTCCACAAAATCAGTTGATATGAAGGAGTGCGTAGCTCCAGTGTCAAATAAAACCACTGCAAGTGTTGAATGTACCATGAACTTACCCATCACGATCTCAGGTGCAGCCTGGGCTTCTTCAGCGGTGACGTGATTGACTCGGGCGCGGACGGCGGGGTTCGTTGCTACTCCTTGGACGCGCTTGGGGTGAGGGCACGAATTGGAGTAATGCCCCTCCTGGCGGCAGTTGAAGCATACCACGGGCTTGTCGTGCTTGTCGCGCAGGATCTCCGCCTTCTTTGCCGGGGCGGGTGGTGCAGCTGGTGCGGCGGGAGCGGGGTGAGGCTGTCTGGCTCCAGCGTTGGCGGCGGGTGGCGCCGGGCGATATACTGGTCGGGGGTGGTATTGTGGCGCCGGTGGAGGAGGTGTGAAACGGGGCCTCTGAGCCATGCCCTGATTCTGCCTGAAGGAAATCATCCTTTTCTTCTTCAAGTCGACTTTGTTCTGCTGGGTCTCCTGAATGATAGCTTTGTTCACCAGCTTTTGGAAGCTGGTATAATCTCCAGAGATAAGCTGTAGGGATAGCTCATCCTTCAGTCCCCGGAGGAACTTAGCCTGCCTGGCCGCATCGGTACGGACCTCCTCAGGTGCGTACCTGGCCAGTCGGTTGAACTCGTGCAGGTATTCAGTTACGGACCTGCTCCCCTGCTGCAGGTCCCTGAATTCTTGTTGTTTTTGAGCTATGATGCCGTCGGGGATGTGAGCGGCACGGAAAGCAACCGAAAACTCTGCCCAAGTATGGACGTGTCCCTCGGGCAGGGTCTCGCGCAGATTGTCCCACCACTCTGCGGTGGGACCATGGAGCTGGTGGGTGGCGAAGGCCACCTTCTCCTGCTCAGTGCAGGTAAGGAGATCGAGCTTCTTCTCGATGGTCCTCAACCAATCCCCAGCCTCCATGGGATTGGTGGTGCTTGAGAAGGTCGGTGGGCGGACTCGGAGGAACTCCGAGAGTTGGGAGGCAGGAGCGGGAGCTGGAGTGGCGGGTCGTGGCAGCTCGGGCTGTTGATGGAGACGGAAGAAGTGAGCCTGCTGCTCCTGCATCTGCCGCTGCTGTTGTTGCATCTGGTTCAAAAGAGCTGAGACCAGCTGGTTTTGAGTGGCCATCATCTCGGCCAGAGTAGGGTGGTTGGCAACCGGGGCTCTGCCCAGTTGCTCCCCACTGAGGCAGGTTCCCGTTGTCTCCTCCATTCTGTGGAGCGTCGGAGCCCTGAGTGTTGGTCATCCTGAAGTTTCCAAAGTAGACAACATTTTCTTAGAGGATATTATTATTAAGTTTTATTCCAAAAATGCCGTTCTTGCGGTTACACTTTATTTATTTCTTCATTCATGCCTTATTTTTGACATGAATGGTAATACAATCAAGTAAAAAGAAAAGCAATCAATCGTAAAACTACATCTACGGTAGCTCGGGGGACGGCTCGATCACGGGCTCATGGGAGACGGTCGGGGTCGAGGAACGGGATGGTCCGGCGGGAGGTGCGCTGCGTAAAATCCTCTTGGGCCTCACGGTGGGGATCCGAAGGGATTTCCGTTTGCGAGGCGGAAGAGGTGCGATCTCCTCAATGTCCTTCTTCAGTTCTTGGATCTGCTGGTGGAGCTGGGGGTTGGTGGCGACACGCTGCCGTAGGAGCTCATTCTGGCGCCGTAACTCCTCTGCCTCGGCAGCCAAACAGTGTCCCTGCTGGAGGCGGCGACGAAGATCTCCGTTCTCGTGGTTCAGATCCTCGGAAGAGTGTCGGTAAAAACTGATTGTGTCGCGTTGTCCATTGGTGTCCTGCAGTGCCTCGTAATGGAGATCATCCATTGCCTCCAACAGGCGCATGGTATGACCAATCGCAGAATGACGCTGGGAGAGCGTGCTGACGTAGACGTTGTGGGGACTTCCTGGAGTGCGAAGAGGTACGAAGCGGTAGTCCGTGTCGTAGAGCTCACTGCCGTAGATCATCCGGAGCTCAGTGAGGGCCTGGAGGGCGGTGCGCTGACTGGCAACCAAGAAGGTAGGTCCTCCTCCGCGGTAGGTGTGAGCTGTCTGAGGGGAGGGCTGGACGACAACGGTGACCTCACAGAAGCTTTCTTCCTCGTCGGGGAAGACTCCATGGTACATGGGCTCGTGCTCAAATCCGAGGAAACCGACGAGCATGCGCAGCTCGCGGATGAAACCAGCCTCGTCGCGAAGGTTCCCGCTCATGGTACGTACCGACATCTACAAAAGAGAGAAAGTTTTTGTGAAAATCTCGGAAGATGAGAGGATAAGTAATTTTTGTAAGAAAATATAGTAAATATATAAGTCCTAAGGTCAGGTCTGTTTGGCTTCCTAAAGTCAAGTCGGCTATGATACCATCTTGTCACGCCCCAATTTAATAAATCAGGATTTTATTGAAATTCCATAGAAAATCAATAAAACAAGACGTTCATCATGCGACCTCGTACAAAACGGGCAATCATTCACGGTTCGTAGACCGCATTAATACAAAAGTAAATAAAGATTAAGAGAAACTAATAAAATAAGGGTCCTAGATGAACGCCTCCTTCCAGTCTCGCCTTGACTGGGTCGCTACTCCAGACCTTCATCCTCCTCGTAGTAGACAGGCTCTGATGGTGTAAGTCAACGGGGTGAGTACAGATGTACTCAGCAAGCCACCGAATGCAGATATAATGCAAGGTAATAACAAGGGAGATAGTGGCTAGTTTTGCGGAAGAAGCATAATTGTAAAGCATTAAATGTGATCAATTTATTAGTACTGAAAAGTAAACATGTGTATGCATCATCATCTTCTAACTCGAGGAGTACATTTTACCTCCTCGCACCACAGTCCTTACATGCCATGAGTAACTCAATCATTCAACCAATTGTAAACTAACTGCGAGTAGTCACACAACCCGCCCTTGACCGTGGGCTCGGCTTTTCGAAAAGATTAAATTACTCTGATCAGAGATGTACCACTGTACCCACAAGGCACGCACTCATCACCTACACCAAAGTGTAACGAGATGACCCATTTCATGGGAACTCGTGCCAAAACCTTCCATATGGTCTTCCCCGACTCAACAGCACCCTCTTATGGGTTTCGTATCGTGTCTCGCCATGTCGAGTTTCCACCATACCCCCCCTTGAGCCATCGTCGGTACAAGGCGCCCTGAAGGCTAGCCCCTTGCCCCCTCCACTATGGTGCCGAGAGCCGGAGTGTTCCACACTTCCAGTTAGGACTTACCCATTAGACTTGTGGTTGGTACGGAAGTGCTTTGCAACAGATCCCACAGACCGGTCCTTATAGTGCCCTGGGTGCGACATACCAATACCCAAGCTTGCACCCGGAACCCACCATACTTATAACTTAGCCAACTCCAACAAAGTCCAGAGATGAGAATAACGGGGAAATTCATATACAGAAACCAGCTATCTACGACTCATTCTTTTTATCCTATAGCAGCTGTGCCGGTACATTGGGCACTAGCTAATAATTTATAGTAGAGTGACAAGGAGTTAAGGCTCAATAAGCATGGCTTGGGTTTGCACACAAGGACGGGGATCTAATAATTATAAGTGTAAGGCTTTGATATTTGACTAATGCAATATTTACCTATGGGTTATAGCGATAATTTGTTAAAACATGGGCTCAATGATGATCAACTGTTTCAACAGAGGTGGTCGATGACTTGCCTTGCTCAGCAAAAGGGGATGGAGGAACCTCAGGGTAGAACTCCAGATCCTCGACGAACTCATAGTCTTCTCGATACGGAAAAATAAACAACACATTCAATAAACAGATAAAAATCCACCAAATAATAAGCATACACATTTGTGGGTTTTGTTGTGTGGAATAAAGTTTTAATATTTTGATGTTTGGTGAATAAACAGTAAACTTAATTTCTTAGGGCTTTTCTAATTTATTTTCTGAATTAATAATTTATCCCTAAGGGGTTTTTATTTATTTATTTATTAAAAATATATTGGGTAACAGTAACATACTGTTTTTATGGCATTAATGTGTATAGAATATTATTCTGGATTTAACAAAATTTGAATGGTGAAATTTGGAGTTAAAATGAGCAAGTTATGAATTTTTAAAGTTTAAATCAATTTCTGGAATTTTATTTAAACTGAAAATGGGCTCTGGTCCACGGTGAGCCAGGCTCACTGTGGACAGGCGCACTGTGCGCGTGAACCGGGTCAACCAGGACCGTAGGATCTGGATCCGGCGATCGGGCGCGAGGCGGGAAGGTTTTAATTAAATCGGACGGCCACGATTAAATCATACCGAAACGGTACGCGTGGACGCTCGAGATCACTTCGGGGGTTTAAGTGGCGATCGACGGCCGAGAGGCCTCGATACCCCTTTGACCAGATCCGAGGGCCCAGATTAAATCCCGGAGGGATTTAATCCTAGCCCTCCGATCGCGATCGGACGGCCGTGCATGCGTCCGGCACGGCACGTGCGTAAGGGGCTCGTACCCTTCGTCTCCGGCGATGGCGAGGGTTCGGGCGCGGTGGCAGTGGCGGTGGCGAGCGCCTAGGTGCCTAGCTAGGGCCAAAAATGGAACGCGGAGGTGATGGGGGTCATGACCGTACCTTCGACGGCGAAGAAGGAGGTTCGGTGGTGACCGGCGGCGAGTGTAGATGGCGGAGAGGGTTCGGGTGCTCGACGGCGACGATGATCCAGCGGTGTCCACAGTCCACCGAGTGGATGCCGAGGATGAGTGGGCGACGACAGATCCGACGGTGGCGGTGGCTAGGGCTAAGGGAGCCGGAGTCGACGGCAATGGCTCGCCAGAGGAGGAGCAGAACCGAAGTTCGAAAGGAGGGCGACGGCGCTCTACTTTCGCACGAGGAGGGCTCTGCTGGCGTGGGCTGAGTGCGGAGGTCGGAGGGGGTTTAAATAGGGGGTCACCGGCGTCCATAAGGCAAGGAACCGAAGGGTTCCCGTGAGCTCCGGCGATCTCTTTCCAAAAGCTTCGGATAGCTTTCTTTCTCGCGAAACCGCGTCGGCTATGGAAGGAAAGGGGGCGGTGGTGACCAGGGAAGGTGATCCTGGGGCGATCAGGGTGAACGCGGGCGGCCGGCGGCGAAAAACCGAAGGAGATCGCCAGGAAGAAGGAAGGGGCGATCGCCATCCATGGAGAAGACGAGTCTGACAGGTGGGCTCCACCTGTTAGAGGTCGAGGGGGAAAACGAGTGCCGATAGGCGGGCCCGAGCGGTCGGTGGGTGAAAGGCGGGCGCAGGAGGCTGCCAAGTGGGGCCGGGGCGAGCGCGGGCGGGAGAGAGAGGCGGGGGAACGCGCCGACAGGTGGGTCCCACATGTCAGCGACGCGAGTGCTGGGCTGGGTTGGGCCGAGGTGCTTTGGAGGTTGAGGCCCGTTAAGGATTTAAAATCTTTTTGTGATTTAAAATAAATCCAGTAATTCATATATTTGATTAAGGGTTGAATCACTGTTGATAAAAATTTGGAAAAATTCCTAAAATTATATTTTGGTCTCTAGTTCATCTCATAAAATTTTCAAGTTCATATTTTGAATATTTCTCCCTGTTTGGCTTATTAGGGCTCTTTTAGGATTTTTCTTTAATAATAAAATCCAGAAATGATTTAAATAATCATTTTCTTTTATTTTATTTGTTTTTATTTCTTGGGGTGTTACAGTACTCCACCCAAGGAAGCCAGTGCATCCATTGTCGAGAACGATCACCCGTGAAGCAACACAGGTACATGATGATGACCTTGTCGGTCGCCTTCGCCTGCCTGTCAAATTGCGGGTGGAAAACAGATGTCATGTGCAGTTTGGCGCCAATGAGGCGCATTAGTTCACGCCAGGAGTTGAAAACTGGGTCTCAATTCGAAACCATGGACTGGGGAACTGCGTGAAGGCGCACAATCTCAGCAAAGAAAGCCTGCGCCACCAACTCCACCGTGTATAGGTGTGTGAGGGGGATGAAGTGGCAATACTTGCGGAAGCAGTCCACCACCGTGAGGATCACCGACTTTCCTCCTACGAGCGGCAGCGCCTCGACAAAATCAAGCCCAATGTCCGTCCAGACCGCCGTGGGTACAAGCAGAGGCAGGAGTAGGCTTGTCGGGTGAAGGTGATCTGACTTGTAGTGTTGGCACGTCGCACAAGCGTGTACATAGTCTTGGACTGCTCGTCGTAGGTTGGGGGAGTGAAAATCACAGTGTAGTTGATGCAGAGTATGTTGGACGCCTTCATGACTATTGTCGTGTATGGCAGAAAGAAGCTCATGTAGGAGTGATGACTCAGGTGGAATGTATAGGCGGCCATTGAACACAACTAATCCATCAAGGAGCAACCAGGAAGTCGGTTGCTGGCCTGCTCCAAGTTCATCCTTGAGCGCCACCAGGGCCGGATCAGTGGCATGTGCTTGGCAAAGGTGGTCGATGAATAAGCTTGGGTCAGCGATGGTGTGGAGCACCGGTTCATCCGTGTCACACTGGGAAAGAGTGTCGGCCACTGTGTTGGAGCTACCAGCCTTGTATTCCACCGAGAAGTCAAAGCCGAGTAATTTTCCCACCCAATGGTGTTGTGGTATGGTGGCTAGGCGTTGGTCAAGTAAGAACTTGAGAGTGAAATGATCAGTGCGAACCAAGAAGCGGCATCCCCAGAGGTATGGTCTCTAGTGTCGAATGGCAAGGACAAGGCCAATGAGCTCACGCTCATAAGCTGCCAGGGACCGATGACAAGGAGCGGTCAGGGACAGATGACAATAGGTGTTGTCCCTGAAGGACGGTGCCAAACCCATGCGTTGAGGCGTCACACTCAACGACGAAGGGCTGGCCAAAGTCGAGCAGCGCGAGCACGGGCGCAATCGTGACTATGACTTTGAGCATCGTAAATGCCGCCTCGGCCTCGACGGACCAAGAGAATCCCTCCCTGCAGAGAAGGACGGTGAGGGGTGCTGCGATCGAACCAAACTCCTTGATGAACTTGCGGTAGTAGCCCGCCAAGCCGAGGAAGTCGTGCACCGCCCGTGCCGACCGGGGAACCGATCAATCCGCGGCAGACTATATCTTGCCAGATCCATGGCGACTCTAGAGGCGGAGATAATGTGACCGAGGTAGGAGATGGAGCTGACGTCGAACTCGCACTTTGACCGCTTGATGAAGAGCTGGTGCTAGTGGAGGACATCTAGGATGGCACGCACGTGACGAAGGTGATCGGTCCACATCGTGTTGTAGATGAGTATATCATCGAAGAAGACTAGAACGGACCGACGAAGGAATGGTCGTAGGATGTCGTTCATGAGCGCTTGGAACGTTGCCGAGGCGTTACACAACCCGAATGGCATGACCAGGAACTCATACAAGCCATCGTGTTTGTGAACGCGGTCTTGGCAATATCCTCGGTGCGCATCCATACTTGATGGTAGCCCGAAAAGAGGTCTAGCTTGGAGAAGTGGGGACCATGGAGCTCGTCGAGGAGTTCGTCAACCATCGGAATCGGGTACGCGTCCTTGATTGTGATCCCGTTCAAGGCCCAATAGTCATCACAAATACGCCAAGTGCCATCAGCCTTCCGCATTAGTAGCACTAGGGATGTGAATGTTGAAGAACTCCTGCGGATGATGCCTTGCTCAAGCATGGCGGCGCACTGACGTTCCAGCTCATCCTTGTGTGTCGCGGGGTATCGATAAGGATGGACTGCCACAGGTCTCGATCCTGGAAGTACCGTGATACCGTGTTCACGGGCGCAAGGTGGTGGCATGCCATTGGGCTCGACAAAGACTGAGGCAAACGCGTCAAGGAGGGCTGGCAGTAGATCGTCACCCGTGCACGCCCTAAGTGCCGGGCTGGAAGCACTCGCCTAACCACACCAACATACTTGGTGATTGCCCCGCCAAAAAGACATGGTGAGAGCGCCGAAGTCCGAGAGGATCGATCCCAGAGATGCGAGTCACTACGTCCCGAGGACCACATCGTAACTGATGAGGGGAAGAGAGATATCTCCTGAGAACCTCTCGCCATAAATTGAAAATGTCACACTGCGGTATAGTCCCGTGCAAGGGACACGGTCTCTGTTTGTCACCGTAAACTGTAGTTCGCCCTCAGCCCATAGCTAGAGTGAGGTGTGGGAGGCTGCCTCGTCGGCGACGAAGTTGTGGGTCGAGCTAGAGTCGAGATAGACGCCACCGAATTGGATGCACAAAAGTTTCGCTAGTGCGCATACCCGTGATTGCATGGACCGAAATTTTTGGCTCGTCGGCGAAGTGCTCATCCCCCCCCGAGGACCCCATCCTCGTCGTCAAACGCCAATTCGAGGAGGAAGATGCGTTGACAAACATGATTGTGGCCGCGTGCAAACTTCTCATTGCAATTGAAGCAGAGGCCCAGCCGGCGTCGCTCCTCCATCTCTGCCTAGGAAAGGCGTTTGATTTGTCGCCCCTCCCTTGTCATCGGTGTCTGTTGAGAAACAAACGATGGAGTAGGTGTGAGTCACGGTGGCGGCGATGGGAGAAGACCCCTCTAATACTGATGGCGAGGCTACGGCGTGGTGGTTCCCGCGCACTAATCGTGCAGCTCCAGCTTGCGGATTATGTATCTCCATGTTGAGGCTGAGAGGTGGTTGTAGACCGACGGTGAAGAGTTGCACCTTCTAGGTCTCCGAGAGTGCGCCGACACAGGGAAGAAGGGCCTCAAACTGTCCTAGTACTCGACGACTAAGCCTATGCGTGTACATGCCACAAGTTCATCAAGCGGATTAGAGCGCAACGGCGGCCCAAATCGTGTATTAAGCAGCTCGGTCTCCACAAGTTCACTTTGAATCTGTGGATCCGTTTGGTTTGGGGACGAGGATGGATAGGATGATTCCAACCATGGATTTAGGGATGGGATGATACATTTGAGGTGTTTGATTAGATGGATGGGATAGGACAATTTTTTGTTTGGTTAGATATATATAACTTGGATGAGATAAGCTTAAATATAGTGGGACCCACTTGTCAAATATATTTTTTAACAAAAAATATAATCATATGAGATCTTATTTTATAGATTAAATTATAATCAATATAATGATTTAATTAGATCATAAATTGGATAAATAATTTGGGAGTAAAACTCATTTAAATATTTATAAATGAAAAATTAAATGTGTAATAACCAATCAAGAGACGACACATCGTCTCATCCAATATTGGATGAGCTCATCCAGAAAAATTTCTTGAATCTCTCCATCCAGCATATTGAAGGAATATTCTTCTCGGTGGCCATCCCATCCACCTTCGCCCTCCAACCTAACAGCTGACTAGATAGGATGACCCTATCTCATCCAAAGATATCCAGCAAACCAAACGCAACCTGCATGAACCACAATTGGGCACCGGCCTCCAGGTTGTATGATGCCATCCAAATCTTCTCTTCTGCGATGAGTTGCTGATGAAAATAGGAATCACAGCGATTGATGAAGGCTAGGGGATCGGACTTCCCGTCGAACCTAGAAAAATCCATTTTCTAGAAACGCGATGGCCTGTCGGTGTTGTGCGCGTCGCCATGCAGCCCCTTGGGTCTTGACGAAGAGGAGTCGGTGGTGCGGTGCTCGAGCGTGTCGAGCTTGAATTGCAAGGTCTCGATGGTCATGGTCAGTTTAGAGATGAGGGCGGTGAGAACGGTTGTCATTAGTTCGCCCATCGGTGGTGATGCTGACGACAGTGGTGACGATGGCGTGACGGAAGAAGATAGGTCAACCAACGGGACAGCAGATATGGATCGCCTGGATCCTGATACCAGATTGTCAAGGATGTTAGTGCCCAAGACAGCAAGGCCTCGGCTACGTAGTTCGTAGCTTCAGCTGGCAATGGCACCGGGGTTGTTTCCCATCTGCCCAATGGTGAAGAGGGTGAGGTTAGAGAGTAGAACAGGGAAGATTGGAGTTGATAGTTCTTTCTTGATTCCAAACAGTTCAATTACATCCCCATATATAAGAATGTAGCCTGCAATCCAAAGCAACAAACTCCTTAGCTTGCTTTGCAAGACAATCAGCCGGCTTCATGTCGTTGCCTGTGCACGGGGGCGGCGCTGATAATGCCTTCCCCACATGACACAAGCCCTGGTAAAAGAGGAGGGAGGGTCTCTTTCTGAGAAACCAAGGGTTGGTTTCAGTGTTTGTGATGAGTGATTGACAGGATTTTTACCCTCTGTTCGAAGGGTACCTCCGAAGGGGGTTCGGAGGTTGGACCTCCGAAGGGTGTTCGGAGGTGGTTTCAACGAAGGGTGTTCGGTGTTTGCTTGCTGCAGCTGTTGCAGCAGAGTGTGCTCGTCGGAGGGGTCCGACAGTACACGATGACTGGGTTCGTACCGAAGGCTTCGGTAATTTGGGCGGTACACCAGAGTGTGTGCCGGAGGTTGCTAACCCGGAGAGGTCTCCGGAGTACTGGATACACTTGTCTGTTTTTCTGTGGAGCGCAGGGACTTCGGAGGCGACGGACAAGGTTCGCAGCAGGTGAACCTGGGTCAAGCGGGAGGCTTGATGCCAGGGGAGCGGGGAGCTCCGTCACGGTGGCTGCGAAGGTGGTCCGGGTCGGTCCTCGGGTCGAGGCGTGCCAGGTGAAGGCAGAGAGTGCGGAGCGTGGCTCCGGCTGAAGGTGCTCCGAGACAAAGTCCTCGGAGGTGAGGCACTTCGAAGGTACTCCGGATGGAGTGACTTCGGAGTTGGGTGGAACAAGTCCTCTGCGGAGGCAAGGAATTCGAAGTGTGCTCCGGAGGGAGACATTCGAAGGTACCCGACGAAGGTCTCAGAAGTCGAGGCGCATCGAAGGCATGGTCCGGGTGAGGCTCGTCGAGGAGTGTGCTCGGGGAGAGACACTGCGACGAAGTGCTCATGGAATGCTTCGTGCGGAGGCCTTGGACGAAGGAGGGACTTCGAAGGGTGGTACTCCGAAGTTGGGGCTTCGGAGTGAGGAAGGCTTCGGAGCAAGGCTAGCTCCGGAGTGTGGTTGTCATGTGGTGCTTTGGCCTGCATGGCTTCGGTACACGGACTGACGGAGTTCGAGCTGGGAGTAGCTGCGAAGCCGTGGTGGTCCACTCCGGAGGTGTTGGTGCGATGGCCCAAGGGCTTTGACGGCTTCGGCTCAAAACCGTTAGTGTATCGGAGACTATCTTCGGCGAAGCGAAGGCCAACTGGCTCAAGGCTTCTCGCCGAAGCTACCGCACCCTCGCGTGCGAAGGGAGGTTCCAGAAGGTCAAAGACTGCAAAGGCTGACACTGTCTGTTCTGTAAAAAGCTGACTCTGTCCCCTCTGCAAAGCTGACAGAGAAGCCTCCAGAATAAAGGTGGACTACCTTTTGTACCCCTTAGTTCTGTAGAGACAAAATCAATGTAAACCCTAGGGGTAGTGTAGTCATTTCCTTTGGGTGAACTGTGGGCTATAAATATGGGGGCTCGGTAGGTAACATTTAACACTTTGAGCATTTACTGTTGAGCTCCTGTAGCCACATACCTCGCTGTATTCATCCAGAGTTCAATTTATTTGTGTTCCTTGTTCAAGCGGCGAAGCCCTGCTTCTTTGTGCTTTTTGCTTGAGCTCGCGTTACATACCTCGCTAGTTGTAGTGCATTGAAGCCTGTCTAGGCGAAGGGTGTTTTGTGCGAAGTGTGTTTTTCAGTGTGCTGTCACTCTGTGTAACTTGAGGCTAGACCTCACAGCTTACTAGCGAAGCCCTGATCGAAGCCCGTTTGCTTCTTGTGTCGAAGCCCTTAGCGGTGTCCGCGTAGTGTGCTTTTAGACCTTCGTGTACGAAGCACAACACCAGTTGCTGTTGCCAAGTACTTGGTCGAAGTCCTCAGAGGGCTGTCCACTCTTGCGAAGGGTGAAGTGCGAAGCCTGCTCGAAGCACCCCGTGTGCGGAGCCTGCACTGACTTAGCTGAGTAGATTTTCGAGGGTTGTTAGTGGAGCGAAGTCTTCTTGGCTTCGAACTTTTGCTCCTACGAAGCCTGTGTTCGGAGCTGTCGAAGTACCTCCGAACCAGACCTTCGAAGGTAGTGTTCGAAGCCTGTTCCGCAGAAGACAGGATTAAAACCGAAGGCTGTTTTTAGCCTGAAATTTTAAAAGCTCCCATTCACCCCCCCTCTGGTCGCCGTTTCCGGTCCAACAATTGGTATCAGAGCGGGTTAAGATCACCAGTTGACCTTAACTGGTTTTGTGATCTGTTGGCGACATGGATAGAGGCAGTAAAATTCCTCTGTTCGATGGGATAGATTTTGCATACTGGAAGGTGCGCATGGAGGCTTACTTGTTAAGCCAAGGAAATGCAATTTGGGAGATTGTGGACTCACAATACTCCATCCCTGAGACTCGCACCTCTCAGACTGAGAAGGATCAATATAATGCCAATTCCAAGGCAAGAAATATACTGTTCATTGGTTTGAGTAGAAGTGAGTTTGATAGGGTGCAGCACCTTAGGACTGCTAGGGAGATTTGGACAACACTCACTGTTTTTCATGAGGGCTCTACTCAGATTAAGGCCAGGCGCCAAAGCACCTACAACCAACAGTATCAGCTGTTTGTGCAGGCACCTGGTGAATCTATAGATGCCATGTTTTCTCGCTTTGATGCAATAGTGAGTAACTTGCGGTCCAACGGGACGCTTGCTTACAGTGATCATGATAGGGCTATCAAGCTTCTCTATGCTCTTGACCGTAGCATATGGGAAGTAAAGATATCCAGCATTGAGGAGTCCGCAGGTTATGACACATTGACCTGTGATGAACTCTTTAGCAAGCTGAAGTCCACAGAGATTGCCAAGGCATCTCTTGCAGTGCACAGAAGCTCTTTGCCACAGCCATTGGCATTGGTTTCTAGCACTAGCCGTGGCACCACTGCAGAACCAAGCACATCTGGTACTTGTGTTTTTGCAGATGGTTTTGCTTTGTCCTCCCTGGTCTCCGTCACAAAGGAGCAGGTGGACACTCTAGATGATGATGAGCTTGCTCTCATTGCCCGGAGGTTCACCCGTTTTCACCATGAGAGACGGGATCAGAGGAGAAGTGGTTTTAGTGGTTGCTATGAATGTGGAGACACCTCTCATATTAAGGCCAATTGCCCCAAGCTCAAGAAGAGAGATGAGAGTGAGCGCCCCAAATACCACAAAAAGGAGAGGAAGCCTTTTGTGAAAGGCAATCGCGGCAAGATGGCTAAGAAAGTAGCCAAGGCCGCTTCCAGAGCATTTGTTGCTGCTCTCAGCGACATCGACACTTCCTCAACTGAGGAGTCGAGCTCTGAGGAGGAGGAGTCCCCAAGGAAGGAGGACAAGAAGGACAAGAAGGGACGAGACTTCACCGGCCTTTGCTTCATGGCCGACAGCGATCACAGCGGCGATGAGCTTGACTCATCTGAGGTAACACTATCATCTGACCAGCTACTAATTAAATTAGATGAGCTGAATGAAGTAGTTCTTGGTCAGGATAGATTACTTGTGCAAGCCGCTAGAGAAAGAAAAGACCTTAGACTTAGGCTAGAAACTATTTCTACTGAATATGCCATGCTTAAGTCTAAATTTGATGATGCTGAATGTGAGTCCTGTTCTGTTGTCATGAGTGAGCTTGCTCAGTTGCGTTCTGTACATGCTCAAACTCTTTCTGAGCTTGAAACTGCACAGAAGCAGCTTTTGAAGGTGGATTCTAGACCTCATGATGTTATTGATTGCATGAACTGCTCTTTATTACGCGAAAGCATTAATTTACGTGATAAGCATGTTCATGATTTGGAGGCTAGATTGGAGAGGGCCGGTAGTTCTAAGGATGTGCAACCTGTTTGTGACACTTGCATCACCCTTAAGGACCAGCTAGGCACTGTTAGAGAGCGAGCTGAAAACCTCATGTCTGAAAATGAATACCTCCTTTCCGTGGTTAATAAATGCACTGAGGGAAAGGGTAGGATGGATTTGCTCTTGGCCAAGACCAAGTTGTGTGCTGACAGAGCAGGGGTAGCTCTAGGTTTGGGTTTTGAGAGGATTTCTTCAGACAGTAAGACCAAAACTGTTTTTACCTCTCCCACTACCTTAGAGAAAGAAAGAGCTCTGTTAGACACCCCACCAGCCAAGAAACCTACCCGAGCTCAAAAGAAAAACCACTCCTCCCGCCAAGAAAAATCCTCCCAATAAAACCACTCAGAGAAAACCCAAGGAGCCTGTGAGAGCTGCTCCTGTGACCCATGAGAGTGCCCCCAGGAGAGTTTTTCACTGTTCCTACTGTCAACGGGCGGGTCATTTGGTTGGGTTCTGTTTTCGTCGCATCAAGGATGAGCGACGCTCTCAGGCGATGAGTTACCAGGACATGCATTACCCATCTTTAGGTATGCATGAGTCTGAGTTGTACTATCGTCCTACTTTTGAGGCTCCTCGTGCTTCTCGGAGAGGTTTTGCTCCTCGAGGTGTTCACCATGTTCCATATGGTGGTAGACCCCGGGCGAGTAGCTTTGTACCTCGTCAGAGTAGGAGACCTCGACATGTTGTTCGATCACAGCATGTAGGTAGACCTCGCACTTTGCATTATTCTGATTATTATGTGCGTAGACCGTCTACTTTTACTACGCCTACTACTCGTGTCACTCAGTGCTGGATGCCTCGTCATTATTTCACTCACCCCAGCACTGAGCGATCGAGATATTCTTATCGTGTGTAGGCGACAGATCGAGGCTTGGAGGGCACGTGGATCATGGACTCCGGTTGTTCACGCCACATGACCGGAGATGCAGCATGGTTCTCCAGCCTCACCACAACCAAGCAAAGGGAACATATCACCTTCGGAAACAATCGAAGGAGTAGAGTGAAAGGTAAAGGTGTGGTAAGAATTAATTCGAACTTCACTCTCAAAGATGTTGCTTTGGTTGAAAACCTGGGATACAATTTGCTGTCTGTATCTCAGTTGCTTGATGAGGGCTTCGAAGTGCGATTTCATCGCGATACTTCGCAAGTACTCAATTCTGATGGCGTTGTGGTGTGTAAGATCTTTAGAGTTGGGAGAGTTTTTGGAGCTGATTTTTCAGAGTCGTCTGGTTCTTCTCACAGCCTTGTTGCACATTCGATTTCTGAGCTTTGGAAGTGGCATAGGAGACTAGGGCATATGAGCTTTGAGTTGCTCGCTCGTCTGAGTGCCCTAGGCCTGATCCGAGGATTGCCCAAGCTCAAGTTTGAGAAGAATTTAGTTTGCGCTCCGTGTCAACATGGAAAAATGATTGCCGCTTCGCATTCGCCAGTCACCACAGTGATGACTGAACAGCCCGGAGAACTTCTCCACATGGACACTGTAGGTCCTTCTCGGGTTAGTTCTTTAGGCGGCAAGTGGTATGTATTAGTTATTGTCGATGATTTCTCTCGCTACTCTTGGGTCTTCTTTCTTGCCAGCAAGGATGAAGTGTTTTCACACTTTCGGAGCTTGGCTTTGAGACTTTTCACTGAACTCCCTAGTGCATTGAAATTCATTCGAAGTGATAATGGCACCGAGTTCAAAAATAGTCTCTTTGTTGACTTTTGCAAGGAGCATGGCATAGAACATCAATTCTCTGCTCCACGGGTTCCTCAACAAAACGGTGTTGTTGAGAGGAAGAACCGCACTTTGGTTGAGATGGCTAGGACGATGCTTGATGAGCATAGGACTCCTAGAAAATTCTGGGCTGAGGCCATGAACACTGCTTGCTACATCTCAAACCGAATCTTCTTGCGCTCAATTTTAAATTTGACCTCTTATGAGCTGCGTTTTGGGAGACAGCCCAAGGTTACTCATCTTCGAGTTTTTGGCTGTCGCTGCTTTATCCTAAAACGTGGTAATTTGGATAAATTTGAGTCGCGATCTTCTGACGGGATCTTTTTGGGTTACACAACACATGGTCATTCTTATCGTGTTTATAATTTGGAAACTAACACTGTCATCGAGTCATGTGATGTGACTTTTGATGAATCAACCCCCTCTGTTAGTTCTGCTTTTGAACAGGCAAATGAACACGACATGGAACAGACCTTATTCGAAGAAGAAGAAGATCCCGGAGAATTCGAGGATGAACCCCTACTACCCTCGACGTCAACCCCCGAAGCTGACCCCGCTTCAACTACTTCGGCACGAGGTCCCGAAGCGACTACCTCAACATCGGTCATTTTGGACCACTCCAACGCACAAGTTGAGGGGGAGACTGCATCCCGCCGCGAGGCTCCACATCATGTTCAAAGGATGCACCCTCCCGAGCAGATCATTGGTGAACTTGATCAAAGGGTAACACGTTCTCACGCTTATTTCACTAATTCTGCTTTTGTTGCTTCTTTCGAGCCTTTAGATGTTAGTCATGCACTTTCTGATTCTAGTTGGATCAATGCCATGCATGAAGAGCTTGAAAATTTTGAGAGAAACCAAGTATGGACTTTAGTTGATCCTCCACCAAATGTTCATTTCATTGGAACAAAATGGATTTTCAAAAACAAACAAGGGGAGGATGGGACTATAGTTAGAAACAAGACTAGACTTGTAGCTCAGGGCTTTTCTCAACTAGAAGGGATTGATTTTACTGAAACTTTTGCACCTGTTGCTCGCCTTGAGGCCATTAGGATTTTGCTTGCCTTTGCGACATCCCGGGGATTCAAACTCTATCAAATGGATGTCAAAAGTGCTTTTCTTAATGGCTTCATAGGTGAAGATGTTTTTGTAAAACAACCCCCTGATTTTGAAAACCCCAAGTACCCACATAAAGTCCTTAAACTTCATAAGGCTCTTTATGGACTCAAGCAGGCCCCTCGGGCTTGGTATGACAGACTTAAGTATTTTCTGCTTGAGCGAGGGTATTTGATGGGCTCTGTTGATAAAACTTTGTTTACTCTCAAGCATGGCAAAGATTTCCTCCTAGTTCAGATTTATGTGGATGATATCATCTTTGGTGGCTCTTCTCATGCTTTGGTTGCCGAGTTTGCAGATACCATGAGCAGGGAATTTGAAATGTCAATGATGGGTGAACTCACCTTTTTCCTTGGTTTGCAAATCAAGCAAAGCAAACAAGGTACTTTTGTCCACCAGACAAAGTACACCAAGGACCTGCTCAAGAAGTTCGACATGTCCGATGCGAAGCCCCTCGCCACTCCGATGGCTACATCTGTAGCATTGGACCCTGACGAAGATGGAGAAGCCGTAGATCAGAAGGAGTTCCGAAGCATGATCAGCTCCCTCCTCTACTTGACTGCTACGAGGCCGGACATACACTTCGTAGTGTGTCTGTGCGCTCATTTTCAGGCTTCACCACGAGCTTCGCACCGCCAAGCGGTAAAGCGCATCTTAAGGTATCTCAAACACACCCTTGAATTTGGCATATGGTATTCAGCGTCTTCATCTTTATGTCTTCGAGGTTATTCCGATGCGGATTTTGCTGGGTGTAGAATTGATAGGAAGAGTACCTCTGGTACTTGTCATTTTCTGGGTACTTCACTGGTTTGCTGGTCTTCCCGCAAACAGTCTAGTGTTGCACAATCGACGGCTGAGGCCGAATATGTTGCTGCAGCTAGCTGTTGCTCTCAGATTTTGTGGATGGTTTCCACTTTGCGGGATTTTGGGTTAGAATATAAGAGTGTTCCACTATTCTGTGATAACACTAGTGCTATTTGTATTGCAAACAACCCGGTTCAGCACTCCAGAACCAAACACATTGATGTGCGGTATCATTTTCTCAGAGATCACAATGAGAAGGGTGATATTGAACTTCAATATATTGATACCCAACACCAGCTTGCCGACATTTTTACAAAACCCCTCGATACTTCTCGATTTGCTTACTTGCGTGGGGAACTTGGCATTTGTCACCCTTACGGCATTTTGTGAGGGGGAGATGCTTTAGATGGATGTGCCTTTGCTTATTGTGTTGAAATTGCATTTACATCTTTTGCAATTATATGCCTGCTTATAATCCATGACATCATGACAGCTCAGCTCTTTTTAATTTATCTGGAACATTCATGTGCATGATGCTTTCTTTTCAAAATCAAATCGTGCTCACTGCTTAGTCTTGAATCTAGCATGTTTAGGCAGGACTGCTTTAGCTATCTTTTATCTGCTTGATAGCAAGACACTGTTCATTGGATGCTAAAAAAAATTGCGACTTGAAAAATTGTTCTACATTTTCATGGATATTCCTTAAAGTGCCAAACCATTGGTACACTTAAAATCAAAAATTCCATGATTTGCATGCTTTTTAGAGAAAAGATCCAGGTGGGTTTGTTTGTCGCACTACCCTATTCTAGACTGCTTACCATTGCACATCGGTCTGAACTGGAATAGTGTAGTGTATATCAAAATCTTTGCCTTAAGCTTCTTATGGCTTTCATGCCTAGGCTTGGCCAGATTGGAAAGCATAAGGTGGACAAACAAATAACCCCTGGCACTAACAAAAGAACAACGAAAATTCATTGATTATCAAGTTTGCTTTTCATGCTCCATTTGAACTGGTCTTGTCTGTCTAGAGTAGAAATTGACTAGCTTTGCGCAGTCCTTGCTCTTACTTGTCTAGTTTCCTTGACTAAGTGGTGATGCTTTTTTTTCAAAAATGATCAAATTACATGCTTCATCATGCTTTTAGAGAATATTAATTTGAGCTGAGCCCATGATCATTGGTGTTATTGTTGGCATATTTTTGCTTCATATGTCTTTGCAATTCTACTCAATTCAAAGCTTTGCATCTTTTACATGCTCCTTGATGCTTGCATTGCCAAAGGGGGAGAAATTCCTGAAGGGGGAAACTTGCTACGTTCTCTGCCGCAAGGGGGCATAATTTCCAAAGGGGGAGAAAACATGACATAAAGGCTCTTTGTTTTTGTTTGCCAAAGGGGGAAAAACTTAACTCAGGGGGAGTTTTTATTGCCGAAGGGGCTTTGTACTCTTTTGAGAAAGGGGGAGAAAATTCTTTTGTCAAGTGACATGATTTGGCTCTTTTCTGAGTTTTTATGGTTTATGGTCACTTGTGTGCTGAAAATTTTTAAATTTTCTTGAACTTGGATTTGGTTGTCAATGCACTCATCAAGGGGGAGATTGAGAAACCAAGGGTTGGTTTCAGTGTTTGTGATGAGTGATTGACAGGATTTTTACCCTCTGTTCGAAGGGTACCTCCGAAGGGGGTTCGGAGGTTGGACCTCCGAAGGGTGTTCGGAGGTGGTTTCACCGAAGGGTGTTCGGTGTTTGCTTGCTGCAGCTGTTGCAGCAGAGTGTGCTCGTCGGAGGGGTCCGACAGTACACGATGACTGGGTTCGTACCGAAGGCTTCGGTACTTTGGGCGGTACACCGGAGTGTGTGCCGGAGGTTGCTAACCCGGAGAGGTCTCCGGAGTACTGGATACACTTGTCTGTTTTTCTGTGGAGCGCAGGGACTTCGGAGGCGACGGACAAGGTTCGCAGCAGGTGAACCTGGGTCAAGCGGGAGGCTTGATGCCAGGGGAGCGGGGAGCTCCGTCACGGTGGCTGCGAAGGTGGTCCGGGTCGGTCCTCGGGTCGAGGCGTGCCAGGTGAAGGCAGAGAGTGCGGAGCGTGGCTCCGGCTGAAGGTGCTCCGAGACAAAGTCCTCGGAGGTGAGGCACTTCGAAGGTACTCCGGATGGAGTGACTTCGGAGTTGGGTGGAACAAGTCCTCTGCGGAGGCAAGGAATTCGAAGTGTGCTCCGGAGGGAGACATTCGAAGGTACCCGACGAAGGTCTCAGAAGTCGAGGCGCATTGAAGGCATGGTCCGGGTGAGGCTCGTCGAGGAGTGTGCTCGGGGAGAGACACTGCGACGAAGTGCTCATGGAATGCTTCGTGCGGAGGCCTTGGACGAAGGAGGGACTTCGAAGGGTGGTACTCCGAAGGTGGGGCTTCGGAGTGAGGAAGGCTTCGGAGCAAGGCTAGCTCCGGAGTGTGGTTGTCTTGTGGTGCTTCGGCCTGCATGGCTTCGGTACACGGACTGACGGAGTTCGAGCTGGGAGTAGCTGCGAAGCCGTGGTGGTCCACTCCGGAGGTGTTGGTGCGAAGGCCCAAGGGCTTTGACGGCTTCGGCTCAAAACCGTCAGTGTATCGGAGACTATCTTCGGCGAAGCGAAGGCCAACTGGCTCAAGGCTTCTCGCCGAAGCTACCGCACCCTCGCGTGCGAAGGAATTTTCTAGAAGGTCAAAGACTGCAAAGGCTGACACTGTCTATTCTGTAAAAAGCTGACTCTGTCCCCTCTACAAAGCTGACAGAGAAGCCTCCAGAATAAAGGTGGACTACCTTTTGTACCCCTTAGTTCTGTAGAGACAAAATCAATGTAAACCCTAGGGGTAGTGTAGTCATTTCCTTTGGGTGAACTGTGGGCTATAAATATGGGGGCTCGGTAGGTAACATTTAACACTTTGAGCATTTACTGTTGAGCTCCTGTAGCCACATACCTCGCTGTATTCATCCAGAGTTCAATTTATTTGTGTTCCTTGTTCAAGCGGCGAAGCCCTGCTTCTTTGTGCTTTTTGCTTGAGCTCGCGTTACATACCTCGCTAGTTGTAGTGCACCGAAGCCTGTCTAGGCGAAGGGTGTTTTGTGCGAAGTGTGTTTTTCAGTGTGCTGTCGCTCTGTGTAACTTGAGGCTAGACCTCACAGCTTACTAGCGATACCCTGATCGAAGCCCGTTTGCTTCTTGTGTCGAAGCCCTTAGCGGTGTCCGCGTAGTGTGCTTTTAGACCTTCGTGTACGAAGCACAGCACCAGTTGCTGTTGCCAAGTACTTGGTCGAAGTCCTCAGAGGGCTGTCCACTCTTGCGAAGGGTGAAGTGCGAAGCCTGCTCGAAGCACCCCGTGTGCGGAGCCTGCACTGACTTAGCTGAGTAGATTTTCGAGGGTTGTTAGTGGAGCGAAGTCTTCTTGGCTTCGAACTTTTGCTCCTACGAAGCCTGTGTTCGGAGCTGTCGAAGTACCTCCGAACCAGACCTTCGAAGGTAGTGTTCGAAGCCTGTTCCGCAGAAGACAGGATTAAAACCGAAGGCTGTTTTTAGCCTGAAATTTTAAAAGCTCCCATTCACCCCCCCTCTGGTCGCCGTTTCCGGTCCAACACTTTCCCTAAAAGGTTGTGGTTGGCCAAGCGAGCCAAGGTAAAATCTAGCTACTCAAATGGAGATGAAACCCTAGAGGTAGTCATAGTTACTTTCAACCAGCTTATTGAAAATTTAAATTTCGCATAACAAACACACCTGATGGGCTCTTTTCCTGGTTCCTCCTTTTCTTGGATGCTGAAGGTGAGTCTTTGCTCTTTTTGTCTGTCTCATTACTTGTCAAATCTCTGATAAGCAATGCTTCAGATTGCACTAAACAAGAATTTCTTTTAAAAATAAGGCGCCGGAACTTTTTTTTGGCCATAAGACTTTGGTCTGCATCAGTATTTTCATAAACAACATCTTCCACAACCATAGGACCAGTTATTTCTGAAGATACCTTCAAAATGCAATGCAAGGAGTGAGGAACTCAATCTAATGCAAGTTTAAACTAACATAGTAATAAGAAATTGCTAGTAGTCAGTGAACTAAGTGGCTTCAAGTAATTCAAATAGAAGCCTATAGAATGTTGAAAATATTAGTCAATAATCGGCTAATCACATGTACAACGTCTTAATAAAACATAGTGCGCATGTGGTACAAATTTTTTGATTTATACCAATTCTCTTGAATGATCTATCAACATGTGACATACTTAAAAGGGCGAATTAATTCTACATCACCGTTGGGCAAAAATAGAATCAATTCAACTGAAACACATTAATTTCATCACCAACGTTGGTCAGGAGATAAAATCACTATGTTAACAAAATACAGCGTTTATAATGCCAAATTAAATTATCCCATTGGTTCAAATTTAATTGACAGAATAAATGCTACTTAATTGATAGGATGAACATGGTACTAATCTTAAAACAGTGTATACACAGCGGAAGACTTAAAACTAATTGATACACTGCTTAATCAGTAATAAAATTCTGAATTTACAGTACACTACTTATTTTAAACAATGTATACACAGCGGAAGACTTAATCTTAATTAATACACTGATTAAAACAGTAATAAAATTCTTATTTTAAACTTAAACAAAATTCTTAATAGATATTTCTCAATTAAATATAGTCCTTAGACTATATTTAATAAATAAATATCACAAAAATACTGAAAATGCTACAAAATTCAGAACACAAATTAATGAGTCTATACAAAATTATACAAAATTTTCCCCGCAGATAACTTATCTTTTCCTTAATTTTGGGCATTTTTCTGAATTTTCAACTTAAATGGAAAAACAATTCTGAAAATCCTGAAAAATCAGAAAATTATTTCAGCCCGCACTATATTGAAATTCCAGCCCAACACTGAAAACCGACTGGCCCAAAAGCGAAATCGGCTCAGCCCACAACGCCCCCCACGCGCTCCCACGCACCCAGGCCACAACGTGGGCCTGGGCCGGGAAAGTGGCCCCCCGCCTGGGCTGATTTTCGATCCGATCGACGACAGCCGTCGATCTGGATCGGACAGCTGTGCGCGATCCTCGCCACAACAAAACCTGCCGCATCGTCCACCCCAAAACCCTAGCCCTCATTCTCCCGCACCCGAGCGCCAGCGCGATAGCGGAGCGGCGGCGTGAGAGCGTGCGCGGCTGCGGCGACCGAGCGTCGGTGGAGAGCGAAGCGCGAGAGCGAGGGCGGCGGAGGCCGAGCACCGCCCGTGGTCCTGCTCGCCGGAGCGCCTGCTCACCCGACGCTGAGCGAGGCCCCGTCAAGTGGGTCTGTGGCGGTGGTCTGAGTCGGACACGGGGAGACCGAACGCCGGCGAGCGGCGGAGCCCCGACATCCTCTTTTCTGACTCCGGTGGCGGCCATGAGGTGAGGCCCCACACACCCGGAGCCCTTTACCGAAACTTAGGGTTAGGGTTAGGGTTTAACCCTAACCCCAATCTCCTCATTTTTTTCGAGTCTTCATTTCCTCCTGTTCTTAGGGTTCTTAGTGCAGAGTTTCTTAGGGGATCACAGAAGGTCACAGAGGGGCTGAGTCGGGATTTCTGAGGGGAATCTGAGGGGATTTCTTACTACATCCGAGAGAGTCTCAGCAGCGGTCTTAGACTTAGGGTTCACTGAAAACCCTAATCCTAAGTTCTTCCCTGTTCGAGATCTGAGTGCAGTGGTGGCGTCGGCTCAAGGGAGCCCGACGCCACCCTACCCCTAACTAGCCTACACTAGAATAAACCTTCGCTCGGATACCATTGTTAGAAACTAAGGGGTCTTGGGATCGTCTAGGGCTAGACCAATAGGGTTCTCTTAGAATTTATGGCGTACCTCTTTGTTCTGCCGAGGATGGAGGGGAACGCCGCCATGGCCGTGGCTGTGGCGTCGAAGTCCGGCGAACGGCGGCGGAGGTTAGGGAACCTTCCCGTTGCTTCGGCACCAACCTCTCAGATCGGTTTAGGCCTTAGGTTTTTGGGAGAGGCAGAGGAGAGGGTCGAATCAGCAGCCTTCGCATGTATTTGCCTCTCCCTATTTGTAGTGCCGCGCAACAGGGGCCCCTAACAGAATCTGTTGGATGCTCCCGAGGACCACTGCGCTAGGTGGACTTGAACGCATGTGCATGGCCTATGCGCATGCGGGGAGGAGAGGGACTTAGTCCCCCTCTCCTCCTAGGAGATCTGTAGCTAACAGAAATTGCTAGTAGTCAGTGAACTAAGTGGCTTCAAGTAATTCAAATAGAAGCCTATAGAATGTTGAAAATATTAGTCAATAATCGGCTAATCACATGTACAACGTCTTAATAAAACATAGTGCGCATGTGGTACAAATTTGTTGATTTATACCAATTCTCTTGAATGATCTTTCGATTTGTTGAAGAGTATCGTTTGTCTTTACATGAACAGATAACTCCATTAGGATGCCCAAAATGGATAGATAGTAATAGTATGCAATTTCTCATTTTTGAGACCATTTAAGCCCGATAGAACATATACTGGTAAAAAATAATAGAAGAAAGTCAGTACAGTATGAGCATAAGACAGGCCTTTTGTACAAGCCAGGTTATATAGGACAAAATACGTAATTAGCATCTTCAAAGAAAAACCTAAAGTCAATACACTGATAAATGATGTCCAAACACTAAGTTTCCTGATCGTTTGACGTAAGAGCCAGGATAAGTAAACAAATATTTTTTGAGAAGTAATCAGATTGATTTTGGGACTCGTAATTGGTGTTTCTTAGGGTATACTTATAATTAAACTCCATTACATGGCATCCCCAATGCAACCACACAAATAGTTAGAGCTAACAATGCCGGGAGGAAAAATTGATTTTAATCAGTCATCTGATAATAATCCCAAGAACTTTATTTAGTCCACTGGGCAGAATCAATTGGATTAACATTTGCCAGATAACAACGCACATAACTTTACCTCACTGAGGCCAATCTGCTAAAAAAAATTGAGCAATGGGGAAAGCTCCAGTAACATTTTCCTAGGTTATATAAAAATATAAAATACCCTCTACAAAACGGAACCATGTAAATCTGCATCATGCTTTGGGTACATAGGAAACAATGTATGCAGTGATGTAGTGTTATTATGAACAATAGTTCATGGGTTTAACAACCATGCAAAAGCCCAATGGCAAATAGCTCGACAGGGACAGGACTCTCTAGACCATAGTTATTAAAGGCAGTAAGGCAAGGCTAGACACCCGACTAATGTTTTACCTTTTAAGCGATAAGGCATAAGGCGAAGCCACGCCTTACAAAATTAAAGAAAAGGAGAAAGGTGAGAATATATGGGCAAAATTGCACTAGCACATTTAAAAGACATTCTAACGGCACATTTAAAGCCCAGTCCAACATCCCGTCTATATAACTATGTACTGAAATCCAATCTAATGGTCAGCCCACTAGGTTTTTTTTCATCTCGTAAGCCTTAAACCCTAGCAGACTCCTCTCCCACAACAGATGCTGCCACCTTGTCTGCTGTCATCACTCGCATCACCCTTAAGGCTGGCACTTCTACCTATTTACCCATGAAAAATAGTTAGAGCTAACAATTGCCGGAGGAAATTTTGATTTTAATCAGTCATCTGATAATAATCCCAAGAAATTTATTTAGTCCACTGGGCAGAATCAATTGGATTAACATTTGTCAGATAACAACGCACATAACTTTACCTCACTAAGACCAATCTGCTAAAAAAATTGAGCAATGGGGAAAGCTCAATGTAACACCCCCACCCCAACCCCCAACACCCCCCCCCCCCCGCGCGCCTAGTTCCATTAGCCGGCGCATGCTTCCACACTCCCATCATCGTTGAGCGCTGGTAATCCCCCACTAGGCGTTAGGCCCAACGCCCAGTTCCCCGCTGGTTGTCGGCACCCCCATGCGCTAGCCCCCACCACGATTAGGGGTGAAAGTGGTTCGGATAGTTTCCGACCGTATCCGAAAAAACAAATTCGGATTTTTTTTAAATTTGGATACGGATTTTACGGATACGAATTCGAATTAAGATATTTTTCGAATACGAAAACAGATATGATATTGTTGATATCCGACGGATTCGGATACTTATTCGGATTATCCGGCCGAATAAAAATTTAGACCAAATTATTTATATTTATAGTCATTGATTTGCATCAAGATGCGTACCTAGGGTTGAAGCCAACCGCTAGAGTCGAGATGCTAGCAACCGCTGGCCATCGTCACTGCTTCCAACCGCCGCCGCCGGTCCACGCCGTCAGTTCTCGCTCCCTCATCTGTCCTCTACCTCGCTACAACCGCTGATCCCCACTATCACCGCCGCGATCCCTACTGTAGCCGTCGCCGGTTCGTGCCATCCCTATCCCCGCTTTAGCCGCCGCCGCCAGTCCGTGCCATCCCTGTCCCCGCCGTCGCCACCGCCGGTCTGTGTCGTCACTGCTATCGAACCCCGCACCCCAAGCAGAGAGCTAGGGGTGGCAATACACCCAACGGGCCCGGGGTCGGGGCCAATTTTTCCCCGTGGGTCTGCCGGGTCGAGGCCCCGTATAAGAGTGGGGGCGGGTCCGGGTTTATTTTTTGATCTGCGGGTCCCCGCGGGTCCCCGACTTAGGAGAAAAAATGCAATATGTGTAGCCAAATACCGAATATGTGATGATACAAAAAAATCCTTGCAATTCTCAAGTCTTCAACCACTAAACCCATGATTCATACCCACCGTGTTGCTGTCCTGGCTCCTCAACTTGCGGCAGTAAAAACGACTATCGGGTTCCCAATATATGTTTTAAAATGTAAAAACGGGTCTGCAGGAACCTACTAGGTTTACAAGGAACCGGCAAGTCCGGGTTGGGAAATCAACTCGTGGGGCTACCGGGGCCGGGTTTGGGACTAGTATTGATCAACCCGGCCTCTGGCCACCCCTACAGAGAGCCAAAGACACCCTACAGCTATTCCTCAACCTGCCTTGCGCTCAGGAGAGGAAGGAAATGAGTCACTGAGCGAACAGGAAGAACGGAAGAAAGAGGGAGGAAAAAGGAGAGAAAAAATAAAGAAAAAATAAAAAAAAAAGAAATATTTTCAAGCTCAAACAGATTTTAGGTTTGTTAAATTATTCATAACCATTAATTATTTAAGATTTACTTCAAAGACAACCTTTCAAATTTATGTGATATCAACTATTACGTGGCATTTGTGTATTGTTATTATGAATTAAAAATTATATTACTAATGATATCAAATAAATATTTGTAACCATATTTATATCCACTCCGTATACGTTTCGTATTTGTATTCGATGATATCCGATTTTGTATTCATCCCTAGTACCTATGCCTTCGCTACAAGTAATTTGATCCTTAGATGGAGGGGGGTTACAGGTTATAACAGCCTATTTCTTGATTTGCTGAGTACAAGTCGATGGTATTTCGCCACAGCTGAGCCGATCACTGCAGCTTCTTCAACTTGTTCGTATATGATTCCACATCCACTGGGTATTTCAGCATGGCCTTCAGTTTAGAAATAGCCTCATCCAAGTCCCCCATTTCCAGGAACCTTTCGCTTGGGGTTGCAAAAAGAACGTCATTTAAATCTTCATCGAGCTGTAGTGAATATAGGTGCTCAAAGGCCTACAAAGAAAGTTATTGTTATAGCTAAATAATTGTCCTCTGAAATCTGATGTATCTTTCTGTTAGAAAAGTAAACGTTTGTCTGGAACCCATCTTACCACTTTTAGTCGTGAAACAACCATTTCCCTGACCGTAGATGATCGTGATACCAAGTTGATGATAAAAAGGCCACCTTCTGCAAGGAACTTCTTTGCCGCCAAAAGAAAAGAATCATCAACAAAGCTAGCATGAGGGCAAGACAACCCAGAGCTGTGGGGCAGCCAAGAACTTGAAGTCAGAATAGATTGATACAGAATTGTTTGCTAGTCTAGTATAAAAAACATAGAATGGTAGAAAGCAGTCATCAAAATGTTGAGAGCAAATACCTGACATCAGATGAATCAACATCAACAATAAGAATTTTAACAGCATTGTTTTCATTGTCATTATACCCTCGCTGGGTAGTACTCCCATTGTGTGCAACAGCAATAGCATCTATGAATTTGATTCCATCTCCCAAATGCACCTAACAAAGGGAAGGGGAGTTTTTATAATGAAGACGCTACAAAACATCACCAATTTTGGAATATTACTCAACAAACAAAAACCTCATTACTGCCATGTTTACAGCATCTAAACTTGATTTCCAGGAGGAGTCATAAATCAAAACATTACTTACATTACAAGACATAAGCAATCTATAATGATTTATTAATAAAAACAGCCTTTGATAACATCAATGTCATATTACAATCAAAATAATTTCGGACATTAAGCATTAGTTACAGTATTAAGTAAAGTGCAGCGCTTCCCAAAAGTAAAAAAAAAATCATGAAAGAACTAATAAAGCCTCCAAGTAAAAGCCTTAGATTCTAGATTACCAGGCATCTAAATTCTTTGATAATACAATAAATAACTCACCTGCAATTGCCCATCGGTTAAAAAGCCAAAATATTTCTTTGCAAGCTCCTCTACCAAGGGATCTAACTCCACAACCTGTAAGTTCAAGAAGCTGAACACCCCATTCAACAAGTCAATCAAGATAAGATATTTTTCTTTTACCTGAATATCTAGGAAAGGGAGGCATCCTCGAAGAAACATTGGTAAAGTCCCTGCTCCAAGACCTATGACAGTTGTGCTAACCTACAAATGCACTATAGGGTATAAATATCCAAAATTGGCATTTCTGCTGTAATAGAAAAAAACAAAAGGCTACTGCAGGGATCCAAGCATTAAAATCCAAGAAATTTTCTTTCTTCATAAAAGAGCAGCATTAACAATTTAGGTTTTCAGACATGAAAGTCCAATTGCACTTGTAGAATAATATCTTGTTACTTACTGTTGTTCCAGATACTGCAGTGGCATCCAGAGCAGATGCAACTAAAGAAAGGCCGGAGATGATACTGCTGTGATAAGAGCTACCAAGATAGCTATGATCAATCCTCAGAACAGTCTTGGATCCTATATATTATGCAAAGACCAGTGAATGGTTTGTAAATAAATGAAGATCAGATGTAAAATCAACCTTATTTTAATGAACTTATTGTCAATGAAGGTCATTGGTTTCAATAAGCACTGAATTATTAAGAAGCAGGTCCCAAGCTGTCAAGGGCGTTATTGCCCAAGACAGCAGGGTCTCGGCTACGTAGTTCGTAGCTTCGGCTGGCAATGGCGCCGGGGTTGTTGTCCGGCTGCCCAATAGTGAAGAGAGTGAGGTTAGAGAGTAGAACAGGGAAAATTGGAGTTGATAGTTCTTTCTTGATTCCAAACAGTTCAATTACATCCCCATATATAGGCATGTAGCCTGCAATCCAAAGCAACAAACTTCTAACAAACTCCTTAGCTTGCTTTGCAAGACAATCAGCCAGCCTCATGCCGGTGCCTGTGCACGGAGGCAGCGCTGATAATGCCTTCCCCACATGACATCTCTCCCCCCTTGACGAGCAGCTCGTCCTCAAGCTGGTAGCTGGGGTAATGGTTCATGAAGCTGTCGGTGTCTTCCCATGTAGCCGATGGTGCCGTGGCACCCTTCCAGTGAACCAAAAGCTAGCGAACACCTTTGGCCAAACGAGAGCGGAGGAATCATTCCAGCTCTGGCACGACAGCACCATTGTGGATTAGTGGAAGAGTTGGCGGTGCGGATGGAGGTGTGCCTACGAACTGCTTCAAGAGACCCACATGGAACGCGTCGTGGAGACAAGCGTGGGGAGGTAGCTCCAACTGGTAGGCGACGTTGATGACTGCAGTGATGCGGTATGGCCCGTAAAAGCGTGTCCTAAGCTTCCCTGGCGTTGGGACATGAAGTGAAGAGGTCGTCCGGTGGTGCAGCCTGAGCCAGACCCACTCGCCCACCTCATATCATACATCCCTGTGAAGCTTGTCGTAGTGATGCTTGTAGACAACTTGAGCCTGTTCGAGACGAAGGCAGACATCAGCAAGGAACTCATCTAGTTCCACCATGTTCTTGGCGACCGCCGCGACTCTTGTTTCATCGGGTTCATAGGAGCGGATGGAGGGTGGATCACGACCATAGACCACCCGGAATGGCATGTCACGAAGCGCCGACTGGTAGGCCGTGTTGTAAATGTACTCCACCCAAGGAAGCCAGCGCAGCCATTGTCGAGAACGATCACCCGTGAAGCAACACAGGTACATGATGATGACCTTGTCGATCGCCTTCGTCTGCCTGTCAAATTGCGGGTGGAAAACCAATGTCATGTGCAGTTTGGCGCCAATGAGGCACATCAGTTCACGCCAGGAGTTGAAAATTGGGTCTCGATTCGAAACCATGGACTGGGGAACTGCGTGAAGGCGCACAATCTAAGCAAAGAAAGCCTGCGCTACCAACTCCACCGTGTATAGGTGTGTGAGGGGGATGAAGTGGCAATACTTGCGGAAGCGGTCCACCACCGTGAGGATCACCGACTTTCCTCCTACGAGCGGCAGCGCCTCAACAAAATCAAGCCCAATGTCCGTCCAGACCACCATGGGTACAAGCAGAGGCAGGAGTAGGCTTGTCGGGTGAAGGTGATTTGACTTGTAGTGTTGGCACGTCGCACAAGCGTGTACATAGTCCTGGACTGCTCGTCGTAGGTTGGGGGAGTGAAAATCACAGTGTAGTCGATGCAGAGTATGTTGGACGCCTTCATGACTATTGTCGTGTATGGCAGAAAGAAGCTCATGTAGGAGTGATGACTCAGGTGGAATGTATAGGCGGCCGTTGAACACAACTAATCCATCAAGGAGCAACCAGGAAGTCGGTTGCTGGCCTGCTCCAAGTTCATCCTTGAGCGCCACCAGGGCCGGATCAGTGGCATGTGCTTGGCAAAGGTGGTCGATGAATAAGCTTGGGTCAGCGATGGTGTGGAGCACCGGTTCATCCGTGTCACGCTGGGAAAGAGCGTCGGCCACTGTGTTGGAGCTACCAACCTTGTATTCCACCGAGAAGTCAAAGCCGAGTAATTTTCCCACCCAATGGTGTTGTGGTATGGTGGCTAGGCGTTGGTCAAGTAAGAACTTGAGAGTGAAATGATCAGTGCGAACCAAGAAGCGGCGTCCCCGGAGGTATGGTCTCTAGTGTCGAATGGCAAGGACAAGGCCAATGAGCTCACGCTCATAAGCTGCCAAGGACCGATGACAAGGAGCGGTCAGGGACAGATGACAATAGGTGTTGTCCCTGAAGGACGGTGCCAAACCCATGCGTTGAGGCGTCACACTCAACGACGAAGGGCTGGCCAAAGTCGAGCAGCGCGAGCACGGGCGCAATCGTGACTATGACTTTGAGCATCGTAAATGCCGCCTCGGCCTCGACGGACCAAGAGAATCCCTCCCTGCAGAGAAGGACGGTGAGGGGTGCTACGATCTTACCAAACTCCTTGACGAACTTGCGGTAGTAGCCCGCCAAGCCGAGGAAGTCGTGCACCGCCCGTGCCGATCGGGGAACCGATCAATCCGCGGCAGGCTGTATCTTGTCGGATCCATGGTGACTCTAGAGGCGGAGATAATGTGACCGAGGTAGGAGATGGAGCCGACGTCGAACTCGCACTTTGACCGCTTGATGAAGAGCTGGTGCTAGTGGAGGACATCTAGGATGGCACGCACGTGACGAAGGTGAGCGGTCCACATCGTGTTGTAGATGAGTATATCATCGAAGAAGACTAGAACGGACCGACGAAGGAATGGTCGTAGGATGTCGTTCATTAGCGCTTGGAACGTTGCCGGGGCGTTGCACAACCCGAATGGCATGACCAGGAACTCATACAAGCCATCGTGTTTGTGAACGCGGTCTTGGCAATATCCTCGGTGCGCATCCATACTTGATGGTAGCCTGAAAAGAGGTCTAGCTTGGAGAAGCGAGGACCATGGAGCTCGTCGAGGAGTTCGTCAACCATCGGAATCGGGTACGCGTCCTTGATTGTGATCCCGTTCAAGGCCCAATAGTCGTCACAAATACGCCAAGTGCCATCAGCCTTACGCATTAGTAGCACTAGGGATGTGAATGTTGAAGAACTCCTGCGGATGATGCCTTGCTCAAGCATGGCGGCGCACTGACGTTCCAACTCATCCTTGTGTGTCGCGGGGTATCGGTAAGGACGGACTGCCACATGTATCGATCCTGGAAGTACCGTGATACCGTGTTCGCGGGCGCAAGGTGGTGGCATGCCATTGGGCTCGACAAAGACTGAGGCAAACACGTCAAGGAGGGCTGGCAGTAGATCGTCACCCGTGCACGCCCTAAGTGCCGGGCTGGAAGCACCCGCCTGACCACACCAACATACTTGGTGATCGCCCCGCCAAAAAGACATGGTGAGAGCGCCGAAGTCCGAGAGGATCAGTCCCAGAGATGCGAGTCACTACGTCCCGAGGACCACATCGTAACCGATGAGGGGAAGAGCGAAGAAATCTCCTGAGAACCTCTCGCCATAAATTGAAAATGTCACACCGCGGTACAGTCCCGGGCAAGGGACACGGTCTCCGTTTGTCACCGTAAACTGTAGTTCGCCCTCAGCCCGTAGCTACAGTGAGGTGTGGGAGGCTGCCTCGTCGACGACGAAGTTGTGGGTCGAGCCAGAGTCGAGATAGACGCCACCGAATTGGATGCACAAAAGTTTCGCTAGTGCGCATACCCGTGATTGCATGGACCGAAATTTGTGGCTCGTCGGCGAAGTGCTCGTCCCCCCCCCCCCCCGAGGACCCCATCCTCGTCGTCGAACGCCAATTCGAGGAGGAAGATGCGTTGACAAACATGATTGTGGCCGCGTGCAAACTTCTCATTGCAATTGAAGCAGAGGCCCAGCCGGCGTCGCTCCTCCATCTCTGCCTAGGAAAGGCGTTTGATTTGTCGCCCTCCCTTGTCACCGGTGTCTGTTGAGAAACAAACGATGGAGTAGGTGTGAGTCACGGCGGCGGCGACGGGAGAAGACCCCTCTAATACTGATGGCGAGGCTACGGCATGGTGGTTCCCGCGCACTAATCGTGCAGCTCCAGCTTGCGGATTATGTATCTCCTTGTTGAGGCTGAGAGGTGGTTGTAGACCGACGGTGAAGAGTTGCACCTTCTAGGTCTCCAAGAGTGCGCCGACACAGGGAAGAAGGGCCTCAAACTGTCCTAGTACTCGACGACTAAGCCTATGCGTCTACATGCCACAAGTTCATCAAGCGGATTAGAGCGCAACGACGGCCCAAATCGTGTATTAAGCAGCTCGGTCTCCACAAGTTCACTCTGAATCTGCGGGTCCGTTTGGTTTGGGGACGAGGATGGATAGGATGATTCCAACCATGGATTTAGGGATGGGATGATACATTTGAGGTGTTTGATTAGTTGGATGGGATAGGACAATTTTTTGTTTGGTTAGATATATATAACTTGGATGAGATAAGCTTAAATTTAGTGGGACCCACTTGTCAAATATATTTTTTAACAAAAAATATAATCATATGAGATCTTATTTTATAGATTAAATTATAATCAATATAATGATGTAATTAGATCATAAATTGGATAAATAATTTGGGAGTAAAACTCATTTAAATATTTATAAATGAAAAATTAAATGTGTAATAACCAATCAAGAGACGACACATCGTCTCGTCCAATATTGGATGAGCTCATCTAGAAAAATTTCTTGAATCTCTCCATCCAGCATATTGAAGGAATATTCTTCTCGGTGGCCATCCCGTCCACCTTCGCCCTCCAACCTAACAGCTGACTAGATAGGATGACCCTATCTCATCCAAAGATAGCCAGCAAACCAAACGCAACCTGCATGAACCACAATTGGGCACCAGCCTCCAGGTTGTATGATGCCATCCAAATCTTCTCTTCTGCGATGAGTTGCTGATGAAAATAGGAATCGCAGCGATTGATGAAGGCTAGGGGATCGGACTTCCCGTCGAACCTAGGAAAATCCATTTTCTAGAAACGCGATGGCCTGTCGGTGTTGTGCGCGTCGCCATGCAGCCCCTTGGGTCTTGACGAAGAGGAGTCGGTGGTGCGGTGCTCGAGCGTGTCGAGCTTGAATTGCAAGGTCTCGATGGTCATGGTCAGTTTAGAGATGAGGGCCGTGAGAACGGTTGTCATTAGTTCGCCCATCGGTGGTGATGCTGACGACAGTGGTGACGATGGCGTGACCATAGTTGTTACGGCGGCGCGGCGAGGCGAGGCGCCGGACCACCTTCACAACTTTTAAGCGAGTATGGCATGCGGCGAGGCGACGCCATACTCACTTCACAGATTTTGTAGCAACATTATTACCTATATAGCACAAGAAATAACAAGCAATATGCCCAATCAGATCACTAAGTGCCATTTTAATTAGATAATAGCATGGCAACCAGATCAACCATAATCATCAACCGGAAATGAGGAACACTAAGCAGTACTGCAGCACATTACTCAAGAAAACATTTGCTCACAGAGAACAGAACACTACGCACAGAGAAGTAGAGAACAGAACACTACGCAGTACTGGGAAATGAGAAATACCGCTGGAGCCTAGAGCGCACAGCCGCACAGAAGAACGCAGCGCGCAGACCCCTGCGTCGGCGGAGAGAGATGCAGCACTGCAGCAGACTAGCACAGAGAACAGACTAGAGAGCATATATAGAGGAATACCGCGGGAGAAGAGCCGACGCAGCTCTCGACGGTCGACGCGCAGAGCCGCTGGAGCCTAGAGTGTGCAGTCGCGCACTTCAAGCTGGATCCAGGAGGAAGACCCCTGCGTCGATGGAGGGAGCCGCGGAAGAGACCTGCAAGCGCAGGCGCAGGCGGGCTCCAGCAGAGGGAGCGGCGGGCTCCGGCGGAGGGAGGGAGCGGCAGGCTCCGGCGGAGGAGGCGGCGGAAGGGCGTAGGCGGAGGCGGCGCAGCGCACAGCAACAAACGAGAGAAAAGGTGCGCACCAGACCGCCCATCTGTTCCTTCGCCGTGCACTGAGCCCATCAGACCGCCGCCGCGCTTGGCGTCGCCGTGAAGGCATATGGCGTCCATACAGCGCCATATCCACTTAGGCGGACGCCATATGCCTTGTGGCGGACGCCACACTCCCCTATGGCGAGGCGTTCGCCGTGGCGTCCACGGAATTCCGCCCCGACGCCTAATCATCGCTTAGGCGACGCCTAAGCGACGCCATGACAACTATGGGCGTGACGGAAGAAGATAGGTCAACCAACGGGACAGCAGATGTGGATCATACCAGATTGTCAAGGCTGTTAGTGCCCAAGACAGCAAGGCCTCAGCTACGTAGTTCGTAGCTTCAGCTGGCAATGGTGCCGGGGTTGTTTCCCATCTGCCCAATGGTGAAGAGGGTGAGGTTAGAGAGTAGAACAGGGAAGATTGGAGTTGATAGTTCTTTCTTGATTCCAAACAGTTCAATTACAACCCCATATATAAGAATGTAGCCTGCAATCCAAAGCAACAAACTCCTTAGCTTGCTTAGCAAGACAATCAGCCGGCTTCATGTCGTTGCCTGTGCACGGGGGCGGCGTTGATAATGCCTTCCCCACATGACACAAGCCATGGTAAAAGAGGAGGGAGGGTCTCTTTCCCTAAAAGGTTGTGGTTGGCCAAGCGAGCCAAGGTAAAATCTAGCTACTCAAATGGAGATGAAACCCTAGAGGTAGTCATAGTTACTTTCAACCAGCTTATTGAAAATTTAAATTTCGCATAACAAACACACCTGAGGGGCTCTTTTTCTGGTTCCTCCTTTTCTTGGATGCTGAAGGTGAGTCTTTGCTCTTTTTGTCTGTCTCATTACTTGTCAAATCTCTGATCAGCAATGCTTCAGATTGCACTAAACAAGAATTTCTTTTAAAAATAAGGCGCCGGAACTTTTTTTCGGCCATAAGACTTTGATCTGCATCAGTATTTTCATAAACAACATCTTCCACAACCATAGGACCAGTTATTTCTGAAGATACCTTCAAAATGCAATGCAAGGAGTGAGGAACTCAATCTAATGCAAGTTTAAACTAACATAGTAATAAGAAATTGCTAGTAGTCAGTGAACTAAGTGGCTTCAAGTAATTCAAATAGAAGCCCATAGAATGTTGAAAATATTAGTCAATAATCGGCTAATCACATGTACAACGTCTTAATAAAACATAGTGCGCATGTGGTACAAATTTGTTGATTTATACCAATTCTCTTGAATGATCTTTCGATTTGTTGAAGAGTATCGTTTGTCTTTACATGAACAGATAACTCCATTAGGATGCCCAGAATGGATAGATAGTAATAGTATGCAATTTCTCATTTTTGACACCATTTAAGCCCGATAGAACATATGCAGTGATGTAGTGTTATTATGAACAATAGTTCATGGGTTTAACAACCATGCAAAAGCCCAATGGCAAATAGCTCGACAAGGACAGGACTCTCTAGACCATAGTTATTAAAGGCACTAAGGCAAGGCTAGACACCCGACTAATTTTTTACCTTTTAAGCGGTAAGGCATAAGGCGAAGCCACGCCTTACAAAATTAAAGAAAAGGAGAAAGGTGAGAATATATGGGCAAAATTGCACTAGCACATTTAAAAGACATTCTAACGGCACATTTAAAGCCCAGTCCAACATCCCGTCTATATAACTGTGTACTGAAATCCAGTCCAATGGTCAGCCCACTAGGTTCTTTTTCATCTCTTAATCCTTAAACCCTAGCAGACTCCTCTCCCACAACAGATGCTGCCACCTTGTCTGCTGTCATCGCTCGCATCACCCTTAAGGCTGGCACTTCTACCTATTTACACGTGATTAAAAACCCTATTAGGGTCAGATTTGTTCCTCTAAAATCGTACACACGGGTATGTTAGTGACTACCCATACCCGCTTCATATGTTTACCCTGGTATATAAACCAACCCAAAAGGAAACCCTAGCATCCAGTCACCTCCTCTCCCTTACTCTGTCTTCCAGTAATTGGTGTTTCTTAGGGTATACTTATAATTAAACTCCATTACATGGCATCCCCGATGCAACCACACAAATAGTTAGAGCTAACAATTGCCGGGAGGAAATTTTGATTTTAATCAGTCATCTGATAATAATCCCAAGAAATTTATTTAGTCCACTGGGCAGAATCAATTGGATTAACATTTGTCAGATAACAACGCACATAACTTTACCTCACTAAGACCAATCTGCTAAAAAAACTGAGCAATGGGGAAAGCTCAATGTAACACCCCCACCCCCCCCCCCCCCGCGCGCCTAGTTCCATTAGCCGGCGCATGCTTCCACACTCCCATCATCGTTGAGCGCTGGTAATCCCCCACTAGGCGTTGGGCCCAATGCCCAGTTCCCCGCTGGTTGTCGGCACCTCCATGCGCTAGCCCCCACCACGATTAGGGTTGAAAGTGGTTCGGATAGTTTCCGACCGTATCCGAAAAAACAAATTCGGATTTTTTCAATTCGGATACGTATTTTTCGGATAGGAATTCGGATTAAGATATTTTTTCGGATACGAAAACGTATATGATATTGTTGATATCCGACGGATTTGGATACTTATTCAGATTATCCGGCCCAATAAAAATTTAGACCAAATTATTTATATTTATAGTCATTGATTTGCATCAAGATGCATACCTAGGGTTGAAGCCAACCGCCAGAGTCGAGATGCCAGCAACCGCCGGTCGTCGTCACTACTTCCGGCCACCGCCGCCGATCCACGCCGTCAGTTCCCGCTTCCTCATCTGTCCTCTACCTCGCTACAGCCGTCGATCCCCGCTATCACCGCCGTGGTCCCCGCTGTAGCCATCGCCGGTTCATGCCATCCCTATCCCCGCTGTAGCCGCCGCCAGTCCGTGCCATCCCTATCCTCGCCGTCGCCACCGCCGGTCTGCGTCGTCGCTGCTATCGAACCCCGCACCTCAAGCAGAGAGCCAAAGACACCCTACGGCTATGCCTCTACCTGCCTTGCACTCAGGAGAGGAAGGAACTGAGTCACTGAGCAAACAAGAAGAACGGAAGAAAGAGGAAGGGAGGAAAAAAGAGAAAAAAATAAAGAAAAACATAAAAAAATAAAAGGAAATATTTTCTATTTAGAAACGAAAGATTTTTTAGTTTTTTAAAGGTTAAAAGTCTCATATTTCTATAATTCTAAACAAAAATTTGTTCTTTAAAAATATTTTATAATTTAAAAAACATCTAATTTGGAATTAAAAAATTTGACATTTTCTAGTTTTTTAACATTCCACGTGATATCTTTCTCAAAATATTTTTAAATATTTTTCATAGCATAGCATCATGACAACTCTCGTGTTTTTCAGGGTTTTATTTGATTTCTTAGAATTAAAAAACTATTAAGCTCCATCTTGCTAATTAGGTGTCACAACCTAGTTTTTCAAAATTTCTTTCCATTTAGTGGGTACGGCTTAAAAATTGGCTCAAAAATAGGAAAATTATTTTTATACAAATTTTAATTCATTATTTCATACACTTGCATTTCAAAACTGAAACATTTCAATATAAATCCTAGAAACATATTTAGTGAATTAAAAATAGTAAACTGATACAGAAAAATACCAACTTTTTACATGAGATAATCTATGTTGAATTTTGATAGTAGAAAAAACTTCAGGTTCAAAAGAATATTTAAATATTAATTTGCTTTTAAACCCTACACATTTCTTCTTTAAATCCTAATTTGTCCTTGCGGAATATCATACTTTCTTAACATTGTACATAATAACTTTCTCGAAACATTTTTAAATTTTTATCACAGTATTTATGTATCATATCATAACACCATAACAAGTCTCATATTTTTTAGACTTCATATGAATTTGTTTGAATTAAAAATCCATTAAACTCAATGTTGCCCATCGAGTGTCGTAACCTACATTTTTCAAAATTCTTTAAATTTAGTGGATAACCTAAAGTTCAAGATCATCATGATGGTGCCTTAATAACCATGCTAACACCATGATAATCGTCTAGATCAAGTTCAAGCCCTCCAAACTTTAGCTTTCGAGTATGCCTACGAGGTGTGTGCTTTGCATCTGGCTGTCTAGCGCATGGAGCAATCTCAACAGGTAAGCTAGGCTGATGAGTGTTCCCCCACCAACATCTTTGACGAGTTGAAGGTGGAGTTGGCTAAATTGAGGGCCACACCGTTGTCAAGCCAAGCAAAGAACGCGGTGATGGTGGAGTATACCGAGGGCGAGCAACAAGTGGTAGATGGCAAGGAGACAGCAAGTCCCACTGCACCACCTCAGCCACCAAAGGCCTTGTGTGTCTGTGTGATGCCATAAATCATCTCTCCTATGGCCACAACAAGGCACTAGCACTCTTTGAACTAAATGTATGATTAAGCATGTAATATCTCTAATGAAATATCTAGTTAGTTACCTTTTTATTAGGTTTTGAGAGAAATAAAGCAGATTGGATTTGAGAAAAGCTCATTTCCTGCCTCGCCAGCGTGTCTCCCATCAAGGTGCCACTACACTGACGAGGTCTAGGCTTGCAACAAGTTACCTCCTTCAAATATAATCGCCAATTCCAAATCAATCCCAAATATCCCTGTCCTAGACTCAGCATGAGACAAATATGGTGACTTGTTCATTCTTCTTAGTTGAATCAGAATTCAGAAGCTTGCCATAATCATATAAAGGGTGGATTACAACGAGGAACTAACCTTTAGATACTGGTGGATAATTCAAATAATTATTCAAATATATTTAGTAAATTGGATAACTTGATTAACAACACAAAGGCTTCCTAATCATGGCCACAGAGTATAGAGAGTATTGTGCATACTGATCAAGGCATCGCTAAAGAGTCGCTTAGGCGTCGCTTTAGCGACAAGGTGGTCTGCAGGGGTAAGGCGTCACTGCAGGGGTAAGGCGTGACGCCTTACCCCCCAGGTGCTCCCTCACGGCAGATCTGGCACGGACAGGCCAGATGCCCAGATCCGGCGCGAAGAGACGCACGGCGCGAGCGGCGTGTGTGCAACGCGACAGGCACGACGCGTCCATGCACAAGCAACGCGCGGTGAGGCCAGCCCAGGCACGGCGCGAAAAGGGGGAGGGAGAGAAGAGGAGGAAGAGGGGTGTGCGGGTAGCTGGAAAGTGAGCTGAGAGAGAGAATGAGTGAAGATGGGTGTGCAGTGGAGTTGAAAAGTGAAGGGTGTGCAGTGGAGATGAAAAGTAAGGAGAAAGAGGGGAGAGAGAAGAGGGGTGTGCGGCTCAAGCTCTGGAAAGTGAGCTGACAGAAAGTTAGTGTCAGAGAGAAGAAAAATACTAATAGGTTTTAAATTATTTAAATGGGAGATGAAAAATACTAATGAGCTTAAATTTTATAAATGGAAGACAAAAATTATAAATGGACTTTAAATGGACTGTGCTTTAAATATACTTTTTGATTAAATTTATGTAAATAAATTATTAACTGAATTTTAAATATAATATTAGACATAATTTTAAATGTATTATTAAATTTTAAATTATATAAAAATGACAATATTGCAATTTGATATTATATTGCTATTATATCATGCTATAGTGCTTATTATTATTTGTAATTTACTACTTATATATTGATATTTTTTTCTAAAACCTATATTTCTAGTCCACCGCCTCGCCTCGCCTCGCCTTACCGCCTTAATAACTATGGTATTGTGCAAGGTATGCAGTTTAATTGTTCATTTTTGTCACAGCACCAGACCCCATGGTCAGAATTTGGAATGTTTTATCTTGTCAATAAATTATCTAGTTCACCAAATATTTTACAAGTTTCCTAGGATAAGATGCAGCTATTGGCAATATCAAATGGTTTCTAAAATAAGGCTAGTGACTTGTCAGTTCATTGGTTCGTCCTAGTCCATCATTTACATTCTATATGAGGATGGTGTTGCAAGCATCAGGTTCATGCAAGAAAAATGTCAACCGTGCATTCATGATAGGTAACTAGGTAAGGGAACTAGGTGTTCACTGAATTGAGACGTTTCAACCACTATAATTTGGCAGTAAGCCAATAATTATGCTTATGCAAGAATGGCACCAAGCCATCAGTAAAAGCCTCAAAGATAACAGATGATGTCAATTTGGATAAACAGCAGTTCCACTAGAATAGGCATTGTACAGAAAATAGATTTTAATAATTACCTCTAGCAGAATATCTCGTTGTTTCACACCATCACCAGCCATCATGAACCTGCATAGTTGTTTTTGCACCACAATCATGGTTAAAAACATATTTTAGGTTTTACTTTGAACAAGCTTGTTAGAAGTAGTCACTTTATACTGGTTTAGACCTTGTACAGGGCTGGGCCTGTCAGCTGCATGTGCACAGCCCAGCCAACCTAGGGAGGTGCGCCGCCACCACCCTTGGAGGGTTTTCCCCTCCCCCGCTGCCTATATATGTAGCCCATTGTTACATATATGAGATCATTGATTTTCGCGGCATATCTTCTCTAACATGGTAATCAGTGAGAGGATAAGTCTATGTGTGTGTATGTGTGTTTTGGCATGACATGTTGTTTGGCATGACATGTGTGATGTCCATGTGTGGATAAGTTTGTAGTCTTAGCACCTTTAGCATTTTTTGCTTTAGCATCTTTGTTTTAGCATCTTAGACTAGACTAAGCATCTTTGCTTTAGCATCTTAGACTAGCATCTTTGCTTTAATATCTTAGACTAGCATCTAGCATCTTGAGCTACCTGGCTAGCCTATAAATATGTATCCCCAACCATTCGGGTTGGCATGGCATTTGAGTGAGTTGAATGAGAAGAAAATTGCCCCAACTCCGAGTGTCATCCCTACCAATGCGAGTGTTCTCTCTAACAATTGGTATCAGAGCTGTATGGTTTTGTGACCTTTCCAATCTCCTTCGTGACTCTCTCCAACGGAGACGCCCGTCTCCTTGTTCATCTTCCTCCCTTTCCGGTCCACCGGAAACCAGCAACTCAGCGAGCTCCACCCACACTCCGAGCAGCAGCTCGATAGTAGCGGCTTCCTCCCAGTGCAGCAGCAACCCCCACGACCCTTCCACTCTACCGCTGCGCAATGTCCACAGGAGACTCTCTTCGCTCGGTCACCTCGAGCACATGACGTCGGCAGGAGGCCGAGGTCGTCGCGGCGGAGGAGCGCGACCGGGTGGCAGCAAAGGTTGTGGCAGCGGTGGCTCGAAAGGCGAGGTTGGCAGCGGCAGAACTAGCAGTAGCGAGAGCGGAAGAGGAAGCGGCAGCGGCTGTGGCTGCAGCACGTGTTGCGGCGGCAGAGCTCGAAGCTTTGCGCCACGGTAGCAACAGTGGCACTGCCTCCGAGAAAGGTAGCCTCGACTTGGAGGCCGAGTTACCAATGAGGGTGAAGGATGAGCGGGTGGCGCAGTGGGCAGCAGCGCAGCCCCGTGCTCGCGGCGGTAGCCCAAATGGGCCCAAGCGCGCCGACAACACTCCGGGAGGATGCGCACACGACGGTCGTGCTCCTGGCGAATGCGACCCTCACAGGCAGCGTGGCTCTCCTTCCCCGGACCGGCGCCATGGTCATCGCGGCTTCTAAACCATCGTCAAGGACGCTGGTGCTGGTGGTGGATGGCCCACCCTCACCAAGACCAACTACACCGAGTGGTCCATGATTATGAGGGTGAAGCTCCAAGTGTGGCACATGTGGGAGGCGGTCACATACGACGACGTCGACTACGATGATGATCGACGGGCGCTGGAGGCCCTCGTTGCTGCAATTCCGCTGGAGATGCAGTCTTTGATTGCTAGCAAGCGTACTGCCAAGAAGGCTTGGGATACTATCGTTGCAGTGCTTATCGGCAGCGATCGCGCCCGCAAGGCTACGCTGCAGGCACTACGCAAGGAGTGGGAGAACCTGGCTTTCAAACCAAGTGAGGATGTTGATGGTTTTGCTCTCCGTGTCAACTCTCTACTGCAGAAGTTGGTGCAACATGGCGAAGACCTCATCAACGAGGAAAGAGCTGTTGAGAAGCTCTTTCGCTGCATTCCCGGGAGATACAAGCAGATCGCTCGATCGAGTCCTTGATGGACCTCTCCAGGATGTCGATCGAAGAAGTGATAGGTCGCCTCAAGGTCGTCGACATCGACGAGCCCCAACCATCTTCAGAGCCAGCCACCACTGGTGGCAAGCTTCTCTTCACCGAGGAGCAGTGGCTCGCTCGCCAGCAAGAGCAGAAGAAGGGGGAGGCATCAAGTTCGTCGAATGGCCACAAGCGCCAGCCACGCAGGGGGCGCAAGGCCCCCCAGGCGCGTGGAGGCGCTACTGGCGGCGCCAACGGTGGCCGCAAGGCCACCCGTGATGACACTTGTCACAACTGTGGCAAGATCGGCCATTGGGCTAGGGATTGCCGGTAGGCGAAGCGCGGCGGTCAGGCACATGTTGCGCAAGCGCAAGAGGAGCCAGCTCTGTTCCTTATACATGGGAACATTGAGCTGCACTCCCCTCCGTGTCGACAGTTGTCGCTCTTGTCCACATCGACGAACCGCGCGCACACGTCTTCCTCGGCAATGGGTCCAATGATGACAAGATTGATGGTTGGTTCCTCAACACCGGTGCCACCCATCACATGACCGGGCGGCGGGACCACTTCTCCAACCTAGATTCCAGCGTGCGAGGCTCCGTCAAGTTTGGGGACGCCTCCGCCGTGGAGATAAGGGGCATCGGCTCTGTCATCTTCACCGCTAAGACCGACGAGCATCGGTTGCTCACCGGTGTCTACTACATCCCCGAGCAGAGGAACTCCATCATCAGCCTTGGCCAGCTGGATGAGAATGGCTCGCGCGTGGAGATCGAGCATAGGGTGCTGCGCATTTGGGATCATCAACATCAACTTGTCGCCAAGGTAAATAGAGGAAGCAATCGCCTCTATGTCCTTCACGTGCAGGTGGCGCAGCCCGTGTGTCTTGCAGCTCGCCGCGACGACGACGCTTGGCGGTGGCACGAGCGCTTTGGGCACCTCAACTTTGAGGCCCTGAAGCAGCTCGGCATCAAGGAGATGGTGCGGGGCATGCCAAGTGTCGAGCATGTGGAGCAGTTCTGCGACACCTGCATGCTGACCAAGCAGCGGTGACTCCCATTCCCTCATCAAGCGAGTTTTCGCGCCAAGGAGAAGCTCGAGCTCGTGCACGGCGACCTTTGCGGTCCCGTGACATCGGCTACCCCTGGAGGCCGGCGCTACTTCCTCCTCCTCGTCGACGACGTGTCCCGCTACATGTGGGCGGTGCTTCTCGACACCAAGGCAGCAGCCGCAAATGCTATCAAGCGTCATCAAGCTGCTGCGGAGGAGTGTGGCCGCAAGCTCCGGGTGTTGTGCACGGACAACGGCGGCAAGTTCACGGCGGCTGAGTTCGCGGCGTACTGCGCCGACGAGGGGATTCAGCGCCACTACTTCACGCCGTACACACCACAGCAGAACGGCGTCGTCGAGCACCGCAAGACAGTGGTGGCCACTACTCGCGCCCTCCTCAAGCAGAGGGGGATGTCGGCGATCTACTGGGGAGAGGCGGTGATGAATGTCGTCCATCTCCTCAACCGCTCGCCCACCAAGGCTCTTGACGGCGAGACGCCGTATGAAGCCTAGCACGGACGCAAGCCGACGATTGGCCACCTTCGCGTTTTTGGTTGCCTGGCATTCGTCAAGGAGCTCAGCCACGTTGGCAAGCTTGACGATCGGAGTTCGCAAGGGGTCTTCATCGGCTATGTGGAGGGCTCCAAGGCCTACCACATCCTCAACCCTATAACACAGCGCGTCCACATCTCGCGAGACGTTGTGTTTGACGAAGGGCAAGGCTGGACGTGGGGCAAGATGGCGGATGATGGCTCGACTTCGACGATCAGCGATTTCGTCGTCGAGTACGTCTACTTCGAGGGAGTAGGGGGAGCTGGCAGCTCACCTTCACCGAGCTCGCTTGCCGTAGCACCTGGCACATCATCAGCTCCGGCAAGTACTCCACCACCTCCTGCACCGGCCACACCCCGCTCTCCTACACCGGCGCCCACATCTCCGGGATCGGCATCCATAGCTTCAGTCCATGATGAGCAACACACAGTGGAGTTCACTACTCCATTGTCAAACGACGGGGACCATGTCGATGCTTGCCACGATGACGAGCCTCTACGTTACCGCACCATGGATAACATCCTTGGTGAGCAGACCGTTCCTGGGATGGCACAACATGATTTCAATGCGGAGCTGCACTTGGCGCATGACGACGGTGAGCCACGTTCCATCGCTGAGGCGGAAGGAGATGCGGCCTGGCGCACCGCGATGCAGCAGGAGATGGATGCCGTCGAGTGGAACCAGACATGGGAGCTGGCTGATCTTCCGGCCGGCCACTGTGCCATCACCCTTAAGTGGGTGTTCAAGCTGAAGAAAGATGAGGCCGAGGTGGTAGTCAAGCACAAGGCTCGATTGGTGGCACGTGATTTCGTTCAGCAGGAGGGAGTCGACTTCGATGATGCCTTCGCTCCTGTTGCACGGATGGAGTCCATTCGTGTCCTCCTCGCGCTGGCAACCCAGGAGGGTTGGCGTGTTCACCACATGGATGTCAAGTCTGCCTTCCTCAATGGCGACTTGAAGGAGGAGGTCTACGTCCGACAGCCGCTGGGATTCGTCATCCCCGGCAAGGAGAACAGGGTTCTCCGCCTGCGCAAGGCTCTCTATGGCTTGCGACAGGCACCATGAGCTTGGAACGACAAGCTGGACTCCACTCTCAGGCAGATGGGGTTCTAGGAAAGTGCTCATGAGGCTGCAGTCTACCGGCGGGGCAAGGGACTAAGGGAGACAATGCCCTGTTGGTAGGCGTCTACGTTGATGACTTGGTGATCACCGGCACCAAGGAGGTGGAGGTAGAGGCGTTCAAGACGAAGATGAAGGCCACCTTCAAGATGAGCGACCTAGGGCTCCTCTCCTTCTACTTGGGGATCGAGGTGCACCAGGACAGCTCTGGCACTTCACTTCGCCAGACCGTCTACGCCAAGCGCATCGTCGAGCTGGGCGGACTCACCGAATGCAACCCAGCCTACACTCCCATGGAGGAAAGGCTGAAGCTGAGTCGCGATAGCACGGCGGAGGTGGACACGACGCAGTACCGGCGCATTGTGGGCAGTCTTCGCTACCTTGTCCACACGCGGCCGGACTAAGCGTTCGCAGTTGGCTACGTCAGTCGGTTCATGCAGCGACCGACGACGGAGCATCAGCAGGTCGTGAAGAGGATCCTACGCTATGTCGCGGGGACCTTTGACTACTTGGCTGGCTTGGCTGCTTGGCGATCTTCTAGGCAGAGATGCCGAAGCGGTGGAGCTCAAGGTGGACAGCAAGTCTGCTTTGGCTTTGGCCAAGAACCCTGTCTTCCACGAGCGCAGCAAGCACATCCGAGTGAAGTACCACTTCATCCGGAGTTGTTTGTATGAGGGGAGTGTGAAGGCCAGCTACATCAACACCCAGGACCAGCTCGCCGACTTCCTCACAAGGTCGCTTAGGCAGATCAATTCCAGGAGCTTCGCGCTAGGATTGGGATGGTTCAGATTTCCCAAAAGGCGCAACACAAGACTTAGGGGGAGATTGAGAGGATAAGTCTATGTGTGTGTATGTGTGTTTTGGCATGACATGTGTAATGTTCATGTGTGGACAAGTTTGTAATCTTAGCACCTCTAGCATCTTTTGCTTTAGCATCTTAGACTAGCATCTTTGTTTTAGCATCTTAGACTAGACTAAGCATCTTTGCTTTAGCATCTTAGACTAGCATCTTTGCTTTAGCATCTTAGACTAGCATCTAGCATCTTGGGCTACATGGCTAGCCTATAAATATGTATCCCAACCATTCGGGTTGGCATGGCATTTGAGTGAGTTGAATGAGAAGAAAATTGCCCCAACTCTGAGTGTCATCCCTACTAATGCGAGTGTTCTCTCTAACAATCAGAACCTAGGTTTTTTCGCTTCCGCAATTTTGGGGATTGCTGCTCCCCTTCCGGTTACCGCCCTTTGTAGGGCGTCGCCACCCCTTCCTCTCGTCATCATGTCCTCGGACATGGACACCGAGGATCTTCGTCCACGTCTTAAGGCCCTCGTCAAGGAGGCCGATGCTGTCGAGGAGAAGGCTGTCGCTGCACGCCGCCTGGTACAGGCCGCCCGACAACTCCTAGAGGAGCAGTCCAGGACCACTGACCTGGAGAACATGGTTGTGGCCGCCTAGAAGAAGGCTTCTTCATCCTGTCCTTCGTCGCACGTCTCCACCAACTCCTCAACCTACAAGGAATCTGTCATTGTCAGCCTTCACCTTCAAGCGGCCTCCGTCCTGAACGTTCACCTCTTGGTGAACATCGTCCTAGATTCGACTTCCACCAATTACGCCAGCCGACGTGATCTGATGATGATGGTGCTCACGCATTATGCCCTCATCGACCACGTCGACTCGAATGTCGATCTGTCGACTGATCCAGGATGGAAATGGATGGATAGCTTGTCGTCAATTGGATCAGCAACTCCATCGCCCCGAAGCTCCATCAAGTTGTTCGGGAACGTGGCCGCAACGCGCGACATATGTGGCTTGCTATCCAGAATCATTTCCTTGGTAACCGTGAGCAACGTACTCCTCACCTTGATGTTGCTTTTCGCAATTTTGTTCAGGGTGACCTCTCCGTGAGTGAGTACTGCCGCAAGTTCAAGGCCATGACTAACGATCTGGCCAATCTTGGTGACTGGTTGAAGATCGGATCCTCGTCCTCAACATTCTCGGGTTGAACCAACGTTTCGAGCACGTCGGCTCGATCATCTGGCGCTACACGCCGTTCCCGAACATCCTCAAGGTTCACAATGATCTCCTACTGGAAGAGATCCACCTGGATAACTCTGATCCTTCTGTTGTCCCGACGACGCTCTACTCCAACAGCACGCCGTCTACACCATCCGCTCCAAAGCAGCAATCTTCTTCCCCTACACGCCCGCCTTCCAATGGTGGGCAGTCCAAGAACAAGAACAAGAACACAGTGGTGGGAAGAACAATAACACCGAGGGTAACCACAGTGCTTCCACCGACAACACCGTGGCACTCACTGGCGCCCCCGCCAACGACGGCAAAAGCAATCCCCCATGGCCGACGTACATCAACCTGTGGCAGGGCCACATGACAATGTACCCTGGTCCGGTTCCCAAGGGACAGCAGCACCCGCACCTGCAGGCCTTCTTCGCTGCACTGAACACTATCGCCCCTCCAGGGCTCCAACCAGGTAGTCTCAGCATGCACCAGCCGGCCATGCCTACTTCCTCGGTTAATGACAGGGTTGCGGAGTCAGGTGCATCTCACCACACCACTCCTTCAGCTAGTCAAATTTCTATCTCTCGCCCTTTGAATTTTGCTAGTCATTCATCTATTGTTGTATGCAATGGTTCCACTCTTTCGGTCACCTCCGTAGGAGACTCATAGGAGACTCAAGTTATTTCGAGACCTTTTTACCTTAATAATATTTTGTTGGCTCCTAACATGATTCAAAGTCTCCTTTCTGTTCGTCGTTTTACCACTGATAATTGGTGCTCTATGGAGTTTGACCCGTTTGGTTTGTTTGTGAAGGATCTCAACACCTCGAACGTGATGATCAGGTCAAATAGCACCAGCCCGCTGTACACACTGAGTCTTCTCGGATCTGTCACCTCTAACCCGGCCCTGCCACGTGCATTGTCTATTGTCGCTACCTCCACATGGCATCGCCGTCTCGGTCATCCTAGCCCGGACGCTTTAGCTAGTTTGTCTAGGTTTTCAGTTATTCCTTCTTCGGGTCATAAACATGAGTTTTGGCATGCATGTCAGTTGGGTAAACACACTAGGTTGCCTTTTTCTCATTCATTGAGTTATGATGTTAAACCGTTTGAACTTATGCATATGGATCTTTGGACAACTCCCATTGTTATCGTGTCAGGATTTAAATAATACTTGGCCATTCTTGATGACTTCACTCATTATTTATGGACTTTTTCGCTCAAGTTTAAATCTGATATGTCTAACACCCTGTCCAATTTCTTTGCCTACATTGCTACGCAGTTCAGCTGTCCTATCCAGGCCATCCAAACCGACAATGGGTGCGAGTTTGATAACTCTTCTATGTGAACCCTCTTACTTACCCGTGGCGCGCAACTCCGGATGTCGTGTCCTTAGTCTTCTCAGAATGGTAAAGTTGAGCGTATCATCCGTTCAACCGATCCATTAACAATGTTATCCGCGCTCTCTGCTTAGGCTTTGCTCCCTACACGCTATTGGCTTGAGGGTCTCCGTACAGCCACATACCTATTGAATTGTCTCCACACGAAAACGATCTAGGTTGCATGCCCCCATGTCGCTCTTTTCGGTACAGAACCCTCCTATGAGCACCTATGTGTCTTTGGTTGCACTTGTTATCCTAACATCTCTACTACTGCTGCCCACAAACTTGTTCCTCGTTCTACTTGTGTCTTTCCTATGTGTCTTTGGTTGCACTTGTTATCCTAACATCTCTACTACTGCTGCCCACAAACTTGCTCCCCGTTCTACTTGTGTCTTTCTCAGGTATTCCTCTGACCATAAAGGATATCGCTGCCTTGACCTCACCTCCAACCACATCATCATATCTCGTCATGTGATTTTTGATGAGGACGGATTTCCGCTCGCTGCTTCACCCAATCAAACTGATCTTGACCTTTTGTTTGAGTTGGGCTCCCCAGACTCGCTATTCGGGACTCTTCTTTCAGGTACACTTGCGTCAGCGATCCATTCGGGCTTCAAACTACCCAACATGGTCCCAGCGTCCTCTACCGTACCTGACATGGATGTGCCGGCCTGTCTGCCTACAGCAATGGTTCCCCCTGGCTTCACGCACTGGGTGACCATGCCATCCACTACCGGGTCCAGTGTTGCTTCTGCAGCTTCTCCCACATCTCACGGGAGAGCCACCTCGTGTGTGGCCCTCGCCATCGATCGTCTACAGCCGATGTCCTCACCAGCCCGCGATTCTGGCACCCACAGCACCAGCATCTCCTTCGACTCCAGCCCCTTTGGTCGGAACGATGATCGTGCCTGTGACGCCTCTAGTGAACCCTCACCCAATGGTCATGCAGGCCAAGGACGGCTTCCGAGTGCTGCCCGACCGGCTTGTCCTCACTGCCACAGTCTCCCTGACGACTCCATCCCTCGTCTGACTTATGTCCGTGCTGCGCTCGCCAACCCCAATTGGCGTGCAACCATGACGAAGGAGTACGGAACACTACTAACAACGGGACTTGGGACTTGGTCCCGTGCCCCCTTGATAACAATGCCGTCACCGGCAAGTGGGTCTTCACAAACAAGCTGTGGTATGACGGCTCATTTGATCGGTACAAGGCTCAATGGGTCCTATTGGGCTTCACGTAGCGGGTTGGTGTCGATTACGATGAGACATTCAGTTCGGTCGTCCAACTGGCTACTATTCGTACAGTGCTCTTGCTGGCTATTGTCACCCACGACTGGCCGATTCAACAACTCGACGTTAAGAACGCCTTCCTTCATGGTATTCTCAACGAGACCATCTACTGCAACCAGCCCACAGGATTTTCCAATCCTGCAAAGCCAGACTTGATCTGCCACCTCAACAAGTCCTTGTATGGACCGAAGCAGGCACCCAAGGCCTGGTACAACCGATTTGCCACCTATTTGAGTTCCCTAAGATTTGTTGAGGCCAAGTCGAACACTTCGTTGTTCCTTTTCCGTAGGGGCTCAGACATGGTATATCTGTTACTTTATGTTGATGATATTATTCTAACAGCCTCCAACACCGAGCTCCTGCATCACATGATTTCAGCTCTTTAGCAAGAGTTTGCCATGAAGGACCTTGGACCGCTACATCACTTCCTCGGCATCACAGTCGAGCGACGCTCTGACGGATTGTTCCTCCACTAGTGCACTTACACACTGGACGTCATCAAGCGTGCGGCCATGGCTGACTACAAGCCATGCACAATTCATGTCGACCTCCAAGCAAAGCTTGCTGCTGATTTCAAGTCTCCTATGAAGGATCCTACTGGATTCCGGAGCATCATAGGTGCTCTCCAATACCCGATGTTCACTAGGCCGAACATCGCCTACGTCGTGCAAAAGATCTACACATGCACAACCCTCGGGGGCCCCATCTGACGGCTATGAAGCGCATCCTATGCTACCTCCAAGGCCGTCCTAACCTTGGCCTACTTCTACAATGCTCCTCCGGCTCCGACCTTACTGTCTACATCGACGCTAACTAGGCAGGTCGTCCGGACACTCACCATTCTACATTAGGCTATGCGGTGTTCTTGGGGGACAACCTGGTCTCCTGATCGGCCAAGCGCTAGACTGCTGTCTCACACTCTCGCGTTCGAGTGCTGAGGCCGAATACCGCGTCGTCGCCAACGATGTGGTCGAGGCTACTTGGTTATGTCAGCTTCTTCGTGAGCTTTATAGCTCGTCGTCTCGATGCACTCTTGTCTACTACGATAACATCAGCGTTGTCTACCTCTCCACCAACCCGGTTCAACATCAACGAACCAAACACGTGAAGATTGATCTTCACTTCGTTAGGGAGAAGGTTGCCATCAGGCAAGTCCATGTTCTTCATGATCTAACGACTTCCTAGTTCGCCGACATCTTCACGAAAAGCCTCCTGACCTCGTTGTTTACTAAGTTTCGATCCAGTCTCAACATTTGTTGTGGCTAAGTTGTGACTACAGGCGGTGTTAGAAGTAGTCAGTTTATATTGGTTTAGACCTTGTATAGGGCTGGGCCTGTCACCTGCGTGTGCACAGCCCAACCCACCTAGGAGGTGTGTCGCCCCTCACCTTGGGCCCACCAAGGGCGCCGCCAACACCCTTGGAGGGTTTTCCCCCTGTCCACACCCTGAGGTCTAGGGGCTTCCCCTCCCCTAGTGCCTAAATATGTAGCCCATTGTTACATATATGAGATCATTGATTTCTACGGCATATCTTGTCTAACAAAGCTGATTGAGGAAATTCAAAAAGTTCAGTAGTGCACACTGGGACTTCATGTGGGCATGCAGCCATACAGTGCATCACTGACTTATGATTTTGGCATTTTGCTTGTGTGTAATATATCAAATGTAAAATTGGTTGGCTCTTTCCCAATTTAAAAATATAGTTGCCATGCATTCCCAGCATCGTTCAATGAAGAAAATAAAGTGCATTTCAGGTCATTTCTCAGCAGGTAGCATTATTTGCATTACTAAAACATGGTTTGTATCATTTGTTCTTGTAAAATAACACAATTACTTGTGTATATGACAATAGCATTCCATCATGTACCTACGCAACTAAACTATCAGTTACCAAAACAAATCAACCAAACAAGCTGAGCTGATAGCATTCCACCATGTAGTTGTGCAACTATAATAATCAGTTTCCAAATTAATCAACCTAACAAGCTGAGCTGAGTCCAAGCAGACAAGCATGATGTTTTTTTATTTGAAATCAACTCATTCAAAGCAATTTTGAACCAAACCCATAAGACCATTAACAAGTTCTTTGCGCAGCCTAGATGACAAATAGAATTGACTACAGTGATAAAAAATCAGCAATACTGTGATGCTATTTTGTTTAGAGTGGAAATTATAATACCATATTAGCAAAAGGGGCTAGGGTATCCATATGTTAGCAAACAAGGGGTTGGAAATTGGAATTCATAAAAAATGGAACCAGGGGAATGTGGGTTGCAATAAACAAACAGCAGCAGGAGATATAAATATATAATGATGATGATGATACTCTCTAAAATAGGGCCACATGCAGGATAGGTGCACTGGACCTATTTGGTGTCAGCAAATATGTTAGAACAAGGTTGAGTTTTCATGCTGGGTTAATTAAAAAGCCTTACTATAATCATGCATAATGACAAACCCCTATTTTACTAAAATACGAAATTTTAAAGTTTGGCATAATAATGACATTTTATTTCTTTAACATGGAAATGCAAACTTCTAGTAAGAAATGCTGATGAATTTCAAATAGAAAACATTGACACCTACGGTATAGGGGCTTCCTCCTCGGGATTTCCAGGTTCCAGATCTTTAACAAGAGGAGACAAATCATTCTGAAAATAGCAAAAACTATAATATTATGATAGAGCATGTATTAAAATGGGAACCCTTGGCAATTGCACAACAGCTTAGTTTGCAAATAATCACCTTGATAACATCCATGTCAGCATGTGCATGCCTGCTATCCAAGAATACCTAAGGCAAGTTCATAACACAAACATAAGCAATAGAAATGCAGTAAGGTGATCCGAAATATCATATTAACAGACATATTGGATTCGCATCCATAATGATTGTACCATAATTAGACGAGCAGCCTTCGCACATTCAACAACATGCCACTGCCCTTCTTCTGAAGCAAAAAGCCATTCATGTGCTCGAGCCTGAAAGAAAATTATGTTCATTGCCGATCATGACTCATGAGGTGCCAGAGTAACTATTTGAGCTGTTTCTAGCGTAATCCAAGAAAACACTACAAGACTCGAGGACTACTCAGTAGAACTGTAGAAACCTAGCCGGTCCAACAGAGAAAATCTTTTGATGCATAACCACAATAGCCATAAATCACAGAAACAAAACGGTGAGAATGAGAGATACACTATATTAAAAGACCTATACAAGATTCAGTCTAGGGTATACAAGATAAGTTGCACCATCACAATATCATGTACATTTTATTGTGACAAATTTTATTAATCGGGAGTAGAATCCAACAATCAACTCATGACATGATTACATGTTTCATTTCAGAGATAAATGGAGAAAATAGTATTAAGGAAAATAAAATTTATTCAACAAATATTACTTTTGCCACAATGTTCAAGAACAAATAAACAATAATCTCCATTGAGATGAATATGATGCTAATAACAACATGCCATACATTACAAGCTGGATGTGTGGTTCCACTGAAGTTTGATCTCAGCCATTTGTTTCCAGTCCCATGAGCAATGTTAGGTAATTGCTGATGGAGTTTTCAAATTAAAAGAAACAAGAGGGGAGTTAAAGTACAAGGCCTGTATCACGAATAGGGATAGGGACCCAAATCCCATCAACCCAAGGTGAATTCTCTTATTAGGGGACGTGGGTGAGGAGAATTTGTTACTGATACTCTAAATGGGGATGGGAGCAGGACTGCAGGACTAGTTACCTCGTCCCCAAGATGTGCATGTATCGAGACAAGTTAGCTATAACTACATGGCTAAAAATATGTATAACTTTCGTTTATCATTACATATTTCCATATAATCTATAGTATATGTCACTTTTAGTATTATTCTACCATACTGTGAACTCGTAAACTCATCATTGTCTTGCATTGATGTTACTCACCAAGAATCCTAAACTTCTATTGGACCACATAAACATGCATTTGCTACATGCACAATTAACATATTCGCAATTTCGCATGAAGCCATGAAGGTTTATCATCTCTCTCGTAATGCTTCAATGGAAGGTACAACAGATTAATTCACATAATGTCATGTGGGGCCGTACATACACCCGGCGTCGGCGGGCCCGCGACTTGCGCAGGGCGGCCGAACAGGCAGGCCGCGCGCAGGAAGAAGGGGGCCGGCGCCAGGAGGTTTGAACAGATCAGACTAATCTAGAGATAAGCATAATTAGTTGCTAAGGAGATAAGATTAGTTATTTGGTTGCTAGAGATAAGATTGATTAGCTGTTAAGAGATAAGATTAGTTATTTTGGTTGCTATAATCTAGGGGATTAGCCCGTAAGGGTGTCTTTTGTGGCTATATAAGCCATAGTCGGTGTCAGATGTAATCAAGCAATTTGAGTATCAATCTAGCTACTTTCTACTCTCCAATTAAGCCTACGGCAGAGGGGTATAACCTCGCCGGAGAAGACGGACCAAGACTACGAACTACGTAGTCGAGGGCCGGCCACTCTGGGATCCGACGCCCTTGACAACTTGGTATCACGATCCCGGCGTTCCTCCTCCGCTCGAGCTCCCCCGCAACCGCCGATCTCCACCAGCTTCCCACCATCTACAGCTTCTGCAACGTCTCCGGCAGCCATGGGCGACGACGTCAAGTTAGCCCTAGAGGCGATCGCAGCCAACATGCAGGCCCTGCAATCCGCCGTCCAGGCCAATGCAGCAGCAATCCAGGCACTGGCCAACGACCGTTCGTCCTCCGCCTCTAGCGGGCCGCGTCAAGGAACCAGCGAACATCACAACGACCGGCCACCACGGTTTCAGAAATTGGACTTTCCTCGTTACGACGGCAAGTCTGATCCACTAATCTTCATTAACCGTTGTGAGTCGTATTTTCATCAACAGCGTGTCATGGAGGAAGAAAAAGTGTGGATGGCCTCGTACAACCTGGAAGAAGGCGCACAAATGTGGTACATCCAAGTCCAGGAAGATGAAGGCGACACCATCACATGGCGCCGTTTCAAGGAACTCCTCAACCTCCGCTACGGGTCGCCGCTCCGTTCTGCCCCATTATTCGAGCTTGCTGATTGTCAGCGTACAGGCACAGTAGCTGCGTACCAAGACCGCTTTCAGGCGCTCCTACCCCGTGCCGGGCCGCTACAGGAGATACAGAGGGTGCAGTTGTTTACGGGCGGCCTCCTGCCCCCACTCAGCCATGTCGTGCGCATCCACAACCCACAGATGCTAGCAGCCGCAATGAGTTTGGCGAGGCAGCTAGAACAGATGGACTTGGCCATACAGACAGGCCCCAGAACGGGCCACCGTGGCCTTCTGCCGAGCCCTCCACCACGTACAGCCACGCCGGCAGCACCAGCAACCAAGCCAGCAGCAACCACTACCATGGGAGAGGGGCAGCCAGTGAAGCATCTATCGCGCCCGGAACAGGAGGAGCGCCGCCGGCAGGGCTTGTGTTACAATTGCGACGAAAAGTACATACGAGGCCACAACCACGTCTGCAAGCGACTCTTCTACGTCAGCGGCGTGAAAATCACCGATGAGCCTGCAGAGGACGCACCCATGGAAGCTCCTGTGTTCTCCCTCCACGCCCTTGCCGGCGTACATTTTTGTGACACCATGCAGGTCACCGTTTCGATGGGCGAATCATCCCTGCTGGCGCTACTCGACTCGGGATCAACTCATGACTTCATCTCTGAGTCGGCAGCCCGAAGTACTGGCTTACCCATCCAAAGCCAACCGCGACTCACAGCGACGGTGGCAAATGGCGAGCGCGTCCCCTGCGTGGGCGTTCTTCGGCAAGCAGCTTTCTCCATCCACGGAGATCCTTTCCACGCCGACCTATTTGTGATGCCCCTTGCAGGTTTCGACATGGTACTGGGCACCCGATGGCTGGCCACATTGGGTCCGATCCTATGGGATTTCAGCGCCAGGAAGTTGACGTTTCATCGGCAAGGCAAACAAGTCTGCTGGCTGGGCATACAGGGACCGTCGGCCCCAACACTCCACACCACCTCGGCATCACCATCACCATCCCTGTTGGACGAGTTGCTCGCATCCTTCACGAGTGTCTTCTCCGAACCACACGGGCTCCCTCCGGTCCGCTCTCGAGACCACGGCATCAACCTCGTCCACAGTGCACTGTCAGTCGCCGTGCGCCCCTATCGGTACCCGGCATCCCACAAAGACGAACTGGAGAGACAATGTACGGCCATGCTAGAGCAAGGGCTGATCCGTCGAAGCTCCTCGGCATTTTCATCGCCCGTACTCCTTGTCAAGAAACCGGATGGGTCATGGAGATTCTGCGTCGACTACCGCGCCTTGAACGCCATTACAATCAAGGACGCCTACCCCATCCCAGTGGTAGACGAACTGCTGGATGAACTACACGGCGCCAAGTTCTTCACCAAGCTAGACCTTCGCCCGGGCTATCATCAAGTCCGTATGCGTATAACCGACATCGACAAAACGGCATTCCGCACTCACGACAGTTTGTACGAGTTCCTGGTGATGCCATTCGGCCTGTGCAACGCACTGGCAACATTTCATGCATTGATGAATGACGTCCTCCGGCCATTTCTACGCCGTTTTGTGCTGGTATTTTTTGATAATATTTTGATCTACAACACATCGTGGGCTGAGCATCTTCGACACCTACGAGTCGTCCTCACAGTGCTGCAGCAACACCTCTTCGTCAAGCGGTCAAAGTGTGCCTTCAGCGAACGCTCTGTCGCCTATTTGGGGCACATCATCTCCGACACCGGGGTCGCCATGGATCCGGCCAAGGTGCGGGCTGTGTCCGACTGGCCGCAACCAAAGTCCGCACGGGCGGTCAGAGGATTCTTGGGGCTTACGGGCTACTATCGCAAGTTCGTCCACGACTACGGCACCATTGCAGCCCCCCTGACAGCACTATTGAAGAAAGAAGGTTTCTCGTGGAACAGCGGGGCGGCAATGGCATTCGAATCCCTCAAGACGGCAGTAACCACCGCCCGGTCTTGGCTCTTCCGGATTTCACACAGCTATTTGTGGTGGAATGCGACACATCCACCTACGGTTTCGGGGCAGTACTAATCCAAGACAAGCACCCTATTGCATATTTCAGCAGACCAGTGGCACCACGACACCGATCTCTAGCTGCATATGAGCGGGAACTCATCGGGTTGGTACACGCCATCAGGCATTGGCGGCCATATCTGTGGGGTCGGCGCTTTATAGTGCGAACTAACCACTACAGCCTTAAATTCCTCCTGGATCAGTGCCTTGCCACAATACCGCAACATCATTGGGTCGGAAAGCTCCTTAGCTTTGATTTCGCTGTCGAATATAAGCTAGGGGCTCTCAACAAGGTGGCAGACGCACTGTCTCGCCGCGACACAGAGGAAGAAACCGAGGGTGGCACTGTCCTAGCAGTTTCAGCACCGCGTTTCGACTTCATCGCGCGACTCCGCGACATGCAAGCAACCGACCCGACGCTGGTCGCCCTTCGCGACGAATTGGCCGATGGCTCCCGGACGGCCCCTTGGTCTCTCACCGATGACTTAATTACATATGACGGGCGGCTATACATACCGCCATCATCCCCACTCCTGCAAGAACTTCTAGTGGCAGTTCATGAGGATGGCCACGAAGGGGTGCAGCGCACGCTGCATCGTATCCGTCGCAATTTTCACTTCCCCGACATGCGGCGCATCGTCCAAGATTTCGTACGCGCCTGCGCCACGTGCCAACAGAACAAGTTAGAGCACCTACACCCGGCGGGCCTGCTCCTACCGCTCCCTGTTCCGACAGCAGTTTGGGCAGACATTGGACTAGACTTCGTGGAGGCATTACCACGAGTTCGGGGGAAGTCGGTCATACTCACTGTGGTGGATCATTTCAGCAAGTATTGTCACTTCATCCCACTATCACACCCATACTCAGTAGAGTCCGTGGCACAAGCCTTCTTCAATGACATCGTCCGCCTACATGGGATGCCACAGTCCATGGTATCAGATCGGGACCCCGTATTCACCTCTACATTTTGGAGGGAGTTGATGCGCCTGATGGGCACCAAGCTGCATATGACGTCGGCTTTTCACCCATAGTCCGACGGTCAGACGGAGGCCGCTAACCGTGTTATTGCTATGTACCTTCGTTGTTTTACAGGTGATCATCCCCGCCAATGGCTCCGATGGCTACCATGGGCCGAGTATACGTACAATATGGCCTACCAGTCATCCCTCCATGACACGCCCTTTCGAGTGGTCTATGGGCGGGATCCACCGTCCATCAGGACCTACGAGCCAGGAGATACTCACATGGCCGCCGTAGCCAAAACAATGGACGAGCGGAACGAATTCTTGGCTGATGTGCGGTACAGATTGGAGCAAGCACAAGCTGTGCAGAAACTCCACTACGACAAGCACCACCGCCAAGTCTCCTACAATGTGGGCGACTAGGTTCTGCTCCGACTTCGTCACCGACCTGTCGCGTCCCTGTTGGCCGACCCCCACAGCAAGCTTCAACCACGCTACTTCGGGTCGTACCGCATCTCCGAGCGCATCAACGAGGTGGCTGTACGGCTGGAGCTTCCCCCTCGCGCCAAGCTCCATGACGTTTTCCATGTGGGCCTATTGAAGAAGTGGGTAGGCGACCCACCAGCAGCACCACCCGCACTGCCCAATATTCATCATGGCGCGGTGGAACCAGAACCAGAACAAGTGGTACGAGCCCGGCTGGCCAGGGGAGTCCGTCAAGTACTGGTCCACTGGAAGGGCCAAACTGCGACATCAGCAACATGGGAGGATTTGGACAGTTTCCGTGACAAGTACCCCGACTTTCAGCTCGAGGACGAGCTGAGTTTGGAGGGGGGAGAGATGTCATGTGGGGCCGTACATACACCCGGCGTCGGCGGGCCCGCGACTTGCGCAGGGCGGCCGAACAGGCAGGCCGCGCGCAGGAAGAAGGGGGTCAGCGCCAGGAGGTTTGAACAGATCAGACTAATCTAGAGATAAGCTTAATTAGTTGCTAAGGAGATAAGATTAGTTATTTGGTTGCTAGAGATAAGATTGATTAGCTGTTAAGAGATAAGATTAGTTATTTTGGTTGCTATAATCTAGGGGATTAGCCCGTAAGGGTGTCTTTTGTGGCTATATAAGCCATAGCCGGTGTCAGATGTAATCAAGCAATTTGAGTATCAATCTAGCTACTTTCTACTCTCCAATTAAGCCTACGGCAGAGGGGTATAACCTCGCCGGAGAAGACGGACCAAGACTACAACTACGTAGTCGAGGGCCGGCCACTCTGGGATCCGACGCCCTTGACACATAAAAGGTAGAACCATGATGGGAAATGACCTCAACAAATGTGTGCTTAATACATGTTATAGTTTGAATTGATTGGATGTGTTTCTCGCCAAGTATTGCTAAAGCATCACATTTCAGCAAGCAATAAGCATGTTCTTACAAAACTAATACAATATATGAGATAAAATCTGCATTGAAATTGATATAAAATGCATAGGTTGAAGGCTTCCACTGAAAGGAGAAGTGAACAGCACAGATGCACATGGACCCTAAAAACATAAGAACATTGATCAACAGTTTTCTATTTCATCTAGTGTGCTTTGACTTTCAAGCATATTTCGTGATCATAATGCATTTTCTTGTATGCTTATTTCTTGCAGACCAAAGCATATCAAGGAAATGATCATAGGAATTCTGTCAATACAAATAACAGTAATATACAGAAAAAAATTAAAGCTGCATATTGATAATATGTGACAGACCTTAGGTACAATAAAAATTCCGCAATGATATACAAAGGTTTCAGTTTGCTTCCTGGCATCGAATAGAACAGCCTTGTAGCAATAAAGTGAATTTCCCTGTTCACCAAGAATGAACATTCTTCTTCGTCCTGGGATGATCACCTTCAAATCTCCTACAGCTCCTAGCTGAAGATCACGTAATGACAAAAGTACATCAACACCAGAACTGTAGGACTCCCGGATGCTGTTTTCCTTTTCAAGAGCATGAACTACAGCATTTGCCTGTAGCACCAACATCAAAGATAAGAATAAGAGTCCCAACTCCCAACAGGAAAGTAGGAAATTAGTTGTTTGTTTTCCACCAGAAGAATATAGCAGTACCTGTTTTATGTTACAGTATTTAGCAGATTGATCCAATAGTGACTGTATTGTATGTATAACACCCATCTTCCCTTTTACCATAACCACCATGAATGTTTGGAAGGCAGTCTTCTTAGAGGATTCATTAGCTATTGCTTGAATACTCATATCCCATCCAAACCTGAACTCAGACAAAAGCAGAGCTACAATAGGAAAAAGGACAGAACATTATACATCCTCTATGAAAATAACCCCTCTGATACTTTAAATTGGTTATTATTGTTCATTTGTCACTCGGAAGTCTGGGCTTCAATCATTTGCCACCCAAAATTTTGGCTTCGATTAAATGCCATCCTGTAGAAGGATCTGTTCGGGATCAGGAAGATGAAATAAATCGGCAGCAATTTGGAAGAGATGGGGAAGGGCAGGAATGCATTTTATGATGGCCAAAAGCATGAAAGGAATTAAAATGGAAGAAATGGAACATAATCAACGTTCCAGAGTTTTGGATGGCATTTAATCAAAGTCAAAGTTTTGAGTGACAAATGATCAAAGTCCAGACTTTCAAGTGGCAAAAGATCAATTTCCCCATAATCTTTTATGCAAATAGTGAATAATGCAAAACTATCTGCATTGTCTGCAGGAAAACTACACCATTACTCCATTAGTTTAAAAAAAGTACACCCAGTGTTGAAAAAATCGGCCGATCAGCCGATTAATCGGCCGATTAATCGGTGATCGGCCCCAGTCCATTTAATTTACAGGAAAATCGGCCAAAAATCGGTGGACCGATTAGTCGGTCAGTCAACCCGATTAATCGGTGGTCAACCCGATTAATCGGTGATTAATCGGCGATTAATCGGTGATTAATCGGTGGCACCGATTAATCGGTCCGGTACAGAAAAATGTGATTTTGCACGCCCCACCCAGCACTTTCCCTCTCTCCTACACACTTTTCCCCTTTTCCCTCTTTCCTGCGCACACCAGATCTGGACGGAGACGTGCCCAGCTTGGCAGATCCAGCGCCGCGTCCCCGCCATCCGCCGTCCGCGCCTCGCCCCTGCTTCTTCCGCGTCGTCCGTGCCTCGTCCCCGCTTTTCTGCGCCCTACAACGAGCTGTCCGCGCGTCGTCTGCGCGCCGTCCGCGCGAGCACAGTCGTCCGCCGTCAAATCTAGGCCGCCGCCGCCGTCGCCATCGGGCTCATTGGATTAAACTGTTTCCGGCATTTGCTTTTCAGTAGAGAAAAGGGAGAAGGAGATAGGAGAGAGAACAAGAGAGGTAGTGTATGCGGGATGGGCAGTGGAGAGAGAGCAGTCTTGGGCAGTGCTAACACTGAGGCAGTTGGGGGCAGGTGCAATGAGATAGATAAAGTAAAAGAGATAAAAAAATATGCAGAAAACATGCAGGTAAAAAGTAAGGGGCTGTGAGGAGATACAATAAAAGAGAAAGAGATAGAAAAATAGGCAGGTAATATATTATTTAATTATTTATTGACCGATTAATAGGTTGACCGATTAATTCAGTTAATCCCCGATTAACTGATTAATCACTACTCGGTGGTCGACCGATCAGCTACCGATCACCGATTTTTCTAACACTGAGTACACCATTAGTTTAGTTGTTCAACTTTCATAATCTTACACCTTTTTCTAATTTTACAAATGCAGTTACCAAACTTGCCTTAGAAACTGTGAAAAAGCAAATATATTCACTCGTAGATGAACAAAGCAAAAGTATAGCAGAAAAATTGAAAGTATATCGATTCAAAATCTTCAAAGTCACTAAAATGTATAAGAATACTTTTGCAATTGTCAAAGTAATGATCAAAGTTGCCCTGGAAACTGTGGAAAGAACAGAGTAAAAGAAGTTTAACTGAAAGTGAAATTATATTCATTTGAAATCTTTGAAATCATAAGGTGTATAAGAAGATTTAAGTGTAACAAAGTAAAGAGAAAAGGCTACAACTATAAGGTAATCAGATCTGTCAAAAATTAACAGAAATTCACCTAAGACATGGGATTCTGCAAGGGTAAGGCAAGCAAATTTTCCTCCTGATTTCAAAACCCTCTTGGCCTGCAAGAGGTGCTTCCTAAGTCAGACATAACATGAAGAACATAGCATTTCCATCAAATCCATTAGATATTTAAAATTCAAAAGAATGCAACACCAAAATGAATCATGTAAAATTCAAAACGGCATTTCTATTACAACATCTAAACAGCAGTATTTAAAATTGGGAGAATATAACACTAAGTACCTCATTTAGATATTTCATTCCTAGTTTTGTGCCAGCTTCTGGCTCCATAAGAGCATCCAATCCACCCTTATCAATTATGGCATCAAATGATCCATCTGCAAACTGGCAATTAAATGCATCAAATAAGTTCAATAAGATATGTGATGAGTTACAGGTTGATGGAAAAAAAATAGAGATGGACAAATGAGAACAAGGAAAAGAAATCTTCTAAAAGTGTACTGTGTACAGAAAACATAGTCAGTGACACGGACACAAAGTTCACTATCCATTGAAGAAGCATAAAAAATAACAGCCCAGCAGAAATAATATGAGGCTCATTCAGATTTCAGAATGACAGATTCTCAACTAAATGAATTGCTCCCTGTTTGTTCTTTGCTTGATCTATCATGTCACAAACAAATGAAAATAACACACCACATGCATAGCCAGCTCAACCTCCAAGAACATAGATGACTTCGCATTGTTCGCAAGCATTTAAATCACACTGTTTGTATGACTTCATATGATAATATGTTGGCAAGCATTCATGGACCACCAATCAACCAAATATGCCTGGAACCTCGGAATAGCCTACTCAACCTCCAAGAACATAGTGTTAGCAGGAGTCTATCCTAGGCACCAGATAAATTTGGTTAACCATTTCACAAAAGATAACGAGTACTAAAATGATAAGAGGCTGCTTTATCCTCAATTTGGTGGCTAATATCATGGCCTAGTATGCTTCCAAGTCCAAGCAGAGTTGCAATTTCATATTGGGTCCCGCTACATACACAGCACCAATACAGATGAAATACTATGTCACCAACAGCTATAACCATACACCAGTCACACAGTTGATGAAACACATGGGCCGTACCTGCATGTCGGTCATGTCCATGACGCGCCAGCGCATCTCGGGTCGCGATCGAGCGTGGCGGCGGAGCATGTCGGCTACGACGACGCGAGAGAAGTCGACGTTGGTGATGCGGCAGAACCCCGCGTCGTAGAGCTGCTCCGAGAGCGCGGAGCTCCCACAACCTGGCACCAGGATCTCTGGGCCCTGGCCGGCGCCCGCCACCTCCGCCCCGCAGCACTGGAGGAGGGAGAGGAGAGGGGCCTGGAGGTGCTCCCACTCCGCGTACCATTCGAAGCTGTCGCCGGTGCCGCGGAGCGCGAAGAACTTGTCCCAGTTGTCACGCGAGGTGAAGTCCCCGAGCGTGTCAAGGATAGCCGCGCCCGCTGCAGAAGTCGCAGCCATGGAGATTGGAGCTCGAGTCGTGAAACCCTAGCTTAGAAATTTAGGCGGAAATGGCGGGCGTCCTGAGCACATGGCGTTGCCGAGTGCCGAGTGCCGAGTGCCGGCTGCTCTCTCTCGCGCCGCCGCGCCGTTCTGCACTTCTGCCGCGTGGCCCTGCAGGCTGCAGATGAGCTAGGCCGCTAGGGTTTGGTATTGGGCGTAGCAATTGGGCCAGTTGTGCCTGAGCGGCGGGTGTACGGAGTACAAGGGGTTAACGAAGAATGCATTAGGCCCAACTGAGTATACTGTATACCCATGACAATTTGTATAATCTATTAATCGAAAATAAGCATCTCCAAAAATACTTCTAAAATAAAATTTGACTCTTTATATACATCTTGGGATTATTTTTGGATGTAAATAATTTTAAATGTGTTTTCTTGATTCACTGTGTATGCTCTCTAAAAGTATAAAATGAAATGATTTATTTTGTGATCCTTTATTTGTGGGAAGTTATTTAGAGTATCGGATGTGACTTTTAATTATATTCCAAAAAATTTAGATAAATGGATATCTTTTTGATATGCTTTTAGGGCGCATTAAATTGGATGCTCAGTCAAGCGGGTCCAGCACATTACACCTAGTCTAACACATAGTCAGTCTAACACACAACTAGCAACTAAGTTTGAAGATGAATGTTTCACTTGTTACATTAGTTGAAATTTAATGTTTCATATGTGAGAATAAAATGTTTCACTGTTTTATTTCAAATGTTTTTCACTTTTTTATTTTAAATGTTTCATTTGTAGAAGACAAATGTTTCAAAAAATATTTCGCTTGTTGAAGATAAATATTTTACCTATTGAAAATAAATATTTTACATGTTGAAGATAAATGTTTTACCGTTGAATATGAATGTTTTATGTTATATTTCTGTCGGTGTAGTTTTTGGTCATACGTGTGGCCTGGGAGGTCTGCTTAACTCCAGTACACGTCCTACAATCTTAGAAAATAAAGGGTTCTAAGCGTGTCAATCAGTTTGACCCTGCAACTGATAAGAGACCAAAGAAAATGACGTTAATAGCAAAGCCGATTAGCTACCGAGCCGATGACCGTGGTGAGAATAAAACAATTGTGAGTAAATGTCTCGATCGGCCGCAGGGCCGATGACCATGGCAACGCTATCGGGCTGAGTACGCCATCGACTGATAGGATAAAGTCCTTGTGCGTAAAGGCTGATGAGTACCTCCCAGATACGGGTAAAATATGATGTGTAAAATATGACGTGGAATTAAAGATAACTTATCGACTTGTACCCCAATAAAAATTAAATCTAGCATACTAGATAACATATCAGTATCATTAAGTTATCATAACAGCAAGATTGGACCTAACCAAGGCAGTCGCTAACCATAATAAATCAATAATGTTTCAAGGTGTCAGGCATGCTTTATTGAGATGAATGGTATACAACATAAATCAGATACAATAGAGCGAGATGTCGGACCTAACCGATGAAGCCTCAAACTAGGATACCTAAGTCACATCAATCTAAGAGATCGAAGCGATGCGGTCTTAGACCTAGCAAGTACAGCAAGATAAATCGGCGATCGCACTGACCAGACTGATGCCCAAGAGATCGATACGATGCAACCTTGAAGAACACTAAGCTAGTCGATAACGATCATCGGGGTGGTGGGACCCACCTTTTCGCCAAAGATCGGAACGATGCAGCCTAGTTCTGATTGTCAGCCCCGCCGGGATTAACCTTGGGAATCTAAGGGCGACGATGCGTCGAGAAGTAGTTTTGTTTTTGCTTGATTGTGTGTCCTCTAAACCTAGCTAATTGAATACATATTTATAGTCTGGAGACTTGTCATCCAAGTAACATCCATTGTAACCGATTCTAGATTATCTTTATTTGCTCCTATCTCAATTGGCTTCCTCTTATCTAGCCACTTGTAACACAAATGGATGGGCTTCTTTGACCAACCTTTGATTGACTCCTTGACTTTTGTTGACTGTACGGCATCCTTAGTGAGCCTAGGCTTTGCCAAATCTTGGCGTTAACACATTGTTGGACCGAAACAGGCGACCAGAGGGGGGGTAAATAGGAGCTTTTAAAAATTCTCTTCTGCTGCACGGACTTCGAACACACCTTTCGAAGCGTCTAGTTCGGAGGTATCGAACACACTCCGAACACAAGCTTCAAATAGGGTAAAAGTTCGAAGTACAGAAGACTTCGCTCGCACTCAGTAACCCAAAAACATATTGGACTCCGCAAGAATTGTGTAGGCTCCGTACAAGAGGTGCCTTCGAGCAGGCTTCACACAACTGATCTTCGCATAGGTACATTTCCCTTAGAGCTCTGAACAGATGATCCACACTAGTAATTGGTACTAGGCTTCGCACTTCGGAGTACTGTAAACTGGAGCACACAAAAACTGACTACAAGGAGGACTTCGGCTACGAGAAGAAAAGAGAATTCTCATGCATACTTCCACAGGGTGCTTTGCTAGTAACAGCGAGGACTAACCTCCATTTTACATAGAGCGAACATGCACCAAAGACACTCACAGAAATCGCACGTATATTTGACAGAGCACTTCGTTCAACCGAACACTGAGTAAAAACTCTAGTTTGCATAGAGCAAAATGAAAGGCAGAAAACTTCACCCACACAGTGCGAAATACATATACAAGTTCATGCAATTAATGAAAAACAGAATGGAAATTTCATTGCAAGAACATGCAACACAAAAACTCACAGAAGTGAGTACATGAGAATGGCGGCTGGCTCTATGTAACACCCCAGAAATTAAAAAGGATTAAAATAAAAGAAAAATAATATTTAAATCATTTCTAGATTTATTGTTAAAGGAAAAATCATAAAAGAACCCAAATAAAGCCAAACAGGGAGAAATGCTCAAAATCTGGACTTGAAAATTTTATGAGATGAACTAGAGACCAAGATATAATTTTAGGAATTTTTACAAATTTTTATCAACAGTGGTTCAACCCTTAAACAAATAAATGAATTACTGGAATTATTTTAAATCAGAAAACCATTTTAATCCTTAATGGGCCTCAACCTCGAATTCGCCCGGAGCCCGGCCCAATCCAGCATTGAGCCACTGACGAGTGGGACCCGCCTGTCGGCGCGTTCCCCCGCCTCCCTCTCCCGCCCACGCCCGCCTGGCCCCACGTGTCAGCCTCCTCGCGCTCGCCTACACCCACTGACCGCTCGGCCCCGCCTGTCGGCCCCTTTCCTTTCCCGTTCGCCCACTGACAGGTGGAGCCCACCTGTCAGGTCCTTCGTCTCCGATGGAAGGGGATCGCTCCCCTTTCCTTCCCCGGCGATCCCTTTCTGTTTCCTCGCCGCCGGCCACCGGATCGCCCTAGATCGCCCCGGATCGCCTCCCCCGCATGCCACCGCCTCCTTTCCATCCACGGCGACGCGTTTTTACGCTTTAGGTAAGATACCCGAAGCTTGGAAGGAGATCACCGGAGCTCTCGGGATCCCCTCGGTTCCCTGCCATCCTGACGCCGGCGACCCCCTATAAAAGCCCCTCCGGTCGCCGCCCTCAGCCACACCACTCAAAGCCCTAGCCGAAGCCCTCCAGAGCGCCGTTGCCACTTTTTCGAGCTCTTCCTCTGCTCCACCTCCGGCGAGCGATCGCCGTCGCCTCGGACCCCCGCCGCCCTAGTCGCCGCCACCGTCGGGTTCGTCGTCGACCACCCCACCTCGTCCACCCCTCCGTTGGCCGGGGACACCGCCGGACCGCCATCGCCGTCGAGCACCCGTACGCCCTACGTCGTCTACGCTCACCGCCGGTCATCTCCAGGCCCCATCATCACCGCCGAAGGTATCATCGTGACCCCCTTACTCCCCGCATTCCATTTTCGGCGCTAGCTAGGCCCCTAGGCCCTCGCCGTCGCCGCCGTGGCCGCACCCGAGCCCGCCGTCGCCGGAGACGAAGGCGGTACTCGACCCCTTACGGCGTGCCGTGCCGGATCGAGCCATGACCGTCCGATCGCGATCGGAGGGCTAGGATTAAATCCCTCTAGGATTTAATCTGGGCCCTCGGATCTGGTCAAAGCGGTATCGTGCGCTCTCGGCCGTCGATCACAACTTAAAGCGCTGGAGCGATCTGGTGCGTCCACGCGTACCCCTTCGCTCCGTTTTAATCTGGATCGTCCATCTTCACTTAAAGGATCTCGCCTCGCATCTGACCGCCAGATCCAGATCCGACGGCTCTGGATCGGCCGGTCCACGCGCACAGTAGCACGGTCCACCGTGGGCCTGGCTCACCGTGGACCAGAGCCCATTTTCCAGTTTAAATAAAATTCAAAAAATAGTTTAAACTTCAAAAATTCATATCTTGCTCAATTTAACTCCAAATTTCACCATTCAAATTTTGTTAAATTCAGTAAATTATTCTCTACACATTAATACCATAAAAACAGTATGTTACTGTTACCCAAAATATTTTTAGCAAATAAAAGAATAAAAACCCCTTAGGGATAAATTATTAATTCAGCAAAATAAATTATGAAAAGTCCTAAAAAGTTAAGTTTTACCGTTTTATACCAAACTTTAGAATATTGAAATATCACCTCACATAAAAACACCCACAAATGTGTATGTATAGCATTTGGTGAATTTTTGTCTGTTTATTGAATGTACTGTTTATTTTTTTCCGTATCAAGAAGACTACGAGTTCGTCGAGGAGCAGGAGTTCTACCCCGAGGTTCCTCCATCCCCCTTTGCTGATCAAGGCAAGTCATCGACCATCTCTGTGGAAACAGTTGATCATAATTGAGCCCATGTTTTAATAAATTATCGCTATAACCCATAGGTTAATATTGCATTAGTCAAATATTCAAGCCTTACACTTATATATTTAGTAGATCCCCGTCCTTGTGTGCAAACCCAAGCCATGCTTATTGAGCCTTAACTCCTTGTCACTCTACTATAAAAATATTAGCTAGTGCCCAATGTACCGGCACAACTGCTATAGGATAAAAAGAATGAGTCGTAGATAGCTGGATTCTGTATATGAATTTCCCTGTTATTCTCGTCTCTGGACTCTGTTGGAGTTGGCTAGGTTATAAGTATGGTGGGTTCCGGGTGCAAGCTCGGGCACTGGTTTGTCGCACCCGGGGCACTATAAGGACCGGTATGCTGGATCTGTTACAAAGCACTTCCGTACCAACCACAAGTCTAATGGGTAAGTCCTAACCGGAAGTATGGAATGCTCCGGCTCGATGCACCATAGAGGAGGGGGCAAGGGGCTAGCCTGCGGGCGACTTGTACCGACGAGTCTCAAGGGGGGGTATGGTGGGGCTCCGATGCGTCGGGACACCATATGAAACCCATAAGAGGGTGCTATTGAGTCGGGGAGGACTATATGGAAGGTTTTGGCACGAGTTCCCGTGTGATGGGTCATCTCGTTACACTTCGGTGTAGGTGATGAGTGCGTGCCTTGTGGGTACAGTGGTACATCTCTGATCAGAGTAATTTAATCTTTTCGAAAAGCCGAGCCCACGGTCAAGGGCGGGTTGTGTGACTACTCGCAGTTAGTTTACAATTGTTTGAATGGTCAAGTTATTCATGGCACGTAAGGACTGTTGAGCGAGGTGGGGCTGACTGTACCCCTCGAGTTAGAAGATGATGATGCACACACACATGTTTACTTTTCCGTACTAATAAATTGCTCACGTTTAAAGCTTTACAATTATGCTGCTTCCGCAAAATTAGCCACTATCTCCCTTGTTATTACCTTGCATTATATTTGCATTCGATGGCTTGCTGAGTACATCTGTACTCACCCCGTTGACTTACAACATCAGAGCCCGTCTACTACGAGGAGGATGAAGGTCTGGAGTAGCGACCCAGTCAAGGCGAGACTGGAAGGAGGCGTTCATCTAGGACCCTTATTTTATTAGTTTCTCTTCACCTTTATTCACTTTTGTATTAATGCGGTCTACGAACCGTGAATGATTGCCCGTATTGTACGTGGTCGCATGATGAATGTCTTGTTTTATTGATTTTCTATGGAATTTCAATAAAGTCCTGATTTATTAAATCGGGGCGCGACAAGATGGTATCAGAGCCGACTTGACTGTAGGAAGCCAAACAGACCTGACCCTAGGACTTATACTTACTATATTTTCTTACAAACACTGCTTATCCTCTCATCTTCCGGGATTTTCACGAAAATTTTCTCTCTTTTGTAGATGTCGGTTCATACCATGAGCGGGACTCTTCGTGATGAGGCTGGATTCATCCGCGAGCTTCGCGTGCTCGTCGACTTCTTGGGGTTTCCCCATGAGCCCGCGTTCCACGGGATCTTTCCCGATGCGAACGAGAGCTACTGCGAGGTCACGGTGGTGATCCGCCCCTCTTCCACGCAGCCACCCTTCTACACCCATGGAGTTGGAGGACCTTCATTCGTGGTGGCTAGCCAGTGAGCAGCTCTCCAGTCCCTCGCCGAGCTTCGACTGGTATACGACTGTCACCTCCGCGACACCATCTACCGCTTCATGCCCATGCGCACACCCGGGAGTCACCGCAGCATCTACATCAGCCCCCTCACGCAGAGTAACTCCGCCATCACCCGCACGATGAGACTCTTGGAGGCCATGGACAACCTCCACACAGAGGCCGTCCTCGACGCAGACAGCCAGCACGACACCATCGACTTCTACCGCCACACTTCGGAGAACCTGACCCGTGAGAATGCCGAGCTCCGTCGACAGCTTGAGCAGAACCCTCTGTTGACCCTTGAGGTGGAGGAGTTGAGGCGTCAGAACGAGCTCCTACACCAGGGCGCCATGGTCCACACCCAACTCCGTCAGCAGCTCAGAGAATTGAAGAAGGACCTCGAGGAGATCGCGCCTCTTCTGCCTCGCAGGAAGAAACCCCTTCAGATCCCTACTGTGAGACCCAAGAGGATCTCCCGCAGCGCACCACCCGCCGGACCATCCAGCTCCTCGACACCTGTAACACCCCAGAAATTAAAAGGAATAAAATAAAAAGAAAAATATTATTTAAATCATTTTTGGTTTATTATTAAAGGAAAATCCCAAAAGAACCCAAATAAAGCCAAACAGGGAGAAATACTTAAAATCTGGACTTGAAAATTTTATGAGATGAACTAGAGACCAAGATATAATTTTAGGAATTTTTACAAATTTTTATCAACAGTGATTCAACCCTTAATCAAATATTCGAATTACTGGAATTATTTTAAATCGGAAATCAATTTTAATCCTTAATGGGCCTCAACCTCGAATTCACCCAGAGCCCGGCCCAATCCAGCAATGAGCCACTGACAGGAGGGGCCCGCCTGTCGGCGCTCGCCTCCCCTCTCTCCTCCCGCGCCCGCGCCCGCCCGGCCCCACTTGACAGCCACCTGCACCCGTTTCTGTTTCTCTGACCGATGGGACCCGCTTGTCGGCCCTTCCCTTTTTCGTTCGCCCGCCGATAGGTGGGGGCCACCTGTCGGGATCATCTTCCCCGAGGGAAAGAGATCCCCCTTTCCATCGCCGGCGACCCCCCCCCCCTTCCAAATCCGCCGCCGCCAGCTCCCCCTTGCCAAACCGACGCCCGATCTCGACTTGCCGAACACCGGTGACCCCTTTCCAAACAAAACCGACGCATTTTTGTGCTTATGGAAGCATATCCGAGGAGAATAGGGAACCTCGCCGGAGAAGGAAACAAGCCTTCGGGTTCTCCGGCATTCCCTGCCATCTGGACGACGGCAAAGCCCCTATTTAAACCCTCGCCCTCGCCGCGTTCAGTCCACACCGCCAAAGCCCGAGCTCGAGTGAACCAGAGCGCTCCCTCATCGTCTTCGGGTTTTCCCTCTGCTCCACCTCCGGCGAGCGATCGCCGTTGACTCCGGCCTCCCCCGCCCTAGCCACCGCCACCTGAGGGACCCTCGACGACTCCTCGTCCCCGGCCACCCCTCCGTTGGCCAAGAACACCGCAGGACCACCGTCGCCGTCGAGCACCCGAACACCCTTCGCCGTCTACGCTCGCCGCCGGTCACCTCCAAGCCCCCATCTTCGCCGCAGAAGGTACCATCGTGATCCCCATCACCTCCGCAGTCCATTTTTGGCCTTAGCTAGGCACGTAGGCGCTCGCCGCCACCGCTGCCACCGCGCCCGAGGCCTCGCCGTCGCCGGAGACGAAGGGTACTCGAGCCCTTAGCGCGTGCCGTGCCGGATCCCCTCTGAGCCGCACGATCCGGATCGGACGGCACAGATTAGATCCTGAGGGATCTAATCTGAGCCCTTGGATCTGGTCAAAACGGTATCGCTCGCTCACAGCCGTTGATCGCAACTTAAAACCCCCGATCGATCTCGAGCGTCCACGCGTACCGATTCGGTATGACTTAATCGTGGCCGTCCGATTTCATTAAAACCCTCCGCCTCGCGCCCGACCGCTGGATCAAGATCCAACGGATCTGGTTGATCCGGTCCACGCCACAGTAGAGCGGTCCACCGTGGGCCTGGCTCACCGTGGACCAGAACCCATTTTCTGTTTAAATAAAAATTCCAGAAATTGATTTAAACTTTGAAAGTTCATATCTTGCTCAAATTAACTCTAAATTTCACCATTCAAATTTTGTTAGAACCAGAATATTATTCTCTACACATTAATACAATAAAAACAGTATGTTTATGTTACTTAAAATATTATTACTAAATAAATGAATAAAAATCCCTTAGGATTAAAATTTATAATACAGAAAATAAATTGGGAAAATCCTAAAATGTTAGACTTCACTGTTTTATATCAAACTCAGAATATTAAAATACTACTTCACATAACAAACACCCACAAGTGATGTATGTTCCTTTATTTGGTGAATTTTATCTGTTTATTGAATGTATTGTTTATTTCCCGTATCAAGAAGACTACGAGTTCGTCGAGGAGCAGGAGTTCTACCCCGAGGTTCCTCCGTCACCCTTTGCTGATCAAGGCAAGTCATCGACCACCTTTGTGGACACAGTTGATCATTATTGAGCCCATGATTTAATAAATTATCGCTATAACTCATAGGTTAATATTGCATTAGTCAAAGATCAAGCCCTACACTTATATTTATTAGGTCCCCGTCCTTGTGTGCAAACCCAAGCCATGCTTATTGAGCCTCAACTCCTTGTCACTCTACAAATATTATATTAGCTAGTGCCCAATGTACCGGCACAACTGCTATAGGATATAAAGAATGAGTCGTAGAATAGATGAATTCTGGTATATGAAATACCCTGTTATTCATGTCTCTGGACTCTGTTGGAGTTAGGTATGTTATAAGTATGGTGGGTTCCGGGTGCAAGCTCGGGTTTTGGTATGTCGCACCCGGGGCACTATAAGGACCGGTCTGCGGGATCTGTTGCAAAGCACTTCTGTACCAACCACAAGTCTAATGGGTAAGTCCTAACTGGAAGTGTGGAACGCTCCGTCTCACGACACCATAGTGGAGGGGGCAAGGGGCTAGCCCTCAGGGCGCCTTGTACCGACGATGGCTCAAGAGGGGGTATTGTGGAAACTCGACATGGCGAGACACGGTACGAAACCTATAAGAGGGTGCTGTTGAGTCGGGGAAGACCATATGGAAGGTTTTGGCACGAGTTCCCGTGTGATGGGTCGTCTCGTTACACTTCGGTGTAGGTGATGAGTGCGTGCCTTGTGGGTACAGTGGTACATCTCTGATCAGAGTAATTCAATCTTTTCGAAAAGCCGAGCCCACGGTCAAGGGCGGGTTGTGTGACTACTCGCAGTTAGTTTACGATTGTTTGAATGGATGAGTTATACATGGCATGTAAGGACTGTTGTGCGAGGAGGTAAAACGTACTCCTCGAGTTAGAAGATGATGATGATGCATTCACATGTTTACTTTTCCGTACTAATAAATTGCTCACATTAAATGCTTTACAAATATGCTGCTTCCGCTAAACTAGCCACTATCTCCCTTGTTATTATCTTGCATTTATACTTGCATTCGGTGGCTTGCTGAGTACATCTGTACTCACCCCGTTGACTTACACCATCAGAGCCAGTCTACTACGAGGAGGATGAAGGTCTGGAGTAGCGACCCAGTCAAGGCGAGACTGGAAGGAGGCGTTCATCTAGGACCCTTATTTTATTAGTTTCTCTTCATCATTATTCACTTTTGTATTAATGCGGTCTACGAACCGTGAATGATTTGCCCGTATTGTACGTGGTCGTGTGATGAACGTCTTGTTTTATTGATTTTCTATGGAAATTCAATAAAGTCCTGATTTATTAAATCAGGGCGCGACAAGATGGTATCAGAGCCGACTTGACTGTAGGAAGCCAAACAGACCTGACCTTAGGACTTATATATATCCACCATATTTTACAAAAGATTACTTATCCTCTCATCTTCTAAGATTTTCACAAAATTTTCTCTCTTTTGTAGATGCCGATCCGTACCGTGAATGGGAACCTTCGTGACGAGACCGGATTCATCCGCGAGCTACGCATGCTCGTCAGCTTCCTCGGATTCGAGCATGAGCCGATGTACCATGGAGTCTTCCCCGACGAGGAAGAGAGCTTCTGCGAGGTCACCGTTGTCGTCCAGCCCTCCCCTCAGACAGCTCACACCTACCGCGGAGGAGGACCTACCTTCCTGGTAGCCAGTCAGCGCACCGCTCTCCAGGCACTTACGGAGCTCCGGATGATCTACGACAGCGAGCTCTACGACACGGACTTCCGCTTCGTACCTCTTCGCACCCCAGGGAGTCCACACAGTGTCTTCGTCAGCACCCTCTCCCAGCGCCATTCGGCGATTGGACATACCATGCGCTTGTTGGAGGCCATGGATGATCTCCACTACGAGGCGCTGAAGGACGCCAATGGACAGCGCGACACTATCAGTTTCTACCGCCATTCCTCCGAGGACCTGAACCGCGAGAACGGAGAGCTTCGTCGCCGCATCCAGCAGGGACACCGTTTGGCTGCCGAGGCAGAGGAGTTGCGGCGTCAGAATGAGCTCCTTCGACAGCGTGTCGCCACCAACCCCCACCTTCGCTACCAGATCGAGGAGTTGAAGAAGGACATCGAGGAGATCGCACCTCTTCCGCCTCGCCGGAAGAAACCCATTCAGACTCCCACAGTGAGGCCCAAGAGGATCTCCCGCAGCGCACCACCCGCCGGACCGTCCAGTTCCTCGACCCCGCCCGTCTCCCACGAGCCCGCGATCGAGCCGTCCCCCGAGCTGCCTTAGACGTAGTATTACGATTGATTGTTTTCTTTTTGATTGCTTGTATCAAACATTCAGGTCAAAATATAAGGCATGAATGAGAGAATAAGTAAATGTAACCGCAAGAACGGTATCCTTTTGAAATAAATATAAAGAAGTTCACCCAAAATAAATATGTATACTTTGGAAATTCCAGGATGACCAACACCCAGGGATCCGACGCTCCTCAGAACGGAGGGGAGAGTGGCAACCTGCCACAATGGGGAGCCACCGGGCAGAGGCAAGCCCCGGTCGCCAACCACCCCACCTTGGCTGAAATGATGGCCACTCAAAACCAGTTGGTCTCAGCCCTCCTGCACCAGATGCAGCAGCAGCAGCAACAAATGCAAGAGCAGCAGGCTCACTTCTTTCGCCTCCACCAACAGCCCGAGCTGCCCCGACCCGCCACACCAGCTCCCGCTCCCGCAACTCAGCTCTCGGAGTTCCTCCGAGTCCGCCCACCGACCTTCTCGAGCACCACCAACCCCATGGAGGCTGGGGATTGGTTGCGGGCGATCGAGAAGAAGCTCGATCTCCTGACCTGCACTGAGCAGGAGAGGGTGGCCTTCGCCACCCACCAGCTTCATGGTCCCGCCGCTGAGTGGTGGGACAACCACCGCGAGACTCTACCCGAGGGCCACGCCCCCACTTGGGCGGAGTTCTCGGCTGCCTTTCGTGCCGCCCACATCCCCGACGGCATCGTTGCCCAGAAGCAACAAGAGTTCCGAGATCTGCAGCAAGGGAGCAGATCTGTCACCGAGTATCTGCATGAGTTTAACCGTCTGGCCCGGTACGCACCAGAGGAGGTCCGTACAGACGCGGCCAGACAGGCCAAGTTCCTTAGGGGACTGAAGGACGAGTTGTCCCTACAACTCATCTCCGGAGATTTCGCCAACTTCCAAAAGTTGGTGAACAAGGCGATTATGCAAGAAACTCAACAGAATAAAGTTGACCTGAAGAAGAAGAGGATGATAGCCTTCAGGCAGAACCAGGGTATGGCCCAGAGACCCCGTTTCGCTCCACCCCCACCAGCGCGACAGTACCACCCCCGGCCTGTATATCGCCCGGCGCCACCAGCTGCCAATGCCGGAGCCAGCCAACCTCGTGTCGCTCCAGCCGCACCGACCGCCCCAGCTGCCCCGGCCAAAAAGGCAGAGATCCTGCGCGACAAGCACGGCAAGCCCGTGGTTTGTTTCAACTGCCGTCAGGAGGGGCATTACTCCAATGCTTGCCCCCATCCTAAGCGCGTTCAAGGAGTTGCCGCGAACCCCGCCATCCGCGCCCGAGTCAATCACGTCACTGCGGAAGAAGCTCAGGCCGCACCAGAGATAGTGATGGGTAAGTTCTCGGTACATTCAACACTTGCAGTGGTTTTATTTGACACTGGAGCTACGCACTCCTTCATATCAACTGATTTTGTGGAAAAGAACAAACTAAACACCGAAGATCTACCCAGAGCCGTACAAATAGTCACCCCAGGAAAACAAACCCTAGCCCTAACATATAGCCCAAAGGTATGGATAGATATTCACGGCACCATATTTTGGGCCGATCCCATCCTAATAGAATGCCAAGGCCTAGATCTCATTCTAGGAATGGATTGGTTAAATAAGTACCAAGGGGTGATTGAATGTGCCCAGAGAAAAGTGACTGTGACCAGCGAAGAAGGGACTGCCGTCACATTTCAGATGCCAAGACTAAAGATCAGAAGACCAAGACTGCACCAGATCACCTTGGAAGAAATACCGATAGTCTGTGAGTACCCGGACGTGTTTCCAGAGGATTTACCGGGAATGCCACCCAGGAGGGACATCGAGTTCAGGATTGACTTGGTGCCCGGAACCACCCCTATTTACAAGCGACCATACCGGATGGCCGCCAATGAGTTAGCTGAGATGAAGCAGCAGTTGGAGGATCTCGAGAAGAAAGGCTACATCAGACCTAGCACATCGCCATGGGGTGCTCCCGTCATCTTCGTCGAGAAGAAAGAAGACAAGGCAAAGCGTATGTGTGTGGATTATCGCGCTTTGAATGAGGTAACCATCAAGAATAAGTACCCGTTGCCTCGGATCGACGATCTCTTCGACCAACTCAAGGGAGCTACGGTATTCTCGAAGATCGACCTGCGGTCTGGTTACCATCAGTTGAGGATTCGAGAAGAGGATATACCCAAGACTGCCTTCACCACCCGTTATGGATTGTATGAGTGCACTGTTATGTCCTTCGGATTGACCAACGCCCCAGCATTCTTCATGAATATGATGAATAAAGTGTTCATGGAATATTTGGACAAGTTCATAGTGGTCTTCATAGACGACATCCTCATCTATTCCAAGAACCAGAAGGAGCACGAGACTCACCTCCGGTTAACCCTAGGAAAGCTAAGGGAACACCAATTATATGCCAAGTACAGCAAATGTAAGTTTTGGACGGCAGAAGTAAAGTTCCTCGGACACATCATCTCTGCTCAAGGAATCGCAGTAGACCCTACCACCGTAGAAGCAGTTACGGATTGGTTGCCACCCACGAACGTATCTGAGATACGAAGTTTTCTGGGATTGGCCGGATATTACCGAAGATTCATCGAGAATTTTTCTAAGATAGCCAAGCCAATGACCAAGTTGTTGCAGAAAGGAGAGAAGTTCGAATGGACTCCTGAATGCGAGAAAAGTTTCCGCACTCTCAAGACTCGTTTGGTGTCTGCACCTATACTGACCCTACCGGATATCCGCAAAGACTTCCATGTCTATTGCGACGCATCTCGCCAAGGATTGGGATGTGTCCTTATGCAAGATGGGAAGGTTATCTCTTATGCCTCCCGTCAGTTGAGACCTCATGAGTTGAATTATCCGACCCATGATTTGGAATTAGCCGCCGTAGTGCACGCCCTTAAAATTTGGAGGCACTATTTGGTTGGGAATCGATGTGAGATCTTTACGGATCACAAGAGCTTGAAGTATATCTTCACACAGCCAGATCTGAACTTGAGGCAAAGACGATGGCTAGAATTGATTAAGGACTACGACCTAGGTATACACTACCACCCCGGTAAAGCAAATGTGGTAGCTGATGCCCTGAGTCGCAAGGGATATTGCACAGCCATGGTGATTCAAGATCACGCACCCTTGTTATGTAGGGAAATGGAAAAATTAAATCTTGGATTGACCACCAGAGCATACCTAGCCACCTTGGAGACCCAACCTGTCTTGTTTGAGCAGATCCGTGAAGCTCAGTTAGAGGACCCGGATATAGCTGCCATTAAGAAGAACATGAGACAAGGAAAAGCCCCCGGATTTTCAGAAGACGAGAATGGCACCATATGGTTTGGAACTCGGATATGTGTGCCGGATAAACCTGAAGTAAAGACTCTTATCCTAAGAGAAGCTCATGAGACGTTGTACTCCATTCATCCCGGCAGTACCAAGATGTACCAAGATCTGAAGGAACGATATTGGTGGGTTAGCATGAAAAGAGAAATTGCCCAGTTCGTCGCCGAATGTGACACCTGCAGAAGAGTAAAAGCTGAACATCAGAGACCTGCAGGATTATTGCAGCCACTTAAAGTGCCGGAATGGAAGTGGGAAGAGATCGGGATGGACTTCATCACCGGATTACCAAAGACCCAGCTGGGGTATGATTCTATATGGGTGATCATTGATCGGCTTACAAAGGTAGCTCATTTCATAGCCGTTAAGACGACCTTTAGTGGCCCTAAGCTAGCAGAGCTATATATGGCCCGGATAGTATGTCTTCATGGAGTACCCAAGAAGATAGTGTCTGACCGAGGAAGTCAGTTTACCTCTCGCTTTTGGAAGAACCTCCAAGAGGAGATGGGCACGAGATTGAATTTCAGTACCGCCTACCATCCTCAGACAGATGGGCAAACAGAAAGGGTAAATCAGATACTAGAGGATATGCTTCGAGCATGTGTTTTGGATTTTGGAGCCACTTGGGACAAGAGCTTGCCATACGCAGAATTTTCATACAACAACAGCTATCAAGCCAGTCTTCAGATGTCCCCTTTTGAGGCCCTATATGGACGTAAGTGCAGAACGCCTCTCCTTTGGGACCAAACGGGTGAATCCCAAGTATTCGGAACCGACATTCTTCGTGAAGCTGAAGAGAAGGTACGGATCATCAGAGACCGACTCAAGACAGCCCAATCGCGACAGAAGAGCTACGCCGACAATCGCCGTCGAGACCTAGCCTTTGAAGAAGGAGATCATGTCTACCTTCGGGTTACACCTCTTCGTGGGACTCAACGATTTAACATGAGAGGAAAGTTGGCCCCTCGATATGTTGGACCATTTCCCGTTATTCGACGCCAAGGCGAAGTAGCTTATCAGTTGGAACTACCACCTTCGTTGATTGGAGTGCATGATGTGTTCCATGTATCTCAACTCAAGAAATGTCTTCGCGTCCTCACGGAGCAAGTGGATCTTCAACAGTTGGATGTCCAAGAAGATCTGACCTATGTGGAAAAACCGGTCAAGATATTGGAAGTCAAAGAAAGAACCACCAGGAGTCGAGTCATCCGCTTCTGCAAAGTGCAGTGGAGCAATCATCCGGTAGAGGAAGCTACATGGGAAAAAGAAGATGAACTCAAGGCACAGCATCCTGAGCTATTCGAGGATTGATCCGAATCTCGAGGACGAGATTCTCTGTAAGGGGGATAGGATTGTAACACCCCAGAAATTAAAAGGAATAAAATAAAAAGAAAAATATTATTTAAATCATTTTTGGTTTATTATTAAAGGAAAATCCCAAAAGAACCCAAATAAAGCCAAACAGGGAGAAATACTTAAAATCTGGACTTGAAAATTTTATGAGATGAACTAGAGACCAAGATATAATTTTAGGAATTTTTACAAATTTTTATCAACAGTGATTCAACCCTTAATCAAATATTCGAATTACTGGAATTATTTTAAATCGGAAATCAATTTTAATCCTTAATGGGCCTCAACCTCGAATTCACCCAGAGCCCGGCCCAATCCAGCAATGAGCCACTGACAGGAGGGGCCCGCCTGTCGGCGCTCGCCTCCCCTCTCTCCTCCCGCGCCCGCGCCCGCCCGGCCCCACTTGACAGCCACCTGCACCCGTTTCTGTTTCTCTGACCGATGGGACCCGCTTGTCGGCCCTTCCCTTTTTTCGTTCGCCCGCCGACAGGTGGGGGCCACCTGTCGGGATCATCTTCCCCGAGGGAAAGAGATCCCCCTTTCCATCACCGGCGACCCCCCCCCTTCCAAATCCGCCGCCGCCAGCTCCCCCTTGCCAAACTGACGCCCGATCTCGACTTGCCGAACACCGGTGACCCCTTTCCAAACAAAACCGACGCGTTTTTGTGCTTATGGAAGCATATCCGAGGAGAATAGGGAACCTCGCCGGAGAAGGAAACAAGCCTTCGGGTTCTCCGGCATTCCCTGCCATCTGGACGACGGCAAAGCCCCTATTTAAACCCTCGCCCTCGCCGCGTTCAGTCCACACCGCCAAAGCCCGAGCTCGAGTGAACCAGAGCGCTCCCTCATCGTCTTCGGGTTTTCCCTCTGCTCCACCTCCGGCGAGCGATCGCCGTCGACTCCGGCCTCCCCCGCCCTAGCCACCGCCACCTGAGGGACCCTCGACGACTCCTCGTCCCCGGCCACCCCTCCGTTGGCCAAGAACACCGCAGGACCACCGTCGCCGTCGAGCACCCGAACACCCTTCGCCGTCTACGCTCGCCGCCGGTCACCTCCAAGCCCCCATCTTCGCCGCAGAAGGTACCATCGTGATCCCCATCACCTCCGCAGTCCATTTTTGGCCTTAGCTAGGCACGTAGGCGCTCGCCGCCACCGCTGCCACCGCGCCCGAGGCCTCGCCGTCGCCGGAGACGAAGGGTACTCGAGCCCTTAGCGCGTGCCGTGCCGGATCCCCTCTGAGCCGCACGATCCGGATCGGACGGCACAGATTAGATCCTGAGGGATCTAATCTGAGCCCTTGGATCTGGTCAAAACGGTATCGCTCGCTCACAGCCGTTGATCGCAACTTAAAACCCCCGATCGATCTCGAGCGTCCACGCGTACCGATTCGGTATGACTTAATCGTGGCCGTCCGATTTCATTAAAACCCTCCGCCTCGCGCCCGACCGCTGGATCAAGATCCAACGGATCTGGTTGATCCGGTCCACGCCACAGTAGAGCGGTCCACCGTGGGCCTGGCTCACCGTGGACCAGAACCCATTTTCTGTTTAAATAAAAATTCCAGAAATTGATTTAAACTTTGAAAATTCATATCTTGCTCAAATTAACTCTAAATTTCACCATTTAAATTTTGTTAGAACCAGAATATTATTCTCTACACATTAATACAATAAAAACAGTATGTTTCTGTTACTTAAAATATTATTACTAAATAAATGAATAAAAATCCCTTAGGATTAAAATTTATAATACAGAAAATAAATTGGGAAAAATCCTAAAATGTTAGACTTCACTGTTTTATATCAAACTCAGAATATTAAAATACTACTTCACATAACAAACACCCACAAGTGATGTATGTTCCTTTATTTGGTGAATTTTATCTGTTTATTGAATGTATTGTTTATTTCCCGTATCAAGAAGACTACGAGTTCGTCGAGGAGCAGGAGTTCTACCCCGAGGTTCCTCCGTCACCCTTTGCTGATCAAGGCAAGTCATCGACCACCTTTGTGGACACAGTTGATCATTATTGAGCCCATGATTTAATAAATTATCGCTATAACTCATAGGTTAATATTGCATTAGTCAAAGATCAAGCCCTACACTTATATTTATTAGGTCCCCGTCCTTGTGTGCAAACCCAAGCCATGCTTATTGAGCCTCAACTCCTTGTCACTCTACAAATATTATATTAGCTAGTGCCCAATGTACCGGCACAACTGCTATAGGATATAAAGAATGAGTCGTAGAATAGATGAATTCTGGTATATGAAATACCCTGTTATTCATGTCTCTGGACTCTGTTGGAGTTAGGTATGTTATAAGTATGGTGGGTTCCGGGTGCAAGCTCGGGTTTTGGTATGTCGCACCCGGGGCACTATAAGGACCGGTCTGCGGGATCTGTTGCAAAGAACTTCCGTACCAACCACAAGTCTAATGGGTAAGTCCTAACTGGAAGTGTGGAACGCTCCGTCTCACGGCACCATAGTGGAGGGGGCAAGGGGCTAGCCCTCAGGGCGCCTTGTACCGACGATGGCTCAAGAGGGGGTATTGTGGAAACTCGACATGGCGAGACACGGTACGAAACCTATAAGAGGGTGCTGTTGAGTCGGGGAAGACCATATGGAAGGTTTTGGCACGAGTTCCCGTGTGATGGGTCGTCTCGTTACACTTCGGTGTAGGTGATGAGTGCGTGCCTTGTGGGTACAGTGGTACATCTCTGATCAGAGTAATTCAATCTTTTCGAAAAGCCGAGCCCACGGTCAAGGGCGGGTTGTGTGACTACTCGCAGTTAGTTTACGATTGTTTGAATGGATGAGTTATACATGGCATGTAAGGACTGTTGTGCGAGGAGGTAAAACGTACTCCTCGAGTTAGAAGATGATGATGATGCATTCACATGTTTACTTTTCCGTACTAATAAATTGCTCACATTAAATGCTTTACAAATATGCTGCTTCCGCTAAACTAGCCACTATCTCCCTTGTTATTATCTTGCATTTATACTTGCATTCGGTGGCTTGCTGAGTACATCTGTACTCACCCCGTTGACTTACACCATCAGAGCCAGTCTACTACGAGGAGGATGAAGGTCTGGAGTAGCGACCCAGTCAAGGCGAGACTGGAAGGAGGCGTTCATCTAGGACCCTTATTTTATTAGTTTCTCTTCATCATTATTCACTTTTGTATTAATGCGGTCTACGAACCGTGAATGATTTGCCCGTATTGTACGTGGTCGTGTGATGAACGTCTTGTTTTATTGATTTTCTATGGAAATTCAATAAAGTCCTGATTTATTAAATCGGGGCGCGACAACACCGACCGTCTCCCACGAGCCCGAGATTGAGCCGTCCCCCGAGCTGCCGTAGACGTAGTATTACGGTTGATTGTTATTTTCATTTTGCTTGATTGTATTAGCATTCATGTCAAAACATAAGGCATGAATGAAGAAATAAATAAATGTAACCGCAAGAACGGTACCCTTTTGAAATAAAATATGAAGAAGTTCACTAAAATAAATGTGTCTACTTTGAAAACTCCAGGATGACCAACACCCAGGGTTCCGACGCTCCTCAGAACGGAGGAGATAGTGGCAACCTGCCACAATGGGGAGCCACCGGGCAAAGGCAAGCCCCGGTTGCCAACCACCCCACCCTGGCTGAGATGATGGCCACACAAAACCAGCTGGTCTCTGCCCTTCTGAGTCAGATGCAGCAGCAGCAGATGCAGGAGCAGCAGACTCATCTCTTCCGCCTCCACCAACAGCCCGAGCTGCCCCGACCCGCCACACCAGCTCCCGCTCCCACGTCCCAGCTCTCGGAGTTCCTCTGAGTCCGCCCACCGACCTTCTCGAGCACCACCAACCCCATGGAGGCTGGGGATTGGTTGCGAGCTATCGAGAAGAAGCTCGATCTGCTTGCCTGCACTGAGCAGGAGAGGGTGGCCTTCGCCACCCACCAGCTTCATGGTCCCGCCGCAGAATGGTGGGACAATCATCGCGAGACTCTGCCCGAGGGCCACGCCTACACTTGGGCAGAGTTCTCGGCTGCCTTTCGTGCCGCCCACATCCCCGACGGCATTATAGCCTAGAAGCAACAGGAGTTCCGAGACTTGCAGCAGGGGAGAAGGTCTGTCACAGAATACCTACATGAGTTCAACCGTCTGGCCAGGTACGCACCTGAGGAGGTCCGTACGGATGCGGCCAGACAGGCCAAGTTCCTCCGGGGACTGAAGGATGAGCTGTCTCTACAGCTTATCTCCGGAGACTTCGCTAACTTCCAAAAGTTGGTGAACAAAGCTATCATGCAGGAGACCCAGCAGAATAAGGTCGACCTGAAGAAGAAGCGGATGATTGCCTTCCGGCAAAACCAGGGCATGGCCCAGAGACCCCGTTTTGCTCCACCTCCACCAGCACAGCAGTACCACCCCCGCCCAGTGTATCGTCCGGTGCCACCAGCCACCAATGCCGGAGCCAGCCAACCTCGCCCCGCTCCCGCCGCACCAACCGCCCCAGCTGCCCCGGCCAAGAAGCCGGAAGTTTTGAGAGACAGGCATGGCAAGCCTGTAGTATGCTTCAACTGCCGCCAGAAGGGACACTACTCCCATCAGTGCCCTCACCCCAAGCGTGCTCAGGGCGTCGCCTCCAACACTGCCGTCCGCGCCAAGGTGAACCACGTCACCGCCGAAGAAGCCCAGGCCGCCCCAGAGATTGTCATGGGTAAGTTTATGGTTCATTCATCGCTTGCAGTGGTATTATTTGACACCGGAGCTACCCACTCCTTCATATCAACTGCTTTTGTGGAAAATAATGCCCTGGACATAAGTGAACTACCCAGACCAGTATTGATAGCCACCCCGGGCAAGCAAACCCTCGCCTGTTCCTTTAGCCCAAGGGTATGGGTAGATATCCAAGGCACGATATTTTGGGCCGACCCCATTCTAATAGAATGTCAAGGTTTGGATCTCATTCTAGGAATGGATTGGCTAAATAAACATCAAGGAGTGATAGAATGTGCCCAGAGAAAAGTGACTGTGACTGATGAAGTCGGGACTATCGTCACATTCCAGATGCCAAGCATGAAGACCGGAAGGACAAGACTACATCAGATTACCTTGGAGGAGATACCGGTAGTCAGTGAGTACCCGGACGTATTCCCAGAGGATCTACCAGGGATGCCACCCAAGAGGGACATCGAGTTCAGGATTGACTTGGTGCCCGGAACCACCCCTATCTACAAGCAACCATACCGGATGGCCACCAATGAGTTAGCTGAGATGAAGCAGCAGTTGGAGGATCTCGAGAAGAAAGGCTACATCAGACCTAGCACATCGCCATGGGGTGCTCCCGTCATCTTCGTCGAGAAGAAAGAAGACAAGGCAAAGCGTATGTGTGTGGATTATCGCGCTTTGAATGAAGTAACCATCAAGAATAAGTACCCATTGCCTCGGATCGACGATCTCTTCGATCAGCTAAAAGGAGCTACAGTATTCTCGAAGATCGACTTGCGTTCTGGTTATCATCAGTTAAGGATCCGAGAGGAGGATATACCCAAGACGGCCTTTACCACCCGCTATGGATTGTACGAGTGCACGGTTATGTCCTTTGGATTAACCAACGCCCCTGCATTCTTCATGAATATGATGAATAAGGTGTTCATGGAGTATTTGGACAAATTCATCGTAGTCTTCATAGACGACATTCTCATTTATTCCAAAGACCAGAAAGGGCATGAGGCTCACCTCCGGTTAACTTTAGGGAAGCTAAGGGAACACCAATTGTATGCCAAGTACAGCAAATGCAAGTTTTGGACGGCAGAAGTAAAGTTCCTTGGACACATCATCTCTGCGCAAGGAATCGCAGTAGACCCTGCCACCGTAGAAGCAGTTACGGATTGGCTGCCACCCACGAACGTATCTGAAATACGGAGTTTTCTGGGTTTGGCCGGATATTATCGGAGGTTCATTGAGAATTTTTCTAAAATAGCCAAGCCAATGACCAGGTTGTTGCAGAAAGGAGAGAAGTTTGAATGGACTCCTGAATGCGAGAAAAGTTTCCGCACCCTCAAGACCCGTCTGGTGTCTGCACCCATACTAACCCTACCCGATATCCGTAAAGACTTCCATGTCTACTGTGACGCATCTCGCCAAGGATTGGGATGTGTTCTTATGCAAGACGGAAAAGTTATCTCTTATGCCTCCCATCAGCTGAGACCTCATGAGTTGAATTACCCGACCCATGATTTGGAGTTAGCCGCTGTAGTGCACGCCCTTAAGATTTGGAGGCACTATTTGGTTGGAAATCGCTGTGAGATCTTTACGGATCACAAGAGTTTGAAGTACATCTTCACACAGCCTGACCTCAATCTGAGGCAAAGACGATGGTTGGAACTCATAAAGGACTATGACTTAGGTATTCACTACCACCCCGGAAAAGCAAATGTGGTAGCGGATGCATTAAGTCGCAAGGGATATTGCACAGCCATGATGATTCAAGAACACGCACCCCTGTTATATAGGGAGATGGAAAAGTTGAATCTTGGATTGACCACCAGAGCATATCTAGCCACCTTGGAGACCCAGCCTATTCTATTTGAGCAGATCCGTGAAGCCCAGTTAGAAGACCCGGATATAGCTGCCATTAGGAAGAACATGAGACAAGGAAAAGCCCCAGGATTTTCAGAAGACGAAAATGGCACCATTTGGTTTGGAACCCGGATATGTGTACCGGATAAGCCAGAGATAAAGACCCTTATCCTAAGAGAAGCCCATGAGACATTATACTCAATTCATCCCGGCAGTACCAAGATGTACCAGGATCTGAAGGAACGTTATTGGTGGGTTAGCATGAAAAGAGAGATTGCCCAGTTCGTCGCCGAGTGTGACACCTGCAGAAGAGTAAAGGCTGAACATCAGAGGCCTGCAGGATTGTTACAGCCACTTAAAGTGCCTGAATGGAAGTGGGAAGAGATCGGTATGGATTTCATCACCGGATTACCAAAGACCCAACTTGGGTATGATTCTATTTGGGTGATCATCGATCGGCTTACGAAAGTAGCACATTTCATAGCCGTCAAGACGACCTTTAGTGGCCCTAAGCTGGCAGAACTATACATGGCCCGGATCGTGTGTCTTCATGGAGTGCCCAAGAAGATAGTGTCCGACAGAGGAAGTCAGTTTACCTCACGTTTCTGGAAGAACCTTCAAGAGGAGATGGGCACGAGATTGAAATTCAGTACCGCCTACCACCCTCAGACAAATGGACAAACAGAGAGGGTAAATCAGATATTGGAGAATATGCTTCGAGCCTGTGTTTTGGATTTTGGAGCCACTTGGGACAAGAGCTTGCCGTACGCTGAGTTTTCATACAACAACAGCTATCAAGCCAGCCTTCAGATGTCTCCCTTTGAAGCCCTGTATGGACGTAAGTGCAGGACGCCTCTACTTTGGGACCAAACTGGTGAATCCCAAGTATTCGGAACAGACATTCTTCGTGAAGCAGAAGAGAAGGTACGGATCATCAGAGACCGACTCAAGACAGCCCAATCACGACAGAAGAGCTACACAGACAATCGTCGCCGAGACCTAGCCTTTGAAGAAGGAGATCATGTCTACCTTCGAGTTACGCCTCTCCGTGGTACTCAACGGTTTAACATGAGAGGAAAGTTGGCCCCTCGATATGTAGGACCATTTCCCATTATTCGACGCCAAGGCGAAGTTGCATATCAGTTGGAATTACCACCCTCATTAGCTGGAGTACATGACGTATTTCACGTATCTCAACTCAAGAAGTGTCTCCGCGTCCCCACAGAACAAGTAGATCTTCAGCAGTTGGATGTTCAAGAGGATCTGACCTATGTGGAAAAACCTGTCAAGATATTGGAAGTCAAAGAAAGGACCACCAGAAGTCGAGTCATCCGCTTCTGCAAAGTGCAGTGGAGCAATCATCCGATAGAAGAAGCTACATGGGAAAAAGAAGATGAACTTAAGGCACAGAATCCTGAGCTATTCGAGGATTGATCTGAATCTCGAGGACGAGATTCTCTGTAAGGGGGATAGGATTGTAACACCCCAGAAATTAAAAAGGATTAAAATAAAAGAAAAATAATATTTAAATCATTTCTAGATTTATTGTTAAAGGAAAAATCATAAAAGAACCCAAATAAAGCCAAACAGGGAGAAATGCTCAAAATCTGGACTTGAAAATTTTATGAGATGAACTAGAGACCAAGATATAACTTTAGGAATTTTTACAAATTTTTATCAACAGTGGTTCAACCCTTAAACAAATAAATGAATTACTGGAATTATTTTAAATCAGAAAACCATTTTAATCCTTAATGGGCCTCAACCTCGAATTCGCCCGGAGCCCGGCCCAATCCAGCATTGAGCCACTGACGAGTGGGACCCGCCTGTCGGCGCGTTCCCCCGCCTCCCTCTCCCGCCCACGCCCGCCTGGCCCCACGTGTCAGCCTCCTCGCGCTCGCCTACACCCACTGACCGCTCGGCCCCGCCTGTCGGCCCCTTTCCTTTCCCGTTCGCCCACTGACAGGTGGAGCCCACCTGTCAGGTCCTTCGTCTCCGATGGAAGGGGATCGCTCCCCTTTCCTTCCCCGGCGATCCCTTTCTCTTTCCTCGCCGCCGGCCACCGGATCGCCCTGGATCGCCCCGGATCGCCTCCCCCGCATGCCACCGCCTCCTTTCCATCCACGGCGACGTGTTTTTACGCTTTAGGTAAGATACCCGAAGCTTGGAAGGAGATCACCGGAGCTCTCGGGATCCCCTCGGTTCCCTGCCATCCTGACGCCGGCGACCCCCTATAAAAGCCCCTCCGGTCGCCGCCCTCAGCCACACCACTCAAAGCCCTAGCCGAAGCCCTCCAGAGCGCCGTTGCCACTTTTTCGAGCTCTTCCTCTGCTCCACCTCCGGCGAGCGATCGCCGTCGCCTCGGACCCCCGCCGCCCTAGCCACCGCCACCGTCGGGTCCGTCATCGACCACCCCAACTCGTCCACCCCTCCGTTGGCCGGGGACACCGCCGGACCGCCATCGCCGTCGAGCACCCGTACGCCCTACGTCGTCTACGCTCACCGCCGGTCATCTCCAGGCCCCATCATCGCCGCCGAAGGTATCATCGTGACCCCCTTACTCCCCGCATTCCATTTTCGGCCCTAGCTAGGCCCCTAGGCCCTCGTCGTCGCCGCCGTGGCCGCACCCGAGCCTGTCGTCGCCGGAGACGAAGGCGGTACTCGACCCCTTACGGCGTGCCGTGCCGGATCGAGCCATGACCGTCCGATCGCGATCGGAGGGCTACGATTAAATCCCTCCAGGATTTAATCTGGGCCCTCGGATCTGGTCAAAGCGGTATCGTGCGCTCTCGGCCGTCGATCACAACTTAAAGCGCTGGAGCGATCTGGTGCGTCCACGCGTACCCCTTCGCTCCGTTTTAATCTGGATCGTCCATCTTCACTTAAAGGATCTCGCCTCGCATCTGACCGCCAGATCCAGATCCGACGGCTCTGGATCGGCCGGTCCACGCGCACAGTAGCACGGTCCACCGTGGGCCTGGCTCACCGTGGACCAGAGCCCATTTTCCAGTTTAAATAAAATTCAAAAAATAGTTTAAACTTCAAAAATTCATATCTTGCTCAATTTAACTCCAAATTTCACCATTCAAATTTTGTTAAATTCAGTAAATTATTCTCTACACATTAATACCATAAAAACAGTATGTTACTGTTACCCAAAATATTTTTAGCAAATAAAAGAATAAAAACCCCTTAGGGATAAATTATTAATTCAGCAAAATAAATTATGAAAAGTCCTAAAAAGTTAAGTTTTACCGTTTTATACCAAACTTTAGAATATTGAAATATCACCTCACATAAAAACACCCACAAATGTGTATGTATAGCATTTGGTGAATTTTTGTCTGTTTATTGAATGTACTGTTTATTTTTTTCCGTATCAAGAAGACTACGAGTTCGTCGAGGAGCAGGAGTTCTACCCCGAGGTTCCTCCATCCCCCTTTGCTGATCAAGGCAAGTCATCGACCATCTCTGTGGAAACAGTTGATCATAATTGAGCCCATGTTTTAATAAATTATCGCTATAACCCATAGGTTAATATTGCATTAGTCAAATATTCAAGCCTTACACTTATATATTTAGTAGATCCCCGTCCTTGTGTGCAAACCCAAGCCATGCTTATTGAGCCTTAACTCCTTGTCACTCTACTATAAAAATATTAGCTAGTGCCCAATGTACCGGCACAACTGCTATAGGATAAAAAGAATGAGTCGTAGATAGCTGGATTCTGTATATGAATTTCCCTGTTATTCTCGTCTCTGGACTCTGTTGGAGTTGGCTAGGTTATAAGTATGGTGGGTTCTGGGTGCAAGCTCGGGCACTGGTTTGTCGCACCCGGGGCACTATAAGGACCGGTCTGCGGGATCTGTTACAAAGCACTTCCGTACCAACCACAAGTCTAATGGGTAAGTCCTAACCAGAAGTATGGAATGCTCCGGCTCGATGCACCATAGAGGAGGGGGCAAGGGGCTAGCCTGCGGGCGACTTGTACCGACGAGGCTCAAGGGGAGGTATGGTGGGGCTCCGATGCGTCGGGACACCATATGAAACCCATAAGAGGGTGCTATTGAGTCGGGGAGGACTATATGGAAGGTTTTGGCACGAGTTCTCGTGTGATGGGTCATCTCGTTACACTTCGGTGTAGGTGATGAGTGCGTGCCTTGTGGGTACAGTGGTACATCTCTGATCAGAGTAATTTAATCTTTTCGAAAAGCCGAGCCCACGGTCAAGGGCGGGTTGTGTGACTACTCGCAGTTAGTTTACAATTGTTTGAATGGTCAAGTTATTCATGGCACGTAAGGACTGTTGAGCGAGGTGGGGCTGACTGTACCCCTCGAGTTAGAAGATGATGATGCACACACACATGTTTACTTTTCCGTACTAATAAATTGCTCACGTTTAAAGCTTTACAATTATGCTGCTTCCGCAAAATTAGCCACTATCTCCCTTGTTATTACCTTGCATTATATTTGCATTCGATGGCTTGCTGAGTACATCTGTACTCACCCCGTTGACTTACAACATCAGAGCCCGTCTACTACGAGGAGGATGAAGGTCTGGAGTAGCGACCCAGTCAAGGCGAGACTGGAAGGAGGCGTTCATCTAGGACCCTTATTTTATTAGTTTCTCTTCACCTTTATTCACTTTTGTATTAATGCGGTCTACGAACCGTGAATGATTGCCCGTATTGTACGTGGTCGCATGATGAACATCTTGTTTTATTGATTTTCTATGGAATTTCAATAAATTCCTGATTTATTAAATCGGGGCGCGACACTCTAGGAGTTCTGGAAAATGGTTTTCAAAGTGTTTCCTAGACCTAGTCGGCCTCACTATTTATAGTGACAACTCAGTCATGCAAATAGACTACAATACCCCTAGGGTTTACAACGTTTTTGTCTCTTGTAGACACGGGGGTAGAGTTGGTAGTCTACTTTATTGGAAGCTCCTTTTGTTAGTTTCGTAGAGCAGAGGGTATCAGCCTTTGTAGAGTAGACACGATCAGCTTTTGTAAAGTGGAATCTTTTGGAGCCCCCTTCACACACGATGTGTGTCGTGGCTTCGGTGGCCTGCTTCGAACCCGAAGGCCTTTGCTTCACCGAAGTCAGTCTTCGATACTTTGATGGTTTTCAAACGAAGCCGTCAAAGCCCTTGAGCCTTCGCACCATTACCTCTAGAATGGACCACCACGGCTTCACAGATACTCCAAGCTCGAACTCCGCTTGTCCGTGTACCGAAGACATTCATGGCTGAAGTACATCAAGTCATCCACACTCCGAAGCCCCACCTTCGAAGTATCTTCACCTCCTTCCAAAGTCCCTCCTTCGTCCAAGGCCTCCGCACGAAGCACTCCTTCGTAGTGTCTCTGCCCATAGCACACTCCCGAAGAGCCTTACTCGGACCATGCTTTCGATGCACCTTGACTTCTGAGACCTTCGTCAGGTGTCCTTCCAAATGTCTCCGTCTAGAGCACACTTGGGAGCCTTGCCTCATTCATGAGGACTTTGACCGCCAACCTTCGAAGTTACTCCTTCAGTGTCCCTCTTCGAAGTGCCTCGCCTCCGAGGACTTTGCCTCGGGGTACCTTCAGTCGAAGACACCCTCCGCACTTTCTGCCTTCATTTGGTGCACCTCGACCCAAGGACCGACCTCGACTCCACGCAGCCTTCGTGACCGAGCTCCCCGCTCGCCTGACATCAAGCTCCCTACTTGACCTAGGTTCACCTACTACGAACTGTCTTGTCACCTTTGAAGTCACCTACACACCAACGACAAGCAAACAAGTGTATCCAATACCCTGGAGACCTCTCCGGTTAAACACCCTTTGGTACACACTCCTGTGTACCACCCAAAATACCGAACCCTTCGGTACAACCTCTGAAACGTATTGTGCCGGACCCCTCTGATAGACATACTCCACTACACACTTGTACAACCATCAAGCACCGAACCCTTCGGTGAAACACCTTCGAACCCCTTCGGAGGGACCCCTTCATCCAGAATGAAACTTGTCAATCACTCATCACATACTTGAAACCAAGGCACATCTCAACTTGGTTTCTCACACATGCCCCCTAGTTTCGGAGCATTAAAGGGTACTGATGCTTCAAAATTATCGATCATCAAAACCCTCTGCCATCACGGTCTTTCAAACGTCTATTCAAATGTCTTTCTAAATTTATCATTAGTAGATGAAACCCTTCATCTTCTAGCACTTTATAAAACAATGCGGAGGATACCAGATTCATATTGTATCATCCTTTCATCTTTTTCTTTGTATCTTCTTCTTTGGCCATACACGACTGTGATGGGTGTTTCTTGGTCTGACGCATCTACTTTTCTCTATGGCGGCATCAGACCAGGCTTCATCCCACATAGTTTTGCACCAGTACCCTTTAAACTAAAGATTTTGTTTCTCTAATCTTAGGCCTACAAAGATCCCAGCGTTTCGAAAATCGTACTCATGATTACCTTTTTTTGAACATTGAAGATGGTCTTACCAAATCCATCGGGTCGGCTTGATCCGGCTACCGAGGAGTCGCTTTCGCTCTATAAGTACCTATCGACCACTCTTTTCCCTTCCACTCCAGCCCTTGAGCTCATCGCCATTCTGCTTTAGGTGCTCCTGCGACCACCGTTTCGTCGTCTTCACCTTCTTCATCGGTCTCAAGCTCTGGCAACCTTCTCGATGGCGACCAATGACATCATCCCCGAGGTATGTCTTCGACACTCTTTTCTTTTTGTTGTTCTTTGGTTCTCTTGGTTCTTCCGCCTCTTTTTTCTTACTATTTCTTTTTGTTTTTTTCTATAGAACCCGAAGAACCAAGTCCTGATCTCCATGGCCAGCCATCCAACTTGCCACTTTTTGGGTCCGATGGGTAACCCGATCCCACCGATATCATAAATGCTAAAACCAATCGGATCCCTTTCAAACATTCCTCCATGCTTTTCTCCGATTGGAACCTTAGCATTAGGGCCTTTCCTTCCCCACTTCCTAGTTGTCATGACTAGTACCTTAGGGAATCAGCCGTCAACCATTCATCTTGGGATGAAATCGGCATCGGACACTACATCGGTCTTTCTCTCGCTAAACCCTATAAAAATGAGTCGTTGCTTGCCGCTGCTTGTTACTTTTGGTTCGAAGCCCTCAATGCCTTTGTATTTAGTCATGGCCCGATGAGTCCATCTCGATGTGAAATCCACCGACGGTTGGAGCAAATATATTTTGAAACATAACAAGAAAATTGGACCCGTAGATGCTTGTGAGTAGGTGGCTTTTCTCAATCTTTGGTTGGAAAGGTTTTTCTTTTGTGGATCTACTTTGGGTACAACTTCCCATCTTCAATTCCTAGCCAAGCAGCTTGCTGCAAAAAAGAAAATTCCGATCGACCGATACCTCCTTGGTGCCACTTATCACCTTCTTCACCAGGTATCAGCCAAACTATCGGCTGGCGAACCTATCAGCCACTTCGGTGGTCCTTGGTGGTTTTTGCAACTTTGGTTTAATATCTACACTGCCGAAGTCATCGACAATCCTCCCCTCACCTTGATGGAATTCCCTTCTGATTACCTTGAATCGGTTGATCCATCTTATCGTCGATGTTCATCTTTGGGTGAGGCAGTCGCCTGTCGCACCAGTTTCTGGATGTCCCCCAATTCTCTAAGCCTATGTTTCTTAGGGTTCTATTGTGTCTTCGTGGATGAAAAACCATCTGGTTCTCATATGAGCTCTTATCTGAGTATGAATACCCCCATTAGTTTCTGCTAACCGATGTGTGCCAATACGAGGAGTCCATTAGAATTTTTAAAGCTTCGACTACTCCTTGTCTCCTGCCCATCAACTTTACCATCGACCATCTTCGAAAAGCCTCTTATGAACCCTATCATCCGACGGACTATTCGTGGCAACTGGGATTCGGCCAGCTTTCACCTCACCTATTCTTCATCGTCCGAATCCAAGTTCATGTAGAGGTTAAAGATGGTTCATAATATGATCGCCTTTTCCAGATGGCCAACAAGGTTCCTTACAGTTATCTTTCCTCCTGGTCGGCTTGTTGTACTAGTTCTACCGACTTTGTTCAATGGTGATGTGAGTGGAAAAGGCACCTCTTCAATCGGCACTCGAAGACATACTGTGAACGATTATATCCAGGCTACGTAGATGAGATTTCTGAGGTAAACACCTCATCTTAACCGTTTGTTTATTCTGCTTGCTCCCATGTTCCTCGCTTACCCTCATATTATGCAGGAGGATGGCATAGATGCTCCACTGATGAGTCGGAGTGGTAGGCCGATAGAATATGGGCCGATATCGACCACTACCATCTTGGGTAGTGGGGCTCCTACCCTAACGGAGTGGCTCGCTAAGAGGCGAGTCAAGGTTATGACTCGTAAACGTAAAGCGTCGGACGTAGTGGTAAGCCAATCCACTAGAGTTCGGTCCACCCAGGTAATCCTCCTAACTTTTGTTTTTTCCGTACCTAGTGAACTTTCATCCTTCCTTTGTAAAATTTTTTCTTGTAAGGTACTTATTCAATGCCTTCCCCTTTTTACTTCAGTCGACGCCGCTTGCCCCTACGGTTGTGCAAGCCCCCGTTACTACCAATGCACCTTCTTCGGCCCAGGTGTGTATCCATCTTGTGTTGTATGTACTCGCTTTGCATCCTTGATACTTAATGGTTTTCCTTTTCAGCCTTCTTCTCCCCTCGACATTGCATCTCTTCATGCGGCGTTTGACCAAATGGCCAATGACCCAGCTAGCACCCAATCAGCCTCGGCCACAGAGGATACTAATGCGGAGGCTGTCGTCGAGGCCAATACACCAGGGGTCGTCACTAGTGACCCTGGCGTATCGGCCAGTGTTGCTGCCATTACCGCAATAGTCAAGGCTAACACACCCGATGGTGGGTCGGTGACTACCGTCATCATCGACGTCGAGACCGACGTCGGGGTTCCTCCTGCTAATGGATCTCATCAGGTACTTTCCTTGTTTCATATTCTTATTGCTTTCCATGTAACTAACACTAGCCTTGAATGTAGCCGATGCTGGACACCGCGGAGTCATCTGCCCCTAGGGCCGTTTTGAAGAGGAAGGTTCACACACCCTTCTGATTGCTTTAGTGGAGGATGATGTCGTAGCTTCTTCTGCTGATGGTGCTCCTCAATCGGCCGCCCCTGCTAGGCCAGTTGACGTGAGTACTTCCGCACTTGTCGTCATAACGTGGTTGCCTCTTATCTAACTTTTCTTTCTTTCTTCACAGTCCTTAGTCTAGAAGTTTCCCTTTGATATCGGCCCATATCTTGAGGATTAAGAAGTCACCGGTGCTCCTTCATCAGCCGTGGCTCAGCTGTCTCTAAAGGTGAAGGAGATTATATCGGACATGTTGCATCGCTTGGGGGACCCGGTGGAGGTCTTGGTCAATGACTCGGGGTCGATAAGGGCTTGTTTCAATGACGTCCTAGATTCCCTTTCCCCGGAGTTGGTTGATGCCCTTACACCAGCCGTGTTCCTAAAGTTCCATCGGCCAGACGTGTAGAGGGTGCTAAAGCAAAAAGCCGATCGCACTAGTTGCGCGTCGCAGCGGGAGGCGGTCAAGATCCACGATGAGGTGATACTTGTCGAAGGTACCCTCCTGAATCGCATTCGGAACGAGTCATCAGCCACGTCGCTGTAACTTGACCAGCTATGGGCGGAAGAAGCTGATCTGGCCTCGAGGCTGGATGGGGTCTAGGTGAAGATTGCCGAGAAGGAAGGTGCTCTGTCCTCCTTCCCAGCTTAGATCCAGGCCCAAGAACACCAACTCGCTGGTGTCGTCCACCATGCACAATTCTGATGTCGCGCTATTCTAGACGTCCCTGGCTCGGACGTTGAAGATCTGGCCATCCTTCGAAGCATCGATGTGATTTTACTGTGGGTGATCGAGGCAATCCGCCGCACTCTTCTTTCAATCTTTTCTTTCTATCGGATCTTTGACATGTAAAACTCAAAACATTATGCTTTGTATTATATTATTATTGATCCTTGAGTTGGTCTTGAGTCTTTCGTGTCTAAGGATGATGTTTCACCATTGGCCGTCTAAAAATGATACCATCGGTATCGGCTATTTGATGCTTGCGTGTAGATCTTTAGGCATTTATCCAAACGCTCGGGACATACTTCTTTAGATACTTTCCATTCAACACCTTCCTGAACACTTCTCCATCTAATCCTTCGAGCAGATAAACGTTACCAAGCTCCACTCAATGTATTCGAAATGGTCCTTTCCAATTAGGCGACCACTTACCGAACCGATTGTCTTTAGACCTAATTGGTAGGATAAGCTTCCACACGAGTTCTCCCTCTTCAAATGACTTGGACATCACTTTCTTGTTGTAAAACTTAGCAACTCTTGCTTTGTTCTCTTCAATCTTCTCATGGGCTCTCAATCGAACCTACACTAAATCGTCTAAGACATCTATCATTAAATTATAATAATCATCGATTGTGAGTTAGTCTTGTAGTGTTATCCTTCTTGAGCCTATGTTATTTTCCCAGGGTAATACTGCTTCATGGCCATAGACTAACTGATATGGTGGTACTTGAGTGGACCCGTGGCGCGCCATTTGATAGGTCAAGAGTGCTTCTGACAGAGACCGATGCCAACGCTTCGACTGCTCATTGATCTTGTGCTTTATTAACTTGATCAAACTTTTGTTGGACGCTTCAGCACGACCATTAGCTTGTGCATAATATGGCGATGAATTTAAGAGCTTGATTCCTATACCGGCTGTGAATTGCTGGAACTACTCAGATACGAAAATTGTCCCCTAATCTGTGGTGATGGTTTGTGAAATCCTAAACCGATATATTATATGTTCCTTGATGAACTCAATGACATCGATAGAAGTAACCCTTTTGAGTGGAACGACCTCTACACATTTTGTGAAATAATCAGTAGCCGCTAATATGAACTTATGTCCTTTACTTGACGTTAGGTAGATTTGGCCGATCATATTGATGCCCATCCTCGGACAGGGTTTAATTATCGGGTTCATTATCGATGTGGGTGCCCTCTGAATAGCTCGAAACCTCTGATAGTCCTGACACCCCTTGTAATATTTTTTGCAGTCCTCCACCATAGTCGGCCAAAAGTAACATGCTCTTCGAAGCAATCACTTCATTTTCTAGGTCGACTGGTGTGTTCCGCATATGCCATCATGTACTTCACACATCACCACTTTAGTTTCTTCGATGCTTATGCATTTGAGGATAACTCCATCGGTCATCCGATGGTACAAGTCTTTGCCAAGCAGCACGTATCTCATCGCTTGATATCTCAGTCTTCTTGGTGCTGATGTCGATAAATTTTTCAAATAATTAATAATTTCATACCTCCAATCATCGGCCTCTATTTCTATGATCTCTACTTTGATCGACCTAGTTGTTGGCTTATACGCTGATGCCATTTGGACAAGATCGTTTGCCTCTAGGTTCTGTTTCCTTGGGATATGGGTGAGAGTTACGCTTCTGAAACTTGACATTAAAGTTTGGCACCGATCATGGTATTCTTTTAGCACATCGTCCTTACACTCGTATTCACCTGTGAATTGCCTTATCACCAATAGGGAATCTCCTAGAATCTCTAGGACATCGGCGCTCACTTCTTCCAACAACTGCAACCCTTTTAATACTGCTTCGTACTAAGCCTGATTATTGGTGGAGAAAGGTCTGATGGTATATGCAAATTCAAAAGATGCCCCTCGAGGTGAAATAATCACCAGGCCTATACCACATCCAAACCGTGAGGAACATAGTGAGTTGTGTCACTATTGTTCAAAGGAATGATGAGTGATTGACTGGTTTGATTCACGAGTTGAGTCAGGATGTGTTGGAGTTGGGGTATGTGTGTCTGTGTTTGTCTCATGTGTGCAGGCTAGAGTTACTCGTCAACTGTCGATGGAACAAGATCAGGGTTAGACGGGGAGTCTAATGCCGGATGGTCAAGGGTATCAGTCGAAGTCGAGAGTGTACTCAGGAGTATGCATGGAGGTCGAACAAGACGTCGAGTTGGAGATTGATCGAGACGAAGCGTCGTTCGAGTCAGCGAAAGGGAAGCCAGTGCAAGTGACGAGGCGGTTTGAGGGATCGAGAGCGGGAGAGACTTGCTGGCGGTCAAGATCGCGGACTGACGATCGGGAGAGGCTTTCTCGGTTTTCGCTAAAAACCATCGGGACAATTAATGTTTTTACTTTTCAATAAAATAGTGTCATATTGTTAGTCTAAAATTTTAGTGTCATTAGTGTATACTTTTGAGTGCATTTTTTGGAATGTATATTCTGAAAATATATTCAAAAGGAGTCAAATGTAATTTTTCTTTTTAGCTAAAGGGTATTTTCAATTTTTAGATTTCAGTCTTGTAAATAGGAAAATCCTAGGGGGCTGATTGAATATTGGCCTTCTAGAACCTTGGAGTTGGTGGGATAAATACCCCATCTCCATGGCCGGCTGCCCAAGACCTTTATCCAGAATTTTCGAGACACACATTGGGTATCAAAATCAAATTGGCTTTCCTGTGCTGTTCATCCCTCTCCTGCGCTGATTTGTGAATAGCGAGTACTGTTCATTTTGCCGGAAACTGCACAGGTTTGTCGACAATGCTCCGATAGCTGTTCATCTTCATTCGCTGGGAGAACTGCTAGCGCCAGGATGTTCCAGAAATCTGCCAAATCTTCTACAGAACTTTCCACCTCAAATCAAATTGAATTTGGCTTTCTGGCTGTGCTGTTCATCCGAGGATTTCTTCCCTGCGCATGATCTTCAACAGTGCGATGGCTATTTGCTGGATTCCTCACAGCGCCAAGAGCAGTGCCAACAAGCTGATCGGCTACAGGAAGCACTAGAGTAAATCCAGTTGTGACTGAAGTTTTGGTGAGTTTCTCATCCAATTTCGCATAGCTTTTGTTCTGGAAATTGTGTTGATGATCTGAGAAATGTGTGGTATGTTTTCTCTAGCGGTATTTGATTCATCTACAGATTTGACTTGGAGTTCAAACCTGTTCTAATATTACTGGTTAATGCTTTAGTTTCTTGTCCCTTGTGTAAACTGATCCTTGAGAATCAAGTTGGCTGTTCTGCTGAAAATTTGTGATTAGAAGAGTAAAAGTTTTAGTTAGAATCTGAACGTATCATGTTGATTCATTAGTAATCCTTCTGGTTTTGCATCTACTCTGATTTTATTGGAGGATTAAGTCTTGTACTGATTTGTGATTCAAATTTTGGCTGAAGAAAATGATTATATCCAGTAATTGAGTTGTCCTGTGTATGGCTGAGAATATTATTGCTGTTCATTGAAATCTGCTTTACAAGCATTGCAGTTTCACTTGTCAATCCTTCTACAGAATTGCTGTAACAATGTACTGTATTTTGTCTGATTACTGAATTCATTCCAGATTTGCTGCTGTGCTAGCTTATTGTTGCTGTAATCAGTTGTTTTTCAGTAGTTCTCTTGATAAATACAGTCTGTGATTGGTGGGTGTGATCAGAATCTATAAACCTCAGGATATAAGTTTTGCTCTAGCTGTTCATTGGTATGTTGCTGATGTTTTGTGTCCTGAATTGCTGATGTGTATGGTTGAAATTAGTAATCTGTTCAGACTAATATCTTTGAACTGAATTTGTGATCAAGGTTCTTTCATGTGTATATCGGTTGTATCTGTTCAAGAGTTTCAGATGTCCTGTATGAGTGAATTTTGAATAGTTTGATCAAATCTGAACTGATTTCCTGAAGATTGTCGGTTGAGAAACATTACTTTTCAGTTTGAGGGTTCTTCAAAAAATCTGTGAATCTCTTGGTTAAATGCTGTGTAGTTTCAGGTTTTCTAGTGTTGAACATATTCGGTTTTTGCTTGGGCTGTTTCATCTAGTTTCTGTGTTTGAAACCTGAGTTTTGAATCAAAGTATTTCAATATACTGTGCTGTTTTCGGTAATTACTATTCACTGTCCAAATATTGTATTTGGTTCCTAATTCTGATTTGCTATTGAACAAAATAGTTCTGATTCAATTTGGTTCACTTGATTGGACCTCAAACGAGAATGAACTGAGATTGATGGTCTGAGAAGTATGAATTTTAAATCTGTTTGTGTTTTGGTCTTTTGAAACAATCAGTCTGTATACCGTATTAAATTGAATTTTGAATCTGAGTTTTTAGAGGTGCTTTGGGTGAACTGATTTGGCCATCACTTCGCAAGAAAGTGTCGAGGCGCCTATTCACCCCCCTCTAGTCGCCATTCCGATCCAACAAACCGACACACCGATCCATTGAAGAATAAGGTCCATGATGTTCGCCCAACTTAAGTCACTGCCTCATCTTTGTGCTAGACTATGAAATTGGCTACTGCTTGTCCCTTTACTGCCTTAGCTGATTCATACCTAAGGTCATATTCAGTGAGAGCGAGGACCCACTTTCCGATACGCCCTTTCAACACTAGGGTCGATAGCATGTACTTAATGACATCGACCTTGCATATCACGGTGCACTTTGATGACAACAAATAATGTCTCAATTTGGTGCATGGAAAGTATAAACATAAGCAGAGCTTCTCCACTATGGGGTATTGGGTCTCAACATCCAATAGTCATCTACTAAGACAGAAAATTATCCTCTCCTTTTTATTAATCTCCTGCACCAAGATTGATCCGATGGCTTCTTCATCGGTTGATAAATATAATCTAAAGAGAATTCATTTCTACGGCGGCATCAACACTGGTGGCGAGCTTAAGTATACTTTAATCTCTTGACTTTTGTCGCTTCTCTCCCCATATAAACTCCTGATCAGGCTTCAACTTCAACAGTGGAGTAAATGACTCTATTTTTATTGAAAGATCAGCTATGAATCTCTTTAGAAGGTTTATCTTCTCGATTAATGACTGCAACTTGGTTTTATTGGCAGGGGGCTGAGTGTTCTTGATTGCTTCAATGATGCGCTGACTTATCTCAATCCCTCTTTCATGCACAATAAAGCCCACAAACTTTCCCGCCGATACACTGAAAGCACACTTCTCAAGATTCATTTTTAGTTCGTATTTCTCGGCTCTCTCTAGAACTTGACGTAAACCGGCCACATGGTCTTGGGTATTGCTTGATTTTACCACAACGTCATCTATGTATATCTCCAACAATAAGCCGATTAGGTCATGGAAGATGTAGTTCATGGCCCTCTAGTAAGTTGCTTCGACATTTTTCAAGCCGAAGGTCATCACCACCAACTCATAAAGTCCAATAACACCTGGACACTAGAAGGCCGTCTTGTGGATGTCTTCGTCAGCCATGAAAATCTAATTATAACGTACATTCCCACCCATGAAGTTGATAATCTTGTGACCCAATGCGGCATCCACCAGTAAGTGTGCGATCAACATTGGGTATTCGTCTGTCGGGGTTGCCTTATTCAGATCTCTGAAGTCAACACATATCCTCAACTTCCCACTTTTCTCCCATACCAGTACAATGTTCGATACCCACTCTGCGTATCGGCACGGTCTTATGAATCCTGCATCATACAATATTGTTACCTTATCTTTGATATCTGGATATATTTGTGCCTTGAATCACCGAGGTGCTATTTGATTGGCCAATACCCCTACTTTATTGGGAGCTGATGTTCTACAATTGATCAGCTTAAACCTGACATTTTGTAGAACCGAAAAGGGTGACTAGAGGGGGGTGAATAGGTGCCTCAACAAATTCTTTCAAATTAATGGTCTTTTCTAAACACCCAACGCTCCTCTAAAAGAACAAGCGGAAGCAAATAATATTTCATAGCAAAATCCTAGAGAAAGCCAGTGCTATCACTCTCCTGTCATATATGAAATGATGTGATAGTCTGAGAGCCTTCAAAAATCAACTGGTGTCCTGTATGAAAAGACACCCGTACAAAGCACATACGACAGATTAAAATCATTCACAAACTATACATGCAACCATCAAGTGCTAGAAACACATCCATCGATCACAAGCATTTCATAAAGCTCAAGATAAAACATCCACAGTTCACAGGCATTTAAACAGATACATGACATCCACTTGGATCACATAAGTATATCAGTAAATATTCATGTTGCAATATAAGAATAAAATATTTGCAGCAACTGAAACAAGCACAGAATAAACATAGAAATAATCTTTGGTGCACGGGGATCGAGAAATATTACTGTGTTTTGGTACGATACTATGCGCGTCTTCTAGAATAAATCCCACGCCGTACGCTGCTACTGCCCATTTCCCTCTGTCTCGTGAGGCTCCCTCTCGGAGCAACCAATCCCCATGCACCGTCTTGCAAACGCCGTAGTTCCTGCACCAGCCACCGAGCCCCGTGGCCACACGCCCGCCCGCTACTAGCAAATGCCTCCGCTCGTGAAGCTTTGCCCATGCGTCCATCACTCCGCCACCACGTAGCTAGCACCTTATTCACTCTGCCGCCAAAAAAATTGCCCCGTGCCTGGCTACGCTCTCGTCTGCTGTTGGTGAGAAAACCACCCAGCACCGCCGTTGTCTCTAGCGGGTAAACCGATGATCGGTTTTTCTAGGGAATAAAAACTGGCACCACAGGATGAGCCTCTAGCTAAAACCACTCTGCCCCCATGAAGAGAAATCACACTAAAGTAGCGAAAACAGGAAATACAGGCGGCGAAGAACAGTTAAGAAATGGGTAAATTTCTGTATATTTGGCAAAGTGAACTCTGATTTCAAAAGTGGATGAGTTGGTAGAAACCCTAGGATTAGGGGGCCTTTTATAGTCAATTCAAAAACAGGAAAAGACACAAATACCCCTATGGTTTTTTACAGACTCGAAGGGCCATAGGGCTAAAAATGTAAAATCCTATCTAAAGGTAGTTTGTGCCAATTCGAAGCTTTCATAGCGACTACGAGACACTTTGATCTTGATCCGATGGTTTTAAGGAGAAACCGACAAAGCCTTCTAGATCTTTGACATGTGTCACCAATCTGTGAATTCGACTGCCAGTAAGTCTCTCCCACTCTTGATCCCTTGAGCTGCCTTGTCACTTGCACTAGCCTCCCTTTCGCTGACTTGGTCAACACGCTGTCTCGATCATCCGTCTGTCCATGTCTTGCTTCATCTCCATGTGTACGCCCGAGATCTTCCTCAACTTCACCCCGCATCCTTGACCGTCTGGCATCAGGCTCCCCGCTTTACCCCGATCACCCGCCGTTAACAGTTGACTCGCAGGTCAACCCTACACACAATGAGACAAGCAAAACACGAATCTCCATGCAAAATGCACACTGATCCCTTCAGTGAACACAACAAGCCATTACAAGTCTAGACCATTAAATCAGGCAAACTTGTCAATCACTCATCACTAAGATAAAACCATAGTGCAAATCCTCTTGGTTTCTCAATCTCCCCCTTGATGAGTGCATTGACAACCCCCAAAAGACACATAGATGAATATTGAAGTTCAGCATACAAGTGGCCATAAAACTCAGAAAAGAGCAAAACATGTCACTTGATTTTAAAATTCTCCCCTTTGACAAAAGATCATCCCCTTAGATAGAAACAAGACAAAAATTTTCTCCCCCTTTGGCAATGCAAGCATCAAGGTGATAACAAATGACGCAAAGAGAAATGTGAGGGTGAATTCATATGCAAGCTTCTGAAACATTATTAGCAGCAATTACAGTACAAAACAAGTATTTGCCTTGAATTTTGTCTAAAAGTACTAAATGATAAGCTTAGGTGAATCTTATCCAAAGACAATCAAGAGCAAGCATTTTCAGTATTTTAGCAAACAAAAGCATCACCAGTCAGACTAGCATACTAGACTTGGTAAAGCATGGAATGCAAAAGCTAACAAATACTGCCTAGACATGCATAGTAAAATAACATGGAGCTTCAACAAACTTGTTATGCAATATTTTCAAGCTTTTTGTTTCCCTTTTTTATTTTTGATTTCAGTGCTAGGGGTTTTTTGCATGTTAACCTTATGCTAACCGACTAAGCCAAGCCTAAATCAAGCAAAGATCATCAGAAGCTTAAAGCATTAGTCATGACATACACTATAGTGTCTTAGTTCATACCAAAGTGCTATGTTAAGCAGTCTAGAACAATGTAGTGCCACAACGCAAACACACCAGAATCTTTTTAGTTTTAGCACAAAAGGCATGAATATCAATTTCATTTTTATCAATTTTCAGTACAAGATTTCCGTGAAAAGCATTATAATGTTCAAGTTGCATGTTTGCATCAAAGTGTACAAGACTTAGCTATTAAGCATGTAAAAGATAGCAAAAACACTCAACCTACTCATGCTAGTTACCAGACTAAGCAGTGATCATGTTTTAAATTTTTAGAATTAAAATCCATGCTCATGACAGATATTAGACATATTCAATAGAGCAAAATCATCATGATTAAAGACAATAATTCAAAGGCATATACATGCAAGTGCATGTAAAAGCAGATAATCATATGATAGAAGCTTATGCAATGACACACAACTCCCCTCATAAGATGCCATAAGGATGACAAACACCAAACTCTCCTCTTAAAAATGCAAAACGAGAAACATCAAGAAGCTTGGTAAAATGTCAGCAAACTGGTTCTGGGTATCAACATATTTCAATTCAATATCACCTTCTCATTGTGGTCTCTCAAAAAGTGATAACGCACATCAATGTATTTGGTTCTAGAATGTTGAACTAGGTTGTTGGCTAAGCTAATGACACTAGTGTTATCACAGAAAAGTGGAACACCCTTAAAATCCAACCCAAAATCCCACAAAGTAGAAACCATCCACAAAATTTGTGAGTAATAGCTAGCAGCATCTACATACTCAGCCTTAGTTGTAGAATGCACAACACTATACTGTTTGCGAGAAGACCAACAAACAAGAGAGGAACCTAGAAAATGACAAGTACTAGAGGTAATTTTCATATCAATTCTACAACGAGCAAAATCCGCATCAAAAAAACTCGAAGACATAAATATGATGATGCAGAATACCAAATGCCGAATTTAAGAGTGTGTTTGAGGTACCTTAGTATGCACTTAACCGCTTGACGATTTGAAGCCCTTGGAGAAGCCTGAAAACGAGCGCACAGACATACTGCAAAGTGTATGTCTGGCCTCATAACCGTCAAGTAGAGGAGGGAGCCGATCATGCTCTAGAACTCCTTATGATTCACTTCTTCTCCATCTTCATCAGGGTCAAGTGCTACTGAGGTAGACATCGGAGTGGTAAGTGGCTTCATATCGCTCATATCAAAGCGCTTCAGTAGGTCCTTGGTGTACTTCGTCTGATGCACAAAAGTACCTTGTTTTCTTTGCTTTATTTGCAAACCAAAGAAGAATGTTAGCTTGCCCATCATCTACATCTCAAACTCCTTACTCATAGAATTTGCAAACTCGACCACAAGTGTATGAGAAGAGCCACTAAAAATAATATCATCAACATATATCTGAACAAGGAAGAAATCTTTGCTATGCTTTAGAGTAAATAGGTTTTTGTCAACAGAGCCCATTTTTTACCCATGCTCAAGCAAAAAGTTTCTAAGTCAGTCATACCAGGCCTTAGGAGCTTGCTTGAGCCCATACAAAGCTTTGTAAAGTTTAAGGACTCTATGTGGATACTTGGGATGTTCAAAGTCTGAGGGTTGTCTAACATAAACATCCTCTCCTGCGAAACCATTAAGAAAATCACTTTTAACATCCATTTTATAAAGCTTGAAACCGCGAGAAGATGCAAAAGCAAGAAAAATCCTAGTGGCTTCAAGTCGAGCTACTAGAGCAAAAGTCTCTCCAAAATCAATCTCCTCAACTTGAGAGTAACCCTGAGCCACAAGCCTAGCCTTGTTTCTCACAACAGACCCATCCTCCCCTTGTTTGTTTTTGAAAATCCGTTTGGTGCCAATGATATGAATATTAGGAGGTGGATCTACAAGAACCCAGACTTGGTTTCTATCAAAGTTTTCTAACTCCTCATGCATGGCATTGATCCAACTCGAATAAGATAAAACATTACTAACATCTAAGGGCTCAAAGGAGGCAACAAATGCAGAATCAATAAAGTGAGCGTGAGAACGTGTTACCCTTTCATCTAGCTCACCGATGATCTACTCTAGAGGATGCATCTTTTGAATGTGCTATGGAGCTTCTCGATGAGATGCAGCCTCCCCTCAACACTTGTCGGAGTGAGCTCGACGCTTGCTGAAGTCGATGATTCAGGCCCTCTTGCTGAAGTAGATGTTGCAGGATCTGCTTCAAGGGTCACTGTAGTAGGAGTTAGGGAATCATCCTCAAGATCTTCAAATTCTGATGGATCTTCTTCAAAAATGGTCTCATCCATATCCTTCTTACTGGCAAGCTTAAAAGAAGTACTAACACAGGGGGAGGATTCATCAAAAGTCAAATCACATGAATCGATGACTGTGTTAGTATCAAGGTTAAAAACACGATAGGAATGACCATGAAGTGAATAACCCATAAAGATACCATCAGAAGAATGAGACTCAAATTAGTCAAGATTACCACGTTTTAAAATGAAGCACCGACATCCAAACACTCTCAAATGAGTAACTTTGGGCTTCCTTTCAAAATGCAGTTCATAAGATGTCAAATTCAAAAGTGAGTGCAAGAAAATCCAGTTGGAGATGTAACATGCAGTGTTCATGGCCTCAACCCAAAATCTTCTAGGAGTGTGGTTATTTTTCTCAACATCTCCATTCCGTTGAGGAACCAGCGAAGCAGAAAATTGGTGTTCAATGCCGTGCTCAAGGCAAAATTCAACAAAGAAACTATTCTTGAACTCGGTGCCATTATCACTTCTGATTGCTTTCAATGCACTAGAGAGTTCAGTGAATAGTCTCAAAGCTAAGCTCTGAAAGTGTGAAAACACTTCATCCTTTCTTGCAAGAAATAAAACCCAAGAATACCGGGAGTATTCATCCACCATGATAAGGACATACCATTTGCCACCTAAAGAACTAACCCGAGAAGGACCTACAGTGTCCATATGGAGAAGCTCTCCAAGTCATTCAGTCATCACCAGATTGACTGGCGAGTGAGAGGCAACCACCATCTTTCCATGTCAACAAGGAGCACAAACAAGATTCTTCTCAAACTTGAGCTTGGGCAATCCTCGGATCAAAACTAGGGCACTCAGTCGAGCGAGCAAGTCAAAGCTCATATGCCCTAGTCTCCTATGCCACATCTAGATCTTAAAAGAAGGTTTAGCAATTAGACAATGAGAAGAACCAAAATACTCAAAAAAACAGCTCCAAAGACCCTCTTGTTCTTGAAATATTGCAAACCAAAGCGCAAGAAGAATCGAGAACTTGTGAAGTATCGCGTCTGAAACGTACTTCCAAGCCCTCATCAAGCAATTGAGATACAAAAAGCAAATTGTATCCCAAATCCTCAACCAAAGCGATATCTTTGAGAATGAAATTTTCAATAATTCTAACCATACATTTGCCTTTCACTCTACTCCTTCGATTGTTGCCGAAGGTGATGTACTCACGTCACTGGGTCTAGGTGAGGCTGGAGAACCATGATGTCTTCCCGATCATGTGGTGCTAACAACTAGAATCCATGGTCCACTTGTTCTCCAGGCCTCCGTCCGCTGCCTACACAAAATGAGAAAATCTTGAGTGCTCAGTGCTGGGGTGAATGAAAAACTGACGTGGTATCTAGCACTGAGAAACTCGAGCTACATGCAAAGCAGTAGTAGAATTTCTATGCATTGGATATGAATCATGATAAAAAGTACGAGGTCTACCTAAATGGTGAGAGCCATAAAAACGACGAGGTCTCCTAACCTATCGAGGATCAAAACCACTAACACGTGTTGTAGCACTATATGAGTCATGGTATATCCCACGATGGGCAAATCCTCTCATGTGAGCACGGGGAGCCTCAAGAAAATGAGAACGCGAATGAAAGATAAGCTCATGTATACCAACACGTGGCTGATACATGTCCCGTGTCCTCATCCCCGAAGAACGTCGCTCATCCTTCATGCGACGAAAACAGAAACCAACCAAATGTCCCACCCTCTAGCAATATGAGCAATGAAAAATCTTTTTGGGGGTATGTGCATGGGTCTTGGGAGCAATCCTCACGGGCTCTCTTGGTTTCTGCTGAGGGGCTTTCTTGGGTGAAGGAGGTGTTTTCTTTGTAGGGTGGATGGGTTTCTTGGGCTTTTGTGGAGTGCCTAACTGAGCTCTTTGTTTCTCTAGGATAGTGGGTGAAGTGAACACTATTTTTCTCTTAATATCTGGAGTGGTTCTCTCAAAACCCAACCTTAGAGCTAACCCTGTCCTATCAACACACATCTTGGTCTTGGCCAAGAGCAAATCCATCCTACCCTTCCATTCAGTGCATTTATCCACCATAGAGAGAAGATAACCATTTTCAATCATGAGTTTGTCAACTTGCCCTCTAGCAAAGCTGAGTTGGTCCTTTAGGGTGATGTAGGTGGAACAGGCTGGCTGCACATCCTTAGAACTCTCAGCACTCTCTAATCTAGCCTCTAGTTCTTTGACATGCTTATCCCTAAGTTCAATGCTTTTAATGAGTAATGAACAATTTGAACAAGCATTAGAAACAAGAGGTCTAGACCCCACCATAGTGAGATCTTTCTGTGCAATCTCAAGCTTATCAATAGTTTGAGTGTGCACAAAACGAAGCTCGACAAGCTCACTCATAACAATCAAGCAAGATTCACATTCAACATCATTTAACTTAGAATTAAGGATGACATATTCAGTGGAAATAGAATCAAGTCTAAGTCTAAGTTCTTTGCATTCTCTAGTATTTTTCATAAGTAACCTATCCTGACCAATTAAAGAATCATTAAATTCATCAACTTTAACCAAAAGTTGGTCATGGGATAAAGCTACCTTTGATGAGTCTAGCTCATCATCGCTATGGATGTCGTCGGCCATGAAGCAGATGCCGGTAAAGTCCTTTGCCTTCTTCTCCCCCTTCTGTTGTGGTTCATCCTCGTTAGAGCTTGGCTCTTCACTTGAAGAAGTGTCGATGTCACTCAATGCAGCCATGAAAGCTCTAAATGTTTCCTTAGCTGCTCTCTTGGCTAGCTTGTCATGGTTCTTCTTGAAATAGGTCTTCTTGTCCCTCTTCTGGTGCCTGTGCTCATTCTCATCTTTCTTTTTTCAATTTTGGGCAGTTAGCTTTAATGTGAGAAAGATCTCCTCATTAAAAACATCCCCAAGAGCCTTCTCTCCTCTGACCCTGTCTATCATTATAGAAACATGTGAACTTCTTGATAATGAGAGCAAACTCCTCATCATCCCGTTGATGCGTTTTTGGTCACACTTTGACACACACGTGGCCTAGGAGATATTCTTTACTCCAGTGCAGTTCCCACGTTCTTAGAAAAGGGTTCAAGGCATGCCAATCAGTTTGACCCTGCAACTGATAAGGGAACATAAATTATGGCATTAGTAGAATGGCCTATCAGCTATCGAGCCGATGACTGCGATGAGGATGGAATATTCGTGGAATATCATGTCGATCAACCATAAGGCCGATGACCTTGGTCGAAGCAATCGGGCAAGCGTGCCATTGACCGATAAGATGAATAGTTAAACACATAGGCTGATGAGTGCTTTTCCGATGACTTATAAGATGTAGTGTGAAATTGAAGATAACCTGTCGGCTTGTACTCCGACAGAAATAAATAAAACATGCTAGATAACATGTCTATACCGGGAAAATCATCACAATAACTAGATCAGACCTAACCAAGACAGTCGCTAGTCACGATGATCTTAATAATATATCAAAGAATCAAGCATGCTTTATTTAGATGAACGATATACATCATGAAAGAGACACAATAGTAAGAGATGTCAAACTTAATCAATGAAGCCTCAAACTATCACACCTAGATCACATCAATCTAAAAGATCAAACCGAAATGATGCAACTTTAGACCTAGCTAATACACCGAGAACAACTAGCGACCGTACTATTTCAATGTTTACCTCAAGAGATCAAATTGATGCAACCATTAGGATACTGATCTAATCGGAACGAACGTTGAGGGTGGCGGGACTCACCTCTTCGCCGGAGATCAAAATGATGCAGCCTAGCTCCAAGTGCCGATTCCCACCGGATAAACCTTGGAAGCTAAGGGTGGTGATGCACCGAGTAGTTGATTGACAGATATGTGTCTTTCTAAGCTAACTAGGGGTACATATTTAGAATCTAGAGACTTGTCGTCCAAGCACTTTATCATAACTGATTCTAGATAATCTTCATCTTCTTTTTCTGCGCCTTATCTCCATCGGCTTCTTCTGCATTCGATCATCTTGTAATAGCATGGACGGGCTTCCTTGACTTTCTTTGACCATAACTCTTTGACTTTTGTTGACCGTGCGACATCTTTAGTGGGCTTGGGCTCTACCAAATCTTGGCGTCAACACATACCCCCAGTTTCGGAGCATTAAGTGGCTGCTGATGCTTCAAAATTATAAACAATCATTATCTCCGCTGCCACGTCTTCTCAAACATCTTTACACACAATCTTTTCACTTTAATCGCCAGTCGAAACCCTTCATCTTCTAATACCTTTCTGACTTCGTGTAGCATTCCAACTTCCTGATTTTATTGCCGAAACCCTTCACCTTCTAATGCTTTCATATTTTCCTAGAGTTCCGACTCTTTCTCTTCCTCTTCCAGCCATCCATAACTGCACTAGAGTAGTTTATAAACTCCGGCAGCTCTTCTTTTCTTCTTCATGCCGTTGACTCATCACCTATTCCTGGCCATCAAAAATTTCACCATTCATCTAGTGCCAGTCGTCGCTCACCATCTTTCTCCTTGCCAGTATAAGGATGGCCACCATTGAGGTGATCCCCCGAGTAAGTCTCTGATCTTTTCACTCCTGACGCATTCATCGCCCCTTATCTTCTAATTACATTTTTTGTTTGGCAGGGCTTGCGGAACCAAGTTTTCATTCCAATAGTTACACACCCTTTTAGCTTATGAGAAACCAAGTTGAGATGTGCCTTGGTTTCAGTCTGTGATGAGTGATTGGCAGATTCTCTTCTGAGAGAAGGGGTCCCTCCGAAGAGGTTCGGAGGTGTGTTCACCAAAGGGCTCGGTGTTTGCTGGCTGCACATGTTCACAGTGAGGTATATCTGTCAGAGGGGTCCGACAGTATACAGTTCGGACATTGTATCAAAGGGGTCGGTACTTTGGGTTGTACACCGATGTGTGTATCAGAGTGTGTTATACTCGGAGAGGTCTCCGAGGTATTGGATGCACTTGTCTGCTTGTCGTTTGTGTGCAGGTGACTTCGGTGGTAACTGGACGGTTAGTACAGTAGGTGAACTTGGTCAAGTAGGGAGTTTGACGCCAGGCAAGCAGGGAGCTTGGTCATGGAGGTTGTGTGATGTCGAGGTCGGGCCTCGGGTCGAGGATCACCAGTCAAAGGCAGGAAGTGCGGAGGGGGACTCTGGTTGAAGATACCCGTAGGCAAAGTTCTCGGAGGCGAGGCACTTTGAAGAGGGGACTGCGAAGGCTGGCGGACGAAGTCCTTAGGAATAAGGCAAGGCTCCCAAGTGTGCTCCGGACGGAGACATTTGGAAGGACACCTGACGAAGGTCTCAAAAGTCGAGGTGTATTGAAGGCATGGTCCGGATAAGGTCCTTCGTGGAGTGTGCTTGAGGCCAATACAATACGAAGGGGTGCTTATGGAAGTGCTTCATGTGGAGGCCTTGGATGAAGGAGGGACTTCGAAAGGTGGTGGACAGAATCCTTCATAAGAAGGTACTTCGAAGGTGGGGCTTTGAAGTCAGGATGACTTGACGTGCTTCAGCCATGCTTGGCTTCGGTACACGGATGTGTAGAGTTCAATCTTGGAGTAGCTGTGAAGCCTTGGCGGTCCACTCCGGAGGTGATGGTGCAGAGACTTAAGGGCTTTGATAGATTCAACTTAAAACCATCGCTGCATCGAAGACAGACTTCGGAAGTAGCGAAGGATTATGGGTTCGAAGCCTACTACCAAAGCCACTGCAACACTTCGTGTGCAAAGAGGGGCTCCGAAGATTCTAGTTTGCAAAGCTGACACCAAAAGGAGCTTCCAATAAAGTAGACTACCATCTATATCCTCGTGACTGCCAGAGGCAGTAAAGTTGTAAACCCTAGGGGTATAGTAGTCTATTCATAGTTCAAAGTAGTGCCTATAAAAGGAGAGGTTGGCTGAGGTCTAGGGCAACACTGTTCACTCCACTTTAGTACCTATAGTACTCACTGTATCCTTAGGCCAGCCGCCATGAAGTGTACTCTGGATCTGTGAATTTTTGTGTTCCATGTTCTTGCAATGAAATTTCTATTCTGTTTTCCATTAACTGCATGAACTTGTATATGTGTTTTTTTGCACTGTCTGAGTTGAGTTTTTGGCATATCATTTCATTCTGTGCAAACTATACTTCTTACTCTGTGTTCTTCTCAACAAAGTGTTTATGTCACATGTGCGCGATTTTTCTAAGTGTTTTTGGTGAATGTTCGCTCTGTGTAAATCGGAGATTAGTTCTCATTGATTACTAGCGAACCATTTTTGAAGTGTGCGTTCGGAGCCAGTTTTCTTAGAATATCCGAAGTCCTTCTGTCTAGTCTGTTCTGCTAAGTTCTGTTTAGAGAACACCAAAGTGTGAAGCCTATTACTAGTGCAGAGCATCTGAGAAGAGCTCTTTTGAGGGAAATGCATTTGTGCGAAGTATAATTGTGCGAAGCCAGCTCAAAGGCGCCTGGGTGTGCGTAGCCTGCACAATAGTTGCTGAGTTGAGTGCTTTTTGGGTTTCAGAGTGCGAGCAAAATCTTCTAAACTTCAAATTTTTACCCCGTGCGAAGCCTGTGTTCGGAGTGTGTTCAATACCTCCAAAGCAGACCCTTCGAAGGGTGTGTTCGAAGTCTATTCAGTAGAAGAGATTTTTAAAAGCTCTCATTCGCCCCCCTCTAGTCGCCTGTTTTGGTCCAACAACTTCTTTTTGGGTCTCTTAGGCAATCCTGACCCCACATATTTCATCGATGCCGAGACTCGTCAAATAACCTTCAATTGTTCTCATATGCGTTCCTCCGACTAGGATTTGGGCTTCAAATATTTTCCTTCTCCCAATATCACCCGTTCTGGGACAAGATTGACATTGGTCATTGTATCGGTCTTTCTTTGGCTGAGCCATACCTGAACATGCCAATGTTGGCCGCCTCTTGTTATTTTTGGTCACGGGCCGATGAGTCCCACTCTTCTTGATGTTTTATCTTATCTTGCCTTGACATTGCTTCGCTGGCCAACCCCTTCCTTCTTCATTTCCAGCAATCGCACGACCTTGGCATTAACTCAGATGATGACTAGAGCCGATATATTCCTAGGCACAACAAGGAGACCGACCCTTTGAGCACTCGCGAACACGTGGCTTTTCCTTAGCCTCTGGTTAGAGGAATTTGTCTCTGTGTGTCAGCTCTGGTCCCGACCCTTCAGTTTCAATTTTTTGCCGAATGACAAGTTTCCCATGTGCGAGTTCCCATCGACTGTTATCTCCTTGGAGCCATTTACCGTTCCCTTCACCTGGTGTCGGCCAACCTATCGGTTGGCAACTTCTGTTGATAGCAAAAAATGACATTAATGGTCAAAATTACCAGAATATCACTTTTTGGTAGTTTTAGCGAAAATATGACGAGACCTAGCATAGGCCGGTACAACCAGCCATGTAGGCCCAGTCTGACTGGCCATGTAGGCCTAGTCATACCGGCCATATGGGCTCGGTCAGATCGGCCCAACTTGAGTCCGATGCCAAATGGCTGATTTCACGATATTTTTATCCCTAAGTAATTTTGGACGACTTGGAACCCATGTCTAACTCAAATTAGACCTCAGGAACCCATGACCAACCTCTATAAATAGTGGCAAGGCCGATTCAAGGAAGCTCCCCAAACCCTAATAGATCCAATCTATTATCTACCTTGAATCGAATTTACATTCAATCTACTTTCCTCGCCCTAGGTTTAGTTTAGCATGTACATATTTGCTGGTTTGCACTGCAAACCATCCGTCTGCCGCGTCATAATCACGGTAAGTCCTTGTCGGTTCACTCGTGAATCGTCTGTTTCATCCATGTAAAGGATTTTTATCGTTTTAACGGTTTCTATTGGTAATTCATTCTCCTCGCCGAATTATTTTGATCTCTTGGTATTTTTTTGTAGTGTTTTCATCCCATTTTCATCCTCCAAGAATTTTGGATCCATCTACCCACGACAAGATGGTCGTCGGAGTCCGAAGGGCAACGTTCGGAGGTTGTCGGTCTGACCGGCAGCACCTCTCCGGTCCGACCGTACTATGCCGCATGGTCACCTGACGCGCCAGCACACCTCGGTCCGACCGGTGACATGAGGCCGGTCCAACCGGGCAGCGCACACCGGAGCCTACATCGGGGTGCGTAGCACCGGAATGCACTGCATATAGGCCTTCGGTCTGACCAGGGTTGGACCCATGGTCCGACCGGCCCTATCCGCGTCGAAGGAATTTTGGCGCCGGAGACCACCTCGCACCGGAGTATACTTCGAGCCAGGGTCCTTTCAGACCCCTCGACAACCTGTGGTCCAACCGGAGGCATTCCCTTGGTTCGACCGACCGAATGCCAGGGGGCCTTCTTCACGCTGGGATCTTTTACCCAAAGCCCTTGGTTAATCCTTCACAGTTTAGGCCGAAGCCCCCTTTGGCCAACCCGCTGCACCGCCGGTCCAATCGATGGTATAGCCTGGTCTAATCTGCATACTTCGGCTGGTCCGACCACCAGGACCCTCGGTTGAACCGGCCCTGTTCTGGCCAGTTTAATTAGGTTTAATTATTTATAGCTAATTTTCTCATATCGATTAATTGGATAATTTTAGATTAATATTATTTGATTGCCCGATGACTCCGTTATTTCCTTACCAGTATTTAAGTACCGTCGGAATGCAGTGTCGGCGTTGTGTTACGTTTAGGGGTTTGCTCCTAAATATCCGCATCCTTTTGGATCACCGGATCCGCGTTAGTGCGTTTGACGCATTTTCATGTCAACACACTTTTAGCGACTCCGCTGGGGACAGGTATGCCAAGCACTTCTACATCGGCGACGGGTACACCTTCTACCTCTACATCAATAGGACCCTCGACACTGATGAATCCAGTGGGGAGCTCAGAGATTGATGACGACAACATCATCGTCCCCACCCTTGACGACCTCTCCGAGGAGGATAGAGTAGATCTTGAGGTCAGGACAAGATAGCTTCACACTCTTTTTCTTGGCCGCTTCAACAAGACCCGTGGGGGCTTTGTCAAGCATGACAGCGACATCCCCGATCTCTTCAGGGCTAAGGCAACACCATCGCCTCCTCAAATGTCCTTCCAGGACCTTGAGCAAAAGATAGCCAACATCGTTGACTACGCCGTTAGCGCTACTGTTGCAAACCGCATAGAAGTCATGGTTGACTCGAAATTGGATACTAAGATGGAGGCAATGTTTAGGAGATTCGGCTTTTTCGAGGCTATTTCCCCCACTCCAATAGCTAGTGTACCCCCTATTCATCGCATATACAGTAGAACCGACAGGAATATCGAAAAGGTTGTCGCGCCTTCGGCTACACCATCCATGGCCAAAGCCTTGCATGACCCTATCAATCAGACCGACCCTTGGGCCTGTCAGACCGGTATGTGCCAGACTCAGAAAACGGCAACATTCGGTTAGATCGGGCATTATACCCTCGGTCAGACTGGCCCTATGGACGGTCAGACCACCCTGCCACATTTTATGCACCGCCACCGCCCGCGCCTGCGCTACCTCTCTCCGTGGCTAAAAGTACGGAAAAATTCATTTTTCAGTGGTAGCATTTAGTGTAGTCAAATTTAATCATGCAGAATATTAAACATGAACAACACAACACCATCTAACTCGAGGAGTATGTTTTCCCTCCTCGCTCAACAGTCCTTACATGTCAAATCATCATGCACATTCATTAAAAGTAGACTAACTGTGGGATGCCACGCAACCCGCCCTTGACCGTGGGCTCAACTTTTCGAAAAGATCTTAAAACTCTGATTAGAGGTGTACCACTTTACCCACAAGGCACACACTCATCCCATACACCAAAGTTTAACGAGATGACCCATACCACGGGAACTCATGCCAAAACCTCAGCATGAAATGCTCCAAGCGATAATCACCCGTTCTAGGTTTCGCTGGCGCGCCGGGCCGCATCCCAGCTAACGTCGCACCCCCTTTTGCGCCACGTCGGTACAAGCCACCCGTAGGTGATGCTTGACCCATCTCCAAGTGGTGTCTCGGATTGGAACACTCCATACCTTAGTTAGGACTTACCCACTAGAATTGTGGTTAGTACGGAAATGTATTGCAATGGATCCCGCAGACCGGTCCTTATAGTGCCCCGGGTGCTACTGACCAATGCCCTAGCTTGCACCCAGAACCCACCATGCATACATTCTCAAGCATAACTCTATCACCAACAGAATTCCAGGGATAAGATAAACGGGGATCATATAGTAGAAACCAAATTACTACGACTCATTTTAACTTATAGCAATTGTGTCAAGGCATTAAAGGAATTTCAAAAATAATCTTTTCCAGAAAATTATAATAAAAATGACGGTCCGGCTTCCCTGCTGCAGGTCCCGGAACTCCTGTTGCTTGACCGCGACGACTCCGGCGGGGACGTGGGTGGCGCGGAAGGCGATGGTGAACTCCGCCCAAGTCACCTCGTGGTCCTTTGGTTGGGACTCACGGTAGTTGTCGCACCATTCCGCGGCGGGACCCTGGAGTTGGTGAGTGGTGAACGCCACTCTCTCCCGGTCGGTGCAGGGGAGGAGGTCCAACTTCTTCCCAATGGTCCTGAGCCAATCGCCGGCCTCCATAGGGTTGGTCATGCTAGAGAAGATAGGGGGCCTCACGTGCAAGAACTCTGAGAGTTGAGGCGCGGGAGCGGGGGCGGTTGCACGTGAGATTGGCTCCACGTTTTGCTGTTGCAGCTGGTCCAACTGAGTCTGTTGGTGCTGCATTTGTGTCAGGAGGGCGTTGATCAGTTGGTTCTGATTTGCCATCATTTTCGCCAAGGTGGGATGGTTGGCGGATGGCGGCCTAGTCTGACGTTGGCCCGTTGCACCCCAGTTGGGCACAACACTTCCTAACAGACCGTTGCTTGCCCCTTCTCCATTGTTGGAACCAGTGTTCTAGTTTTCGGCCATCTTCTGAACACAAAGTATTTTCAATCATAAGGGAAAAACTTTTAAAATGAACCTTACTCAAAAACAGTTCAAAGGGGTTCATATATATATATAAGTGGTAATAAAATGGTCATTACATCAAAGTTCTTATTTTTAACCCACCCACAACACAAGCCGTTGCAGGTGGTACCACATCCACGAAATTATTAAAAATCAATCAACGAGAACTATCGTCTACTCGTCATGTGGGGCAGTCTCCGTGCTCTCGGAACCACGAGGGTCCTGAGGGACGGTGGGATCGAGAATGTTCTCGATGATAGGGTCGGCGATGATGGCGGGGCGCGAAGCAGGGGAGTTGGAGCTGGATGGTCCAACGAGCGTGGGGTGCGGTGTGATCCTCTTGGGGAGAGGGGCGGGCTTGCGGATGGGCTTCTTTCTCCTCAGGACGAGGGGAATCATCTCCGCAATGTCGTTCTGCAGCTGCATAATTTTATGCTGTAGCTCACCGTTCTGTTGGATCAAGCTCTTCGTCTCCTGATGAAGGAACTCAACCGCCTTGTGGTGCTCTTCGGCGTCGAGCACGACTCAGTATGGAGGTCGTCCATAGCCTGGAGAAGACGCGTCTGCCCGGCCATGACCGGATCGTGATCGGAGTGGACTCTGATGTAGATACTACGATGGGCGCTGGGAGTGTGCTTCGGCACAAGCCGGAAGGACGAGTTCTGAAGGCGATCATCGTAGATCATCATCAGCTCCATGAGGGCTTGGAGGGCGACGCGTTGGCACGTTACGTCGAAGGTCAGGCCCCCAACCGTTGCCGTGAAGAACGACAGGTGATCGCCGAACCCATGGATGGTGAGGGAGACGTCACATGGTCCCGCGAACTCCTCCATGTAGACGCCATGGAATTCAGGCTCGAAGAGGAACCCGAGGAAGGTCACCATCATCCGGAGCTCCCAGATGAAGCCCTCAAAGTGACGGCAGAAACTGTGGACTTGGTAGACTAGCATCTACAAAAACAACAAGTTGAAAAGAATAAGGGAAGGAACAAAGTGATGAAGTAAGTTTTCGCGAAATAGATTTTATCAAAAGTCAGTGTTAGACTGGTCCGTTTGGCTTCCTACAGTCAAGTCGGCTCTGATACCATCTTGTGACGCCCGATTTACCAAATCGGAACATTATTGAATTTCCATAGAAAAACAATAATAAAAAGAGGTTCATCATGCGACAACGTACATACAGGCAATCATTCGTGGTTCGCAGACCACATTATTACACAAGTGTAAAAGTAAAAGAAACAATGAAAGTAAATGACATGATGAACGTCTACTTCAGGATCTTCTTCTTGACTGGGTCGCTACTCCAGACCATCTTCCTCATAGTAGGCAGCCTCTGAAGTGTGTGCCCAACGGGTATGAGTACAAAAAGTACTCAACAAGCCACCGCGAATGCAATAATAATGCAGGATAATAACAAAGGAAGGATAATGGCTAAAAGTGTGGAAAAGTACATTTTTCAGTGGTAGCATTTAGTGTAGTCAATTTAATCATGCGGAATATTAAACATGAACAACATAACACCATCTAACTCGAGGAGTACGTTTTCTCTCCTCGCTCAACAGTCCTTACATGTCAAATCATCATGCACATTCATTAAAAGTAGACTAACTGTGGGATGTCACACAACCCGCCCTTGACCGTGGGCTCGGCTTTTCGAAAAGATCTTAAAACTCTGATCAGAGGTGTACCACTGTACCCACAAGGCACGCACTCATCCCATACACCAAAGTGTAACGAGATGACCCATCCCATGGGAACTCATGCCAAAACCTCAGTATGAAATGATCTAAGCGATAATCACCCGCTCTAGGTTTCGTCGACATGCCGGGCCACATCCCGGCTAACGGAAATGTATTGCAATGGATCCCACAGACCGGTCCTTATAGTGCCCCAGGTGCTATCGACCAATGCCCTAGCTTGCACCCGGAACCCACCATGCATACATTCTCTACCATAACTCTACCACCATCAGAATTCCAACGATAAGATAAACGGAGATCATATAGTAGAAACCAAATTACTACGACTCATTTTTAACTTATAGCAATTGTGTCAATACATTGGACACTATCTACTAGTACTAATTATATGGTGACAAGGAGTTTAGGCTAGATAGCATGTCTTGGGTTGCACACCAAGGTCGGGGATCTAAATAAATATAATGTAGGGCTTTCATTTGACTAATGCATGTATAACCTATGTGTTTTAGCGATAGTTTAACAAAACTAGGTTCAATATGCTCAAAAGATTAGTTTGGTGACTTGCCTTGTTCAGCGAAAGGAGAGGGAGGAACTTCTGGGAAGTATTCCGGTTCCTCGACGACATCGTAGTCTTCTCGATACGAATAAAATAAACGTAACATTCAATTAAACAATCAAAAATCACACAATAAGCATATAGGTCTTGATTGGGTTAAATTAAGGAAAATAAAGTTATTAAACTTCTGAAATTATTATATGAATTTTTTGAAATGAACTTTGATGGAGTTAGGAATTTTCTAAAAAGGAATAAAAATGTATCCTAATGTATTTTAAAATTCCAATTAATTAATAATAAAAAGTTCAGAATAAACCTATTATTTTTATTACACCAATATGAAGAGGATAAAAGATGAAATTTTCTAAAATGGAAATGGACAAATTTTGAGTTTATCCTAAAGTGCATTTGAATACTTTATTAAATAAAAATAAAATACTCAAAGTAAACATACTGTTTTTATTGTACAAACATGTAGAGAATAAAATTATGAATTTTCTGGAATTGGAATGGTTAAATTTGGAGTTAAACTGAGCAAGATATGAATTTTAGAAGTTTGAAACTATTTCTAGAATTTAAATTAAATCCAAAAATGGTCGTCGGTCCACGGTGAGCCGAACCCACCGTGAAACCGCGCACTGTGCGCGTGCGCCGGATCATGGATCTCCGTTGGATCGCGATCGGATGGCGACGAGCGAGGCAGGGGGTTTTAAGTGAAAACGGACGCGCGAGATCGCACGGTAGCCCTTTAGTTGAGATGGACAGTCGAGATTAAAACCCGCAAGTGCATTAATCCCCGCCGCCGGATCAAGATCATGCGACCAGGACTGAATCCGGCACGACACGCGTCGGGAGGGGTAAAGTACCCTTCTTCCCCGACTCCGGCGGTGCGTCGGTGAGCGATTCCGGCGACGGCGAGGGCTACCCGGCCTAGCCAGGGATAAAAACGGGAAGAGGGGACTAAGGGGAACACGAGGGTACAGGGTACCGGCGGTGGTGGTGACGGCGAGTTGGCGGCGACCGGCGGTGAAGAGGGGCGATGAAGATCCTCGTTTCCTCATTGGCGATGCGGTTCCGGCGGTCTTCAGTGGCGATGAAGGGGTGGATGAGGTCGAGGAGGTCACGACGGTGCGATCGCCGAGAGGGGGGGGGAAGGATTCCAGCGACGGCGAGCGGTGGCTGGAGGACGGGCGGTGATGTGGGGCTAAAAGCCAAAGCGCAGGCATTTGGTTCGTTCTCAACGCAATTGGGCGTGCGGGCTGGACGCGGTGGAGGCCAGGGGTTTAAGTAGGGGCGTCGGCGACGTTAGAGGGGGCGCAATCGGGGGAGGCCGAGAGTAAATGCCGGTGAGGTACTTTCCATGCATGCGAGCGACGGCTCCGGGGCGATTATGCGTGGAATTAAGAGGGGAAACAGTCGGCGGGCCGTGGGGGATTGAATGCCGGCGTCGATTTACTGGGAGGGGCCGGCGGGGGCGGATCCGAGGGGAGTTAGGGCTTCGGCCGGTGAGGGGGAGGGGAGATTTGGGGGCGGATCCTGTGGGGAAGACGGATCCGACAAGCGGGGGCCACCGGGCAGCGGGCGCGAGGCGAGGGCGTGGCGACTGACGGGTGGGGCCGAGGTGTCGGGCGTGCGGGGGAGGGGGGCATTGGCGCCGACAGGTGGGGTCGAGCTGTCGAGTTTGCGTGCGCGGAGTAAGGGGGTCTCTGATGAGCGGGGCCCGTCTGTCAGTGCGGGGCGCGGGGAGAGAGTGGGCTGGGCTGGCTGGTTGGGGGAGAATGGGGGGATGGAGGCCCGTTACTGTTTAAATCCTTTTCTGAATAAATTTAATTGCTGAAATTAGTTTAAAATGTTTGGGTTGCTTCTAAGGGTGATAAAAATTTGTAAAAATTCTCAAAAATATATCCTGGCCTTGGGATCATATATAAAATTTTCTAGCCTCTCATTTGGACATTTCCCCTGGGTTCTAGTTTATTTAGAAAACAAATGGGCATTAAAGGAATTTCAAAAATAATCTTTTCCAGAAAATTATAATAAAAATGTATTTTTATTTCTTTGAAAATTGGGGGTGTTACACCGCCTAACTCCGTTCAGACTTGGGCCTAGTTGGAGCAGAAGTTCTATGACTATTTTTATACTGGGAAGACCGAGCTTAGCACTCTTCCTAACGCCACACCGCCGCCCGCACTCTGGTCGCCACTCGCCGTCGCCAGTGACCCCCTCCGCCCTAGGCGACCCCACCATTGTAACCGTGAGGACATCACCGACCTCGGTCACCCCTCCGTCGATGCCAAACCTCGCCGGATAGCCGTCGCTGACAAGGTCCCGAACCACCTCGCCGTCTACCCTCGTCGCCGGCCACGCCCCCGTCGACCTCGGACCGCCGTAAAGGTACCCCCGTGATCCCCTAGGCATCCTCTTTCCATTTCTAGGCCTAGCTAGGATCGCCGTAGCCCGTCGTGGCCTCTGGCCCGCTCGCCGTCGCCAGAGAAGACGACCGACACGGGTCGAGTACCTGTGCCGTGTCGGATTCAATCACGACCTTGCAATTTGGATCCAACGGTGATGATTAAGTCCCTCGTGTAGTTTAATCAGATCCGTTAGATCTCGGCAAAGGGGTACGTTTTAATCTGAGCTGTTCGCTAGATTTTAAATCCCACAGTTGATCTAAGCCGCACGATGCGTACCGATTCAGCGTTTTAATCCCGGCCGTCCGCGATAACTTAACTCCCCCGCCTCGCCCGTGACCGCCCGATCGTGATCCAACGGTGGATCTCGATCCGGCGTACACGCACAGTGCGCGGGTTCACCGTGAGCCTGGCTCACCATGGACCCAAGACTGTTTTGGGATTTAATTTAAATTCCAGAAATGCTTTTAAACTTCCAAAATTCATATCTTGCCCACTTTAACTTCAAAAATTACCATTTCAATTTCAGAAAATTTGTAATATTATTCTCTACATGTTCATACAATAAAAACAATATACTTTAGAATATTTCATCCTTATTTCATAAAGTATTCAAATACCCTTAGAGTAAATTACAAAATTAAATTATTTAAGTTTCTACAAAATTTATATTTATTCAATTCCTGTCAATTTATTGGAACCCCAACACTTTCTCTAGATCTATTAATTTAAATTAATTAGAAAACTAGAATAGGTTTATTCACAAGTGAGATCCCTTTTATAAAGGACAATATTTCATTATAGTTCACTTTAAATTATTTATAAGATAAATTTCAGAAACTTAACCACTTGGTTTTCTTTAAATTAAGCCAATCAAAACCTATGTGCTTGTTGTGTGGATCTATATTGTTTAATTGAATGTTGTATTATTTTATTTTATATTATTTATATTGGGAAGACTACGACGCCGCCGAGGAGCCGGAATACTTTCCGGAAGTTCCTTCCTCCTCTTTCGCTGAACAAGGCAAGTCACCAAACCAATCTTTTGAGCATATTGAACCCATGTTTTATTAAACTATCGCTAAAACATATAGGTTATACATGCATTAGTCAAATGGAACCCTTACAATATATTTATTTATGATCCCCGACCTTGATGTGCAACCTAAGCCATGCTATCTAGCCTAAACTCCTTGTCACCATATGATTAGTATTATTAGCTAGTGTCCAATGTATCGACACGATTGCTATAGGATTAAAAATGAGTCATAGTGATTGGAATCTACTATATGATCCCCGTTATTCTCATCTCTAGAATGCTATTGGTGATAGAGTTTTGGTTGTGAGTGTATGCATGGTAGGTTCTGGGTGCAAGCTAGGGCATTGGTCGGTAGCACCCGGGGTACTATAAGGACTGGTCTATGGGATCCGTTGCAATACACTTCCGTACTAACCACAAGTCTAGTGGGTAAGTCCTAACTAAGGTATGGAGTGTTCCAAACCGAGGCCACCATTTGGAGATGGGTCAAGCTGCACCTGCGGGTGGCTTTACCGACGTGGCGCAAAAGGGGGTGCGACGTTAGCTGGGATGCGGCCCGGCGCGCCGACAAAACCTAGAGCGGGTGGTTATCGCTTGGAGCATTTCATGCTGAGGTTTTGGCACGAGTTCCCGTGGTATGGGTCATCTCGTTACACTTTGGTGTTTGGGATGAGTGCGTGCCTTGTGGGTACAGTAGTACACCTCTAATTAGAGTCATAAATCTTTTCGAAAAGCCGAGCCCACGGTCAAGGGCGGGTTGCGTGACATCCCACAGTTAGTTTACTTTTAAATGTATGTGCATGATGGTTTGACATGTAAGGACTGTTGTGCGAGGAGGTAAAATGTACTCCTCGAGTTAGATGGTATAATTGTTGTTCATGTTTATTATTCCGCATGATAAAATTTGACTACACTAAATGCAATAACTGAAAATGTACTTTTCCGCACTTTTAGCCATTATCCTTCCTTTGTTATCATCTTGCATTATTACTTGCATTTGCGGTGGCTTGTTGAGTACTTTTGTACTCATACCCGTTGGATACACTTCAGAGGATGCCTACTACGAGGATGGTCTGGAGTAGCGACCCAGTCAAGCAGAAAGATCTTGAAGAAGGCGTTAGTCATGCTGTTACTTTTATTATTGTTTTTATTTAACTCTGATGTAATAATATGGTCTGCGTACCATGAATACTTGTCGTATGTACGATTGTCGCATGATGAACCTCTTGTATTATTGTTTTTCTTTGGAAATTCAATAATGTTCTGATTTGTTAAATCGGGGTGCCACAAGATGGTATCAGAGCCGACTTGACTGTAGGAAGCCAAACGGACCAGCCTAGCCAGTAGCTACAGAAAATTATTTCTCGAAAACCTACTTTATAAACTTTGTTCCTCCCCTCACTTTCTTCAACTTGTTGTTTTTGTATATGCCAGTCTACCAAGTTCACAACTACTGCCGCCACTACGAGGGCTTCATCAGGGAGCTCCGCATGATGCTCACTTTCCTCGGGTTCCTCTTCGAACCAGAATTCCAGGGGGTGTACCTGGAAGAATTCGCCGGACCTTGCGACGTCTCCCTCACCGTCCACGGCTCCGGAGAGCATCTACCGCCCTACACGACAACACTTGGAGGCCCGACTTTCGACATCGCGTGCCAACGCGTCACCCTCTAGGCCCTTATGGAGTTGAGGATGATCTATGATGATCGTCTTCAGAACTCGTCTTTCCGGCTTGTGCCGAAGCGCACTCCCGGCGCCTACCGTAGTATCTACCTCGGAGTTCACTCCGTTCGTGATCCGGTTATGGCCCAGTAGTCGTGTCTTCTTCAAGCCATGGATGACCTCCATACCGAGGCAGTGCTCGACGTCGATGAGCACCATGAGGCGGTTGAGTTTCTTCGTGAGGAGACGAAGAACTTGATCCAGCAAAATGGTGAGCTGCAGCGGAAGATCATGCAGCTGCAGAAGGATATTGCGGAGATGGTCCCCCTCCTCCCGAGGAAGAGGAAGCCCATCCGCAAGCCTGCCCCTCGCCCCAAGAGGATCCCGCCACACCCCTCCACCGTTGAACCGTCCACCGCCAGCGCCCCTGCACCACGTCCCGGCCTCATCTCCGACCCAATTATCGAGATTTTTCTCGAGCCCACCATCCCTTGGGATCCACGTACTCGTGGTTCCGAGAGCACGGAGACCGCCTCCGGTGGCGAGTAGGCGTTAGCTATCGTTGTGCGAAATAATGTTGTGGTACCACCTGCAACGAGTTGGGTTGTAGGTGTAGTAAAATAAGAGCTTAATGTAATGAACATTTTATACCACTTGGTTTATATATATGAGCCCTATGGGCCATTTTGATTGCAATGTTGTTTCATCGTCTTTTTACCTTATAACACCTCATGTTCAGAAGATGGCCGACAACCAGAACCCCGGCTCCAACAATGGATAAGGAGGAAGCCACGGCTTGCCCGAAGGTGTTGTGCCCAAGTGGGGTGCAACGGGCCCACGACAGTCTGGGTCGCCATCCGCCAACCACCCCACCTTGGCGGAGATGATGGCGAATCAAAACCAGCTGATCACCACCCTCCTCACTCAGATGCAGCACCAACAGGCTCAGTTGGACCGCCTGCAGAATGTGGAGCCTGCCCCTCGCGCACCAGCACCCTCACCCGTGCCCCAACTCTCGGAGTTCTTGCGCGTGCGTCCCCCGATTTTCTCTAGCACCACCAACCCCATGGAGGCCGGAGATTGGCTCCGCACCATTGGGAAGAAGCTAGACCTCCTCCCCTGCACCGACCAGGAGAGGGTGGCCTTCGCCACTCACTAGATCCAGGGTCCTGCCGCAGAGTGGTGGGACAACTACCATGAGTCCCAGCCAGAGGACCACGCGGTGACATGGGCGGAGTTTACCATCACCTTTCGCGCCGCCCACGTCCCCGCCGGAGTGATCGTGGTAAAGCAGCAGGAGTTCCGCGACCTGCAACAAGGCAGCCGGACCATCATGGAGTACCTCCATGAGTTCAACCGTCTGGCACGCTACGCGCCTGAAGAGGTGCGGACCGACGCCCTCCGCCAGGATAAGTTCCTCCGGGGACTTAAGGATGAGCTGTCCATCCAGCTCGTCGCCACCGACTACGCCGACTTTCAACGGTTGGTGAATAAAGCGCTCATCCAAGAGACTGAGTAAAACAAGTTGGACCTCAAGAAGAGGAAGATGATCGCCTTCAAGCATCAGCAGGCGAACTCCCAGAAGCCCTGCTTCGTCCCTCCGCCACCCGACCCCGCATATCATCCTCGGCTTGCCTACAGGCCACCTCACACTGCCAGTGGATCCCACGCCGAGCATCCCCGCCCCGCTCCACCAGCTCCGGCCGCTCAGCCGACGCCCGCCGCCAAGGCCCCGATCTTGAAGGATCGCCAAGGGAGGCTGGTCGTCTGCTTCAACTGCCGGAAGGAAGGGCACTACTCGCACCAGTGTCCTCACCCCAAGCAGCCCCAAGGCGCGGCACCCAACCAGGCGGTTCGTGCCCGCGTCAACCACATCAGTGCGGAGGAAGCTCAAGAGGCCCCCGAAGTCATGCTCAGTATGTTTACCGCGAATTCCATACCAGCTATGATTCTATTTGACTTTGGAGCCACACACTCCTTCATTTCGGAAGATTTATTGAAAACCAACGACTTGGAAGTACTCCCTCTACCGACCCCCATGATGATTGCCACTCCAGGCAATAAAGCCTTAGCCCACTTATACAATCCTAAGGTTAAGATAGAGATTCAAGGAGTACTATTCCGGGCCGAGCCAGTCCTCATTAAGTGCATCGGACTCGACCTCATCCTAGGGATGGATTGGTTGATGAAGCACAAGGGAGTGATCGATTGCACCAACAAGTCCGTAACAGTGACCAACCCCGAAGGCAAAGCCGTCACCTTTCGGATGACCAGCCGCAAACCACTTGAAGCGTCTCTTCATTCGCTAGCCCTTGAGGAAGTGCCCATAGTCAAGGAGTTCATGGACGTCTTCCCCGAGGACCTACCAGGAATGCCTCCCAAGCGGGACATCGAATTCAGAATCGAACTTGTCCCCGGGACCACACCAATCTCCAAGCGCCCATACCGGATGGCCGCCAACGAACTAGCCGAAGTCAAGAGCAACATAGAAGACCTAGAGCAGAAAGGGTACATCCGACCGAGTACCTCACCCTGGGGTGCACCGGTCATCTTTGCCATGAAGAAGGACAAGACCAAAATGATGTGCGTGGACTATAGAGCCCTGAACGATGTAACCATCAAGAACAAGTACCCATTGCCTTGGATCGACGACCTGTTCGATCAACTGAAAGGATCCTCGGTGTTTTCCAAGATTGACCTCATATCAAGTTATCACCAATTAAGGATTAGAGAAGAGGACATACCCAAGACTGCCTTCACCTCCCGCTATGGACTCTACGAGTATACTGTGATGTCGTTCGGACTCACGAATGCCCCGGCCTTTTTCATGAACATGATGAACAATGTATTCATGGAGTTCTTGGATAAGTTCATCGTGGTGTTCATCGACGATATCCTTGTGTACTCCAAGACCAAGGAAGATCATGAAACCCACCTCCGTCTGACCCTCGGAAAGCTAAGGGAACAGCAACTGTACGCCAAATACAGCAAGTGCGAGTTTTGGTCGTCAGAGGTGAAGTTCCTCGATCATGTCATATCTACCGGAGGAATAGCGGTGGACCCAACGACCGTGGAAGCAGTGACCAACTGGCTGCAGCCCACGAACGTGACCGAGATCCAGAGTTTTCTCAGATTGGCCGGATACTACTGCCGGTTCATCGAGAATTTTTCGAAGATCGCCAAGCCTATGACCAGACTGCTGCAAAAGGAGGTAAAATTTGAATGGACCCCAGATTGTGAAGAAAGCTTCCAAACCCTCAAGAAGAAGCTCGTGTCAGCCCCTATCCTGACTCTGCCAGACATCCGGAAAGACTTCCACGTCTAATGTGATGCCTCTCGTCAGGGATTGGGATGTGTCTTGATGCAAGAGGGGAAAGTTATATCCTACGCCTCCCGACAGCTGAGACCACATGAGCTGAACTACCCAACCCACGACCTAGAGTTAGCAGCCGTGGTTCATGCCTTGAAGATATGTATACATTACCTTGTGGGAAATCGATGTGAGGTCTTCACCGACCACAAGAGCCTCAAGTACATATTCACCCAACCAGACCTGAACCTCAGGCAAAGGAGATGGGTGGAACTAATCAAGGATTATGACTTGGACATCCATTATCATCCATGCAAGGCAAATGTGGTAGTAGACGCCCTTAGTCGAAAAGGGTACTGCAATGCCATCATGATACATGACCAAGCCCCTTTGCTATACAAGGAGATGGAAAGGCTGAATTTAGGGATCACCACCCGAGCGTACCTCGCGGCTTTGGAGTCTAGGCCTGTCTTAATAGACCAGATCCGAGAAAAGCAGAAGGAAGACCCGGACATCTTGGAGATCCAGCAGAACATGCGGAAGGGTAAAGCCCCCGGATTCTCCGAGGACGAACACGGTACCATCTGGTTCGGAAATCGGGTATGCGTACCTAACAAGCTTGTGTTGAAGACCCTCATCCTTCAAGAAGCCCACGATACTCTATACTCCATACATCCTAGGAGTACCAAGATGTATCAAGATCTGAAGGAAAAGTATTGGTGGGTCAGCATGAAGTGGGAAATAGCCGAGTATGTGGCCAAGTGCGACACGTGCCGACGAGTCAAGGCAGAGCATCAAAGACCTGCTGGACTATTACAACCTCTCAAGGTCCCTGAATGGAAGTGGGAAGAGATAGGAATGGACTTCATCACGGGACTACCCAGGACCCAAGCCGGTCATGATTCTATCTAAGTGATCGTCGACCGACTCACCAAGGTGGCTCACTTCATCCCCGTCAAGACAACTTACACCGTCGCCAAGTTGGCCAAGTTGTATATTACCCAAATCGTGTGCCTACACGGAGTTCCAAAGAAGATTGTATCTGACCGTGGGAGTCAGTTCACCTCTAAGTTTTGGAAGAACCTTCAAGAGGAACTCGGCACCCGACTGAACTTTAGCATCGCCTATCATCCACAGACCGACAGTCAAACCGAAAGGGTCAACCAGATACTGGAAGATATGCTTAGAGCTTGTGCTCTAGACTTTGGCGAAATGTGGGACAAGAACTTGCCCTACGCAGAGTTCTCCTACAACAATAGCTATCAAGCCAGCCTGCAAATTTCCCCGTTTGAAGCACTTTACGGGCGTAAGTGCAGAACGCCGTTGCTCTGGGATCAGACCGGAGAGTCACAACTATTTGGGACAGATATATTGCGAGAGGCTGAAGAGAAGGTCAAGATCATCAGGATCAGATTGAAGATAGCCCAGTCCCGACAGAAAAGCTACGCTGATAACCGACGAAGAGACCTAGCCTTTGAAGAAGGCGATTATGTCTATCTCTGAGTCACTCCCCTCCGTGGTACTCAAAGGTTCAACATGAGAGGCAAACTAGCACCCCGCTATGTCGGACCTTTTCAGATCCTCCGATGGCAAGGAGAAGTGGCATACCAGCTAGAACTACCTCCATCCTTGGCAGGAGTTCATGATGTGTTCCACGTCTCTCAACTGAAGAAGTGTCTTCGTGTGCCCGCCGAGCAAGCCGACCTCCAACAACTCAACGTCCATGAGGACTTGACCTACGTCGAGAAACCCGTCAAGATCCTGGAGACTAAGAAAAGAGTAACCAGGAGCCGTGTAGTTCGCTTCTGCAAGGTTCAGTGGGACAACCACCCCGTCGAAGAAGCCACATGGGAAAAGGAAGACGAGTTGAAAGCCCAATACCCCGAGCTATTCGAGTAGCGCTCCAATCTCGAGGATGAGATTCTTTGTAAGCGGGATAGGTTTGTAACACCCCAAATTTCCAGAGGAATAAAAATATTATTTAATCTAATTTTCTGGAATTATTTATTTTGGAAATACCTTTAATGCCCTCCTTAAACTTTTTGAACTGAAACCTAGATGTAATGACCAAACCAGGGGCTAGAAAATTTTGTATATGATCCTAAGGCCATGATATATTTTTGAGAATTTTTACAAATTTTTATCAACCATGGAAGTAGCCGAAATATTTTAATTCATTTTCTATAATTATTTTTATTCAGAAAAGCCTTTACACAGTAACGGGCCTCCCCTCCCCTTTCTCTCTCTCCCGACTGGCCCAGCCCACTCCTCCCCGCACGCCCCGTCTGACAAGGGGACCCCACTCGTCAGTGACCCCTCTCCGCGCGCGTACCCGGCCCCACCTGTCGGTGCCAACCGACTCCCTCTCGCGACCGAGCCCGACCCCACCCATCAGCCGCCACCCCCGCTCGCTCGCGCCTGCTGACTGCCTTGGCCCACCTGTTGGACCCGTCGTCCACCTCGCGCCACCACCCCCAAATCGCGCCGGCCGATGAGCCCCGCCTCCGATCCGCCTCGCTGGCCCCTCCCTCATTCAATTGGCGTCGGATTAATGCACCCCGAGGCCCACCGGCCGTTTAATCGCTTTAAGTGATGCGTTTTAGCCCCTGGGAACGTAGCGCCGTGCATGGCCGAGCCCTCGCCGGTGAGTTAAAGCCCTCCCTTGGCTTTCCTTGCATGCGACCTCCTCCGACGCCCCTATTTAACCCCCTGGCCTCCACCGCGTTCGACCCGCATGACAAATTGCTGCGAGATCAAACAGAGCGCCCATAGCACTCTTCCTAACGCCACACCGCCGCCCGCACTCCGGTCGCCACTCACCGTCGCCAGTGACCCCCTCCGCCCTAGGCGACCCCACCATTGTAACCGCGAGGACATCACCGACCTCGACCACCCCTCCGTCGATGCCAAACCTCGCTGGATCGCCGTCGCCGACAAGGTCCCGAACCACCTCGCCGTCTACCCTCGTCGCCGGCCATGCCCCCGTCGACCTCGGACCATCGTAAAGGTACCCCCGTGATCCCATAGGCATCCTCTTTCCATTTCTAGGCCTAGCTAGGATCGCCGTAGCCCGCCGTGGCCTCTGGCCCACTCGTCGTCGCTGGAGAAGACGACCGGCACGGGTCGAGTACCCGTGCCATGTCGGATTCAGTCGTGACCGTGCGATCTGGATCCAACGGTGATGATTAAGTACCTCGTGCGGTTTAATCGGATCCGTTAGATCTCGGCAAAGGGGTACATTTTAATCTGAGCCGTTCGCTAGATTTTAAATCCCGCAGTTGATCTAAGCCGCACGATGCGTACCGGTTCAGCGTTTTAATCCTGGCCGTCCGTGATAACTTAACTCCCCCGCCTCGCCTGTGACCGCCCGATTGTGATCCAATGGTGGATCTCGATCCGGCGTACCTGCACAGTGCGCGGGTTCACCGTGAGCCTGGCTCACCGTGGACCCGAGACTATTTTGGGATTCAATTTAAATTCCAGAAATGTTTTTAAACTTCCAAAATCCATATCTTGCGCACTTTAACTTCACAAATTACCATTTCAATTTCAGAAAATTTGTAATATTATTCTCTACATGTTCATACAATAAAACAGTATACTTCTTTAGAATATTTCATCCTTATTTAATAAAGTATTCAAATACCCTTAGAGTAAATTACAAAATTAAATTATTTAAGTTTCTACAAAATTTATATTTATTCAATTCCTATCAATTTATTGGAACCCCAACACTTTCTCTAGACCTATTAATTTAAATTAATTAGAAAACTAGAATAGGTTTATTCACAAGTGAAATCCCTTTTATAAAGGACAATATTTCATTATAGTTCACTTTAAATTATTTATAAGATAAATTTCAGAAACTTAACCACTTGGTTTTCTTTAAATTAAGCCAATCAAAACCTCTGTGCTTGTTGTGTGGCTCTATATTGTTTAATTGAATGTTGTATTTATTTTATTTTATATTATTTATATTGGGAAGACTACGATGCCGCCGAGAGGCCGGAATACTTCCTGAAGTTCCTCCCTCCCCTTTCGCTGAACAAGGCAAGTCACCAAACCAATCTTTTGAGCATATTGAACCCATGTTTTATTAAACTATCGCTAAAACATATAGGGTATACATGCATTAGTCAAATGGAACCCTTACAATATATTTATTTAGGATCCCCCGACCTTGATGTGCAACCGAAGCCATGCTATCTAGCCTAAACTCCTTGTCACCATATGATTAGTATTATTAGCTAGTGTCCAATGTATCGACACAATTGCTATAGGATTAAAAATGACTCGTAGCGATTGGAATCTACTATATGATCCCCGTTATTCTCATCTCTGGAATGCTATTGGTGATAGAGTTTTGGTTGTGAGTGTATGTATGGTGGGTTCCGGGTGCAAGCTAGGGCATTGGTCTGTGTAGGACCGAAAGTAGCGACTAGAGGGGGGGGGGGGGTGAATGGACGCCTAAAAAATTCTTTCGAATCAATGGCCTGCTCCCAACACCTAACGCACCTCAAAAGACTTAGCAGCAAAACGTAAACAGATCGCCAAAGCCTAAAAGTATCTAGCCTAGAAACGACCGGTGTTCTAAACAAAGAAACACCAACACAATGCTAATAGGCATAATAATCAAAGCATTCAAATCATGGCAGATCAAAACTTCACAGAAATAAATCACAGCAATCGATTGAGAGATTAATGTTCAAAGTTGTCTCCAGTAAGTTACTTGGCGAAGCCTGCAGTGTCGAAGCCTGTAGTGTCGAAGCCTGCTTCGAAGCCTACAGTGTCGAGGCCTGCTTCAAAGCCTACTTCGAAGCCTGCTGTGTCGAAGCCTGCTTCGAAGCCTGCAGTGTCAAAGCCTGCAGAGTCGAAGCCTGCAGATTCGAAGCCTGCGGATTCGAAGCCTGCAGATTCAAAGCCTGCAGATTCAAAGCCTGCTGATTCGATGCCTACAGATTCGAAGCCTGCAGAGTCGAAGCCTACAGATTCGAAGCCCGCAGATTTGAAGCTTGCTGATTCGATGCCTACAGATTCGAAGCCTGCAGATTCGAAGACTGCAGAGTCAAAGCCTACAGATTCGAAGCCTGCAGATTCGAAGCCTGTAGAGTCGAAGCCTGCTTCACAGGGTTGGGCTTCACAAAAGAAAAGGGGCGTCGACAGAAACAGCCAGAGAAAGAGCTAAGTCCTATCTACTCGATCAAAAAGGCTATGCAGTAAAAAGCAAAGCTAGAGTACTAGTTTACTGTTGCTACAGGGAGTAGGTACTACTTGCTACAAGCAAGAACTAGTACTCCTCACGTGAAGAACAGAAGCAACAGAGACACATTTGCTCAAGAAAAATAGCTACGCACGTGAAACAAAGCCATAAAAATACTGCAGAATCGCTGCACACAACATGACACGAACAGGGAATAGAAACTCACTGCATCAAGAAGAACAAAATAGATGCAGGAATAAAAATGACATGAGCAGGAACCTGGCGGCGCACAAACAAGAGAGAGAATGCAGGGAGCAAAAATGACCCAATAGATTAAAAAGTGATTTTTGGAAGGGTGACCTAACCCTAGGGATTGGGGCCCTATTTATAGGCTGTCCAATGACTAGGAATATTCCACAGCCCCTTAGGGTTTTTACAGACGCTAAAATAAAAGGAAAAGACTAAACTGCCCTTAGGATATTTTTACAGACTCGACTGACTGACTGTGGGCCTAGGGACAAAATAGTAAACTCCTATTTACAGATGACTTATCCAGAAGCTAAGCTTTCGTAGCGACTACGGCTTCTCTTCTGGACAGTCTGATGCGAGATCAGCGGTCGTTAGTTTTGCGCCGAAACTGACAAAGCCTCCACCGACTTTGCACCAGGTACCCGGACTGGGCCGGCCCGACTCCGCAGCTCTCTCAGCCCGGCAATCGCTCACCGCCCGTGTACCTGAGTCAATCCTGGTCAACAACCCAGTGGATCCTCTGCTGCTCCTAGCCCATGCACCCGGATTGGGCCAGCCCGACTTCGTGGCCTCTCTGCCCGACAGTCGCTCGCTGCCCATGTACTTGAGTCACATCCGGCCCAAACGCAGCAGGTCTTCTCTCCCTTTTTAGTCCTCTTTGACTATCGTTGACAATGACTCATCACATCTGGATCCATGAGGCCCACGCTCTTCAGTATGGTTCCTCAATCTCCCCCTTGATGAGTGCATTATCAACACTTCTCCTCTTCAGCTTTCTAGTACCTACAAGCAATTGTGGAAACACGAAAACAAAACACAAGAAGACAGAGAAGAAGAAAATAAAGTAAAAGTTTAACCCTAATGACCAAAAGCCGAACAAAAGCAAGAAGCAGTCATTACGGTTAACCAAAAGTAAAAGCTCAAAAATGAGTGCAATCTCAGAATCATCAACAAGGATATCAAAAGAGTAAGGACAATCGGTACAAAAACTCCCCCTGAAACAAAACCCAGAGAAAACCAAAACTCCCCCTTAAAACTCTTCTCCCAAAATTTCTCCCCCTTGTTGACAAGTGAACTCATCAAGCACTCGAAAAGAGACACAGACTCCCCCTGAAACGCAACTCCCCCTCAAAATATGCAATGAATGCAACTAGGGTGTAGGTGGAGTGTAGAAAGCATGCTTCTCAGATATGATTGACTAGAATTACAACATCTAACAAGTATAGCAAAAGACATACTGTCTAAGACACATGACATGATCAGTGCAACAAATGATATCTAAAGAAAGTCATTTGCACGCATTTTTTCAGTTTTTGCAAACAAAAACATCACCACATTTTCCAGTTGACAAGCAAGGTAAAGCATGAGATGCAAAAGCTAACTGATATCTACCAAGATAAGCATTGTCCAAAACAAGGTGCTTCAGCAAACTTGTTATCATTTCAATTTTCAGGCTTTTTATTTTTCCTTTTTCATTTTTGCCAGGGGTTATTTGCATGTCAAACCTTATGTTGACCGACCAAGTCAAGCCTAGGCCAGAACTGGACCATCAGAAGCTTAAGACATTGGTCTTGGCATACATTATACTGTCCTAGTTCATACAAAAGTGCTATGGTAAGCAGTCCAAAACAATGCAATGCGACAAAGCAAACCCACCTAGATCTTTTCAACTCAAGCATAAAAAGGCATGGAATTTGCATTTTTTTTGATTTTTCATTGTTTTTATAGCACATTTTCCATGTTAAAGCATAAAGATGTCCAAGTTGCATATTTGCATCTAAGTCAGGAACTAGCTATAAGGCATGTAACAGATAGCAAGAACATTCAGCCTACGTATGCTAGTTACCAGAAGCAATGGTGATCATTTTTCAAGTTTAAAGCATAAAAGCCATGCATATGACAGATATCAGACATAGCAAGTGAACTGAAACCAAGCATGATCATTGACAAGTAATCAAAAGCATGTAATAGCTAGAATAAGTAAAGCAGTTCAATCATATAACAGAAGCAAGCTCAAAAGTGTGATATGTGAATATATATGATATGAACACACAAAAAAAGACTCAAGAAAAGAGTAAAGAAGAAAGAAAAAACTGACGCAAAAATATCCTAGAAAGGATATACAACACCCAAATCCCCTCGTAAACGCTCAAAGGTAGACTGATCTAGGGGTTTGGTGAAAATGTCAGCCAACTGATGATGGGTATCAACATGAGCAAGGTCAATGACACCTTTCTCATATTGATCCCGCAGAAAATGAAAAGGAAAGAATAACCCAAAATCTCGCAGAGTTGAAATCATCCAAACCAACTGTGAGCAGCAGCTAGCAACAGCTACGTACTCAGCCTCAGTGGTCGAAAGAGCAACTCCAGATTGCTTTCTAGAAGACCAAGAGACAAGGGAAGAACCAAGAAACTGGCAAGTACCGGAAGTCGACTTGCGATCTAACCGGCACCCACCAAAGTCAGCGTCCGAAAAGCCAGATAAATCAAGAGATGATGATTCTGAATAGAAAAGACCGAGATCAGGCGCAAAAGTGAGATACCTGAAGATGCGCTTGATAGCCTGCCGATGAGATGCGCGTGGTGAAGACTGGAAACGCACGCAAAGTCCTACGACGAACTGTATGTCCGGTCTTGTCGCCGTCAAGTACAGCAGCGAACCGATCATCCCTCGAAACTCCCTCTCGTTGACCTTGACGCCGCTCTCATCCTTGTCCAGACCCCCAGATGTGCCCATCGGGGTCATCTGCGGCTTCAACTCTCCACCAAAATCAAATTTTTTCAACATGTCACGAGTGTACTTACCTTGGTGGATGAAGGTGCCGTCCTTGGTCTGCTTGATCTGGAGCCCTAAGAAATACTTGAGCTCACCCATGAGGCTCATCTCAAACTCGCTGTGCATATGCTCAGAAAACTTGGACACAAGATCATTAGTAGTACCACCAAAGATAATATCGTCCACATAAATCTGAGCAACTAAGAAATCTGAAGCATCTCTGAGCAAGAAAAGAGTTTTATCCACCGAACCCATCACAAAGCCCTTCCCCAACAAAAACTGCTTCAACCGGTCATACCAAGCCCTGGGGGCTTGTTTCAACCCGTATAAAGCCTTCTGCAACTTAAAAACATGTCGAAGAAACTTAGGGTTTTCAAAACCGGGGGGCTGCCTAACATAAACCTCCACCTCTATGTACCCGTTTAGAAAAGCACTCTTGACGTCCATTTGAAAAAGCTTAAAACCCTTTGAAGTGGCAAAAGCTAAGAGAATGCGAATGGACTCAAGACGAGCAACAGGGGCGAAGGTTTCTTCAAAATCAATACCCTCCTTCTGGCAAAAACCTTGGGCAACTAATCGAGCCTTGTTGCGCACCACAACCCCATCTTCACCTTGTTTGTTCTTGAACACCCACTTGGTGCCTATGGGGTTGCATCCTGGTGGTGGCTCAACTAGTGTCCAAACTCGATTACGGACAAAATTCTCAAGCTCTTCTTGTATAGCGTTAATCCAATTAGAATCAGAAAGAGCATGAGAAACGTCTCTGGGCTTAAAAGATGCAACAAAAGCAGATTCAGCAAACACAGCAAGAGAAGTACCAGATGAACGCAGAGTTCTCATAGTCAAATCACCAATGATGAGCTCTGAGGGATGGTCACGCTGAACTGCTCGGGTTCCCTGGTGATCTGAAGTCACCTCACCGGAGTTAGCAGCTGGCACCTCTAGACTTGACTGAGGGGGCTCGATCGAAGTGGAAGAAGTGATCAGAGGTCTGCCCTCGTCCTCAGTCGAAGTCTCAGAAGGTGTGGGCTCTGCAGGGGGTGCAGAAGGCCCACCCTCATCAGCAGCTGGAGTATCCTCATCTTCCTCGAAGATGGACTCTCCGAGCTCACCATCAGAAGGCTCAAAAGAAGGAGTCAAAGAAGGCAAGGACTCATCAAATGAAACCTCACAAGTCTCGACAAGTAGCTGGGATTCGAGGTTCCAAACACGGAAGCCTCGAGAATGCAAAGCGTAGCCAAGAAAAACTCCGTCCCAGCAACGAGACTCAAACTTGTCCAAATGCCCTCCCTTCTTGAGCACAAAGCACTTGCAGCCAAACGCTCGCAAGTGGCTCACTTTGGGCTGTCTGCCAAACCGCAATTCATATGAGGTCTTACCAAGGTAAGCTCTAAGAAAGATGCGGTTGGCCAGATAGCAAGCCGTGTTCATGGCTTCAACCCAAAAACGCCTAGGAGTCTTGTGCTCATCGAGCATCGTCCTGGCGATCTCAACCAGCGTGCGGTTCTTTCGTTCCACAACGCCATTCTATGGGGGAGTGTAAGGAGTAGAAAACTGATGGTCAAGACCCTGATCACTACAAAAGCTGACGAACTGAGAGTTCTTGAACTCAGAGCCGTTGTCGGAGCGAATTGCTCGCATCCAACCATTGTTCTCATTCTTCAGCTTCAGGATTAGGTCATGAACAAAATGAAAAGTCTCATCCTTAAACTCCAAAAAGAAAACCCACGAGAATCGAGAAAAGTCGTCAACAATGACAAACGCGTACCACTTCCCACCGACTGAGCGTACCTGAGCTGGACCGACAGTGTCCATGTGTAATAGCTCGCCTGGATACAAAGTCATCACCTGAGTCACAGGTGAGTGAGAAGCAGCAACCATTTTCCCATGACGACAGGGATGGCAAACTAGATCCTTCTCCATTTTAAACATGGGCAATCCTCGGATGAGGTCCATAGAGCTCAACCTGACTAGCAGATCAAAACTCAAATGACCTAACCTCCTATGCCACTTCTAGAGCTCAAAGGAGGATCCAACAATCAAACAGCGAGAAGGGCCAAAAGAACTAGAGAAGTCAATCCGAAAAACCTTACCAAAAGGTAAGATCGAGCAAATCAAATACCCTCTAGAATCAATCACAGAAGAACTACCCTTCTTAAAATGAACCTCCAAACCATCCTCAAGAAGTTGCGAAACAGAAATCAAATTGAAGTTCAAATTTCCAACCAAAGCAACATTCTTCAAAGAGAAATGATCAAAGATGCGAATTGAGCCAATACCGTTTACCTTCCCTTGACCACTATTCCTGAATGTGATGTACTCTTTGGAGCTCGGGGGAGTGAGACTGGAGAACCATCTGCGATGTCCCGTCATGTGGCGAGAGCATCCTGAGTCCATGATCCAAACATCCTCTAGTCCCAGATCCTGCACAATCAGTGGTTGTAAGGGGGAGCAAATGGTCCGGCACCGGTTTTAGCAAATGAACTAAACCAGTGTCGAGCCATCTGCTCAAAAGACGGAAAGTAGAAATCATCATGAGAGTTCGGACCAAAACGCGACTCAAAGCGCGGTCCTCGGTTCTACCTAAAGCCTCGGCCACGAGGTCCAGGACCGTAGCCAAAACGGCCTGGAGCTCTCCCGGAACGGATACCACCATTTGGAGCACGGGCATGAAAACCGTCTCCTCTACCACCACCTACACGACGCGGCCTGGCCTCCAGCCTCTCCCCGCGTCGAGGAACACGCAGTCTACCACCCTGCTGATAGAACTGCTCCTGACCACCACGAGCTCTCTCTGCTCTCTCAACCCGCTTCCTCTTGAAGCAAAACTCCGCAAGATGCCCTTCTCTCTAACAATACTCACAATGGTAGGTGGGCTTCTTGGGATGTGGTTGAGGCTTGGGGTTCTTGGGCTTAGTGGTGTTTGGTGTAGTCTTCTTGGGTTGAGAGGGTCCAGGAAGAGACTCTAGTGAAGTGTGGAGGTGTTTGGGCTTTGGAACCCAGATGGGCTTCTTGGGTGGAGCTTTGGGCTGTTCTTGGATTACTCCATCCTTAGGCTGACTAGCCTGGAAAGACTCAGTGGAGTGAGTCTTGGGATATCTCTGCTCCGGAGTCATTTTACTCCACTCTACTGCCCGACTAATGGCACTCTCAAAGTCAGCCTTGGTGTAGGTGTAACCTACCCCAAACCCATCCTGCCTCTTAAACTGCTGGATCATCATGCCGAGCTGTGGCTCTCTGGCACTGATCCAACTCAGGATAGAACGAAGGTAAAAGTTCTCATTCTGAGAATCAGCTAGCTCCTCTCTCAAGGAAGCTAGAACCTCCACCTGAGACAAGCAAGTCTCACAGTCGCTATCAACCTGGACAGACTTCTCGGCTTTTAGCTTAATTAACTCTAGTCTAAGAGACAGACAGTTCTTACAGACAGTGGGTGGAACTGACAGTGTCTCAAGCTCTAGCCTAGTCTGCGCCAGCTCAGCTCTCACTCTCTCCAAATCTCCCAAATGCTCATCGCCCTTGGCTTTTAGCTCAGCTAAGACAGCTAGATGAGATGGGCAATCAGCACAGGGCGTGACGACAGTGGCTTGAGCATCTTTCAGCTCCAGCTAAGCGCTTTCAAGCTCAGTGGCCAAAGCGTCCCTCTCATCAACCCTTTTTTGTGTACCTGGACTTCAGAGTCGATAGGTCACACAGAAGCACCTCACACTTTGGGCACTCACAACTATCACCCAAGCAAGGGGAATAAGATAGACTCTCAATTCTGCCGTTGGCCACGGCAAGCTCACTCTCTAACTCATCTATCCTCTTCTTAGCCACCCTAAGCAATTTTTCCCGATATTTCAATTCCTGACGATTGCTCTCAAGTAAATCAACGATTTCGCGTTCATAAGATGATACCTTTTCGTTGTCGTCGTCGTCGGAGTCATCGGAGGAGCCCTTCTCTTCCTTATCCCCAAGAGCCATTGAACAGAAGCTCTTGCGGGATCTTCGGCGCTAGTGTGAGCGGCTCTTCGGTCTGTCCCCGAAAGCCATGAAGCATAGGCCTGCCGGATCGTCCTTGTCCTTCCCCTTCCTGATGACGACCTCCTCATCGCTTGAGCTCGATGAAGAGGAAGATGACGTGGACCGCTTGGAGTAGCTCTTCTCCATCTCGGCGAAGAAGGCCTTGTCGCGCTTCTTGTTCTCTCGCCGGTAGTCCTTCAGGGCCTTTCTGAAGAATCTGGTCTTCGGCTTGCCCTTGTTGAAGGAAGAGCTGTCATGCTTGCCGGAGTCGTGGAAGCCACCACCGCTGCCCTTCTTGTGACCATTGCGCTTGGGGCAGTCGGCGATGAAGTGTCCTGGGTCACCACACTCAAAGCACCCGGATTTTGTGCCGTGTCTCTTGAACATTCTTTTGTCATAAACACGACGCACCCGGTTGTTAAAAAGACACATGTCATCATCTCCCAAAGACTCAAGCTGGTCCTCAGTGATAGACATCAAAGAGAACCCAGCACAGCTCATAGAAGAGGGGTCAGTAGAAGGTGTAGCAAGGGCCAGGGACTTTAATCCAGAGCCAGTGAGATTTGATCTCAACTGGGTATCAACCTCAGTGGCCTTCAGCTTGCTAAACAACTCAGAAATGGTCAAGGTATCATAAGAGGTGCTCTCAATGATAGAGGATACCTTGATCTCCCAGATCTTAGGGTCCAAGGTATGGAGAACCTTGAGTGCCTGCTCATGATCTGAGACTAACTGAACACCCTCAGCCTTGTTGTCCCGAAGCTTGTTTATGATCGATTGAAAATGACCAAACAACGCTTCAACAGATTCACCCGGCTTTTGTGTGAAGTTCTCATATTCACGCCGGTAGGTCTGATAGAGCCGAGCCTTGACCTGAGCTGTCCCTTCATGGTGTGCCTGAAGGGTAGCCCAGATCTCTCTCGCAGTGGAGAGATGGCTCACACGCTCAAACTCAGTGGGACCTAAACCAGAAAACAAGATGTTCACAGCTTTGCTATTGTTTACATGCTGAGCGATGATATCAGGAGAATCACGCTCAACAACTGGCAATATGACAAACGTAGCGTGAACGCAAATGTCCCAGATGTCCGAGCTTTGGCTCATGAGATAGGCTCACATGCGAGTCTTCCAATAATTATAGCCATAAGCTTCCAAGGACGGGACCTTGCCAGGAGACGTCATGATCACTACTGGGGTTTAGAACCAGTTAAGGTATGAAAAAACCTAACCAGGCTCTGATACCACTTGTAGGACCAAAAGTAGCGACCAGAGGGGGGGGGGGGTGAATGGGCGCCTAAAAAATTCTTTCGAATCAATGGCCTGCTCCCAACACCTAACGCACCTCAAAAGACTTAGCAGCAAAACGTAAACAGATCGCCAAAGCCTAAAAGTATCTAGCCTATAAACGACTGGTGTTCTAAACAAAGAAACACCAACACAGTGCTAATAGGCATAATAATCAAAGCATTCAAATCATGGCAGATCAAAACTTCACAGAAATAAATCACAGCAATCGATTGAGAGATTACTGTTCAAAGTTGTCTGCAGTAAGTTACTTGGCGAAGCCTACAGTGTCGAAGCCTGTAGTTTCGAAGCCTGTAGTGTCGAAGCCTGCTTCTAAGCCTGCAGTGTCGAGGCCTGCTTCGAAGCCTACTTCGAAGCCTCCTGTGTCGAAGTCTGCTTCGAAGCCTGCAGTGTCAAAGCCTGCAGAGTCGAAGCCTGCAGATTCGAAGCCTATGGATTTGAAGCCTGCTGATTCGATGCCTGCAGATTCGAAGCCTACAGATTCGAAGCCTGTAGAGTCGAAGCCTACAGATTCGAAGCCTGCAGATTTGAAGCCTGCTGATTCGATGCCTACAGATTTGAAGCCTGCAGATTCGAAGCCTTCAGAGTCGAAGCCTACAGATTCGAAGCCTGCAGAGTCGAAGCCTGCTTCACAGGGTTGGACTTCACACAAGAAAAGGGGCGTCGACAGAAACAGCCAGAGAAAGAGCTAAGTCCTGTCTACTCGATCAAAAAGGCTATGTAGTTAAAAGCAAAGCTAGAGTACTAGTGTACTGTTGCTACAGGGAGTAGGTACTACTTGCTACAAGCAAGAACTAGTACTCCTCACGTGAAGAACAGAAGCAACAGAGACACATTTGCTCAAGAAAAATTGCTACGCACCTGAAACGAAGCCATAAAAATACTGCAGAATCGCTGCACACAACATGACACGAACAGGGAATAGAAACTCACTGCATCAAGAAGAACAGAATAGATGCAGGAATAAAAATGACATGAGCAGGAACCTGGCGGCGCACAAACGGGAGAGAGAATGCAGGGAACAAAAATGACCCAATAGATTAAAAAGTGATTTCTGGAAGGGTGACCTAACCCTAGGGATTGGGGCCCTATTTATAGGCTGCCCAATGACTAGGAATATTCCACAGCCCCTTAGGTTTTATACAGACGCTAAAATAAAAGGAAAAGACTAAACTGCCCTTAGGATATTTTTACAGACTCGACTGACTGACTGTGGGCCTAGGAACAAAATAGTAAACTCCTATTTACAGATGACATATCCGGAAGCTAAGCTTTCGTAGAGACTACGACTTCTCTTCTGGACAGTCTGATGCGAGATCAGCGGTCGTCAGTTTTGTGCCGAAACTGACAAAGCCTACACCGACTTTGCACTAGGTACCCGGACTGGGCCAGCCCGACTCGGCAGCTCTCTCAGCCCGGCAATCGCTCACCGCCCGTGTACCTGAGTCAATCCTAGTCAACAACCCAGTGGATCCTCTGCTGCTCCTAGCCCATGCACCCGGATTGGGCTAGCCCGACTTCGTGGCCTCTCTGCCCGACAGTCGCTCGCTTCCCGTGTACCTGAGTCACATGCGGCCCAAACACAGTAGGTCTTCTCTCCCTTTTCAGTCCTCTCTGACTATCGTTGACAATGACTCATCACATCTGGAGCCATGAGGCCCACGCTCTTCAGCATGGCTCCTCAGTCGGTAGCACCCGGGGCACTATAAGGACCGGTCTATGGGATCCGTTGCAATACACTTCCGTACTAACCACAAGTCTAATGCGTAAGTCCTAACTAAGGTATGGAGTGTTCCAAACCGAGGCCACCATTTGGAGATGGGTCAAGCTGCACCTGCGGGTGGCTTTACCGACGTGGCGCAAAAGGGGGTGTGACGTCAGCCGGGATGCGGCCCGACGCGCTGGTGAAACCTAGAGCGGGTGGTTATCGCTTGGAGCATTTCATGCTGAGGTTTTGGCACAAGTTCCCGTGGTATGGGTCATCTCGTTAAACTTTTGTGTTTGGGATGAGTGCGTGCCTTGTTGGTATAGTAGTACACCTCTGATCAGAGTCATAAATTTTTTCGAAAAGCCGAGCCCACGGTCAAGGGCGGGTTGCGTGACATCCCACATTTAGTTTACTTTTAAATGTATGTGCATGATGGTTTGACATGTAAGGACTGTTGTGCGAGGAGGTAAAACGTACTCCTCGAGTTAGATGGTATAATTGTTGTTCATGTTTATTATTCCGTATGATAAAATTTGACTACACTAAATGCAATAACTGAAAATGTACTTTTCCACACTTTTAGCCATTATCCTTCCTTTGTTATCATCTTGCATTATTACTTACATTTGCGGTGGCTTGTTGAGTACTTTTGTACTCATACCCGTTGGATACACTTCAGAGGATGCCTACTACGAGGATGGTCAGGAGTAGCGACCCAGTCAAGCAGAAAGATCTTGAAGAAGGCGTTCGTCATGCTGTTACTTTTATTATTGTTTTTATTTAACTCTAATGTAATAATATGGTCTGCATACCATGAATACTTTTCGTATGTACGATTGTCGCATGATGAACCTCTTGTATTATTGTTTTTCTTTGGAAATTTAATAATGTTCCGATTTGTTAAATCGGGGCGCCACACAATTCGAGTAAAGATTTGGCGAGTACTTTAGGTAATCATGAAGATGATTGGAGAGCTCCAATTATTCAATATTTAAGGGATCATAGTAAGCGGGTTGATTAGAAAGTTCGACGACAATCGTTTAAATTTGTATTACTCGACGATGAGTTGTATCGCCGAACTGTTGATGGAGTACTTTTGAGATGTTTGAATGTAGATTAGTCTAGACTTGCTGTGGGTGAAGTACATGAAGGTCTTTGTGGTACTCATCAGTCGGCCCAGAAAATGAGTTGGATGCTCAAAAGAGCAGGGTTTTATTGCCCGACTATGACTGATGATTGTTTTAGGTATTATAGAGGATGTGAAGCTTGTCAAAGGTTTGGTAATATTCAGCTTGCTCCTGCATCTTTACTTAATCCTATTATCAAACCATGGACGTTTCGAGGTTGGGCCTTGAACTTCATCGACCAAATTTACCCTTCCTCTTCAAAAGGGCATCGGTTCGTGTCGATGGGTACAGATTACTTCACCAAGTGGACTGAGGCTGTGCCTCTCAAGAATATGACACAAAATGAGGTAATCGATTTCATCTTGAAGCACATTATACATAGATTCAATATCCCTCAAACTCTTACTACAGATTAGGGTGCTTCTTTTCTTTCTAAGGAAGTATGTGATTTTGCCGAATCTTATGGTATAAAGTTGATAAACTCTTCACCATACTATGCTTAGGCCAATGGTCAGGCCAAGTCTAGTAATAAAACTGTGATTAAGCTCATTAAGAAGAAGATTGAAGAGTTTCCTAAAAAGTGGCATGACGTGCTTTCTGAGGCGTTATGGGCATGCAGAGTTGCAAACCATGGTGCCACCAAGGTAAGTCCATATGAGTTGGTGTATGGACAAGAAGCTGTTTTACCTGTAGAGGTGAATCTTGGCTCATTAAGGTTGCTTAAGAAAGATGGCTTATTGGTCGATGGGTATGAAACTCTTTTGAAAGATAATTTGGAAGAAGTGACCGATAAGAGGTTAAGAGCTCTAGAGGCAATAGAAAGAGACAAAAGAAGAGTCGCTAGAGCTTATAACAAGAAGGTGAGTGCAAAATTGTTTCAAGTTGGTGACTTGATTTGGAAGACGATTTTTCCTTTAGGCACTAAGAGCCCAAAATTTGGCAAATGGTTGCCTAGTTGGGAAGGTCCTTTCAGAGTTGTTTAAATCGCTCCAAGCAATTCATATTTGCTAGAGTCACTTCAAGGAGAGCGATTTCGTAGGGCTTTGAATGGTAGGTATTTGAAAAAAGTACTTCCCAAGTGTGTGGGAAAACGCTTGAAGTGTCGAAAAGCCTATATGAGACATATCGCCTTTAGCTCGTTGTGCTTTTGGCTCACTAAAGTTTGCCAAAACGTAGGGGGGCATGTGTTTATAGCAAAAAATGGCATTAATGATCAAAATTATCAAAAAATCACTTTTTGGCAGTTTTATCGAAAATATGCTGAGACCTGCCATAGGCCGGTCCAACCGGCCATGTAGGCCTGGTCTGACCGGCCATGTAGGCCCGATCAGACCGACCATATGGGCTCGGTCAGACCGGCCCAACCTGAGTCTGACGCCAAATGGTTGATTTTGGGGTATTTTTATCCCTAATTAATTTTGGACGACTTCGAACCCGTGTCTAACTCAGATTAGACCTCAGGAACCCATGACTAACCTCTATAAATAGAGGCAAGGCCGATTCAAGGAAGCCCCCCAAAACCCTAATAGATCCAATCTATTATTGTTGGACCGGAAACGGCGACCAGAGGGGGGGTGAATGGGAGCTTTTAAAATTTCGGGCTAAAAACTAGCCTTCGGTTCAGTTTTGTCTTCTGCGGAACAGGCTTCGAACACAACCTTCGAAGGTCTGGTTCGGAGGTACTTCGACAGCTCCGAACACGTCAAAGCGAGAAAACATGGCATCTATAGATTCACCAGGTGCCTGCACAAACAACTGATATTGTTGGTTGTAGGTGCTTTGGCGCCTGGCCTTAATCTGAGTAGAGCCCTCATGAAAGACAGTGAGAGTTGTCCAAATCTCCCTAGCAGTCCTAAGGTGCTGCACCCTATCGAACTCACTTCTACTCAAACCGATGAACAACATATTTCTTGCCTTGGAGTTGGCATTATACAGATCCTTCTCTGTTTGAGAGGTGCGAGTCTCAGGGATGGAGTATTGTGAGTCCACAATCTCCCAAATTGCATTTCCTTGGCTTAACAAGTAAGCCTCCATGCGCACCTTCCAGTATGCAAAATCTGTCCCATCGAACAGAGGAATTTTACTGCCTCTATCCATGTCACCAATAGATCACAAAACCGGTTAAGGTCAACTGGTGATCTTAACCCGCTCTGATACCAATTGTTGGACCGGAAACGGCGACCAGAGGGGGGGTGAATGGGATCTTTTAAAATTTCGGGCTAAAAACTAGCCTTCGGTTCAGTTTTGTCTTCTGCGGAACAGGCTTCGAACACAACCTTCGAAGGTCTGGTTCGGAGGTACTTCGACAGCTCCGAACACAGGCTTCGCAGGAGCAAAAGTTCGAAGCCAAGAAGACTTCGCTCCACTAACAACCCTCGAAAATCTACTCTGCTTAGTCAGTGCAGGCTCCGCACACGGGGTGCTTCGAGCAGGCTTCGCACTTCACCCTTCGCAAGAGTGGAGAGCCCTCTGAGGACATCAACCAAGTACTTGGCAGCAGCAACTGGTGCTGGGCTTCGTACACGAAGGTCTAAACGCACACAAACGGACTACGCTAAGGGCTTCGACACAAGAAGCAAAACGGGCCTCGATCAGGGCTTCGCTAGTAAGCAGCGAGGTCTCGCCTCCTGTTACACAGAGCGAACGCACACTAACAAAACACACTTCGCACAAAAACAACCTTCGCCCAGATAGGCTTCGGCGCACTAAAACTAGCGAGGTATGTAACGCGAGCTCAAGCAAAAAGCACACACAGAAGCAGGGCTTCGCCGCTTGAACAAGGAACACAAAATGAATTGAACTCTGGATGAATACAGCGAGGTATGTGGCTACAGGAGCTCAACAGTAAATGCTCAAAGTGTTAAATGTTACCTACCGAGCCCCCATATTTATAGCCCATAGTTTACCCAAAGGAAATGACTACACTACCCCTAGGGTTTACAAGGGATTTGACTCTACAAAACTAAGGGGTACAAAAGGTAGTCCACCTTTATTCTGGAGGCTTCTCTGTCAGCTTTGCAGAGGGGACAGTGTCAGCCTTTTACAGAACAGACAGTGTCAGCCTTTGCAGTCTTTGACCTTCTGGAATCCTCCCTTCGCACGCGAGGGTGCGGTAGCTTCGGCGAGAAGCCTTGAGCCTGGTGGCCTTCGCTTCGCCGAAGTCAGTCTCCGATACACTGACGGTTTTGAGCCGAAGCCGTCAAAGCCCTTGGGCCTTCGCACCAACACCTCCGGAGTGGATCACCACGGCTTCGCAGCTTCACCCAGCTCGAACTCCGTCAGTCCGTGTACCGAAGCCATGCAGGCCGAAGCACCTCAAGTCATCCTCACTCCGAAGCCCCATCTTCGGAGTACCACCCTTCGAAGTCCCTCCTTCGTCCAAGGCCTCCGCATGAAGCATTCCATGAGCACTTCGTCGCAGTGCCTCTCCCCGAGCACACTCCTCGACGAGCCTCACCCGGACCATGCCTTCGATGCGCCTCGACTTCTGAGACCTTCGTCGGGTAGCTTCGAATGTCTCCCTCCGGAGCACACTTCGAACTCCTTGCCTCCGCAGAGGACTTGATCCATCCAACTCCAAAGTCACTCCTTCCGGAGTACCTTCAAAGTGCCTCACCTCCGAGGACTTTGTCCCGGAGCACCTTCAGCCGGAGCCATGCTCCGCACTCTCTGCCTTCACCTGGCACGCCTCGACCCGAGGACTGACCCGGACCACCTTCGCATCCACCGTGACGGAGCTCCCCGCTCCCCTGGCATCAAGCCTCCCGCTTGACCCAGGTTCACCTGCTGCGAACCTTGTCCATCGCCTCCAAAGTCCCTGCGCACCACAGACAAAACAGACAAGTGTATCCAGTACTCCGGAGACCTCTCCGGGTTAGCAAACTCCGGTACACACTCCGGTGTACCGCCCAAAGTACCGAAGCCTTCGGTACGAACCCAGTCATCGTGTACTGTCGGACCCCTCCGACAAGCACACTCCGCTGCACAGCTGCAGCAACCAGCCACCGAACACCCTTCGGTGAAATCACCTCCGAAACCCCTCCGGAGGTACCCTCCTCCGAACACCCTTCGGAGGTACCCTTCGAACAGAGGGTAAAATCCTGTCAATCACTCATCACAAACACTGAAACCAACCCTTGGTTTCTCAATCTCCCCCTTGATGAGTGCATTGACAACCAAATCCAATTTCAAGAAAATTTAAAAATTGTCAGCACACAAGTGACCATAAAAACTCAGAAAAGAGCCAAATCATGTCACTTGACAGAAGAAATTTTCCTCCCCCTTTCTCAAAAGAGTAAAAAGCCCCTTCGGCAATAAAAACTCCCCCTGAGTTAAATTTTCCCTTTGGCAATAAAGAACCTTCTCCCCCTTTATGTCAAATTTTCTCCCCCTTTGGAAATTATACCCCTTGCGGCAGAGAACGAGGAATTTCTCCCCCTTTGGCAATGCAAGCATCAAGGAGCATGTAAACGATGCAAAGCTTCGAACTAGGCAGAATTGCAAAGACATATGAAGCAAAAATATGCCAACAATAACACCAATGATCATGGGCTCAGCTCAATTTAACATTCTCTAAAAACATGATGAAGCATGTGATTTGATCATTTTTGAGATAAAAGCAACACCACTTAGTCAAGGAAACTAGACAAGTAAGAGCAAGGACTGCGCAAAGCTAGTCAATTTCTACTCTAGACAGACAAGTCCAGTTCAAATGGAGCTTTAAAAAGCAAACTGGATAATCAATGAATTTTGTTGTTCTTTACTTAGTGCTAGGGGTTATTTGTTTGTCCACCTTATACTTTCCAATCAGGCCAAGCCTAGGCATGAAAGCCATAAGAAGCTTAAGGCAATGATTTTGGCATACACTACACTATTCCAGTTCAGACCAAGGTGCAATGGTAAGCAGTCTAGAATAGGATAGTGCGACAAACAAACCCACCTGGATCTTTTAACTTAAAGCATGCAAATCATGGAATTTTTTATTTTAACCAAGTGAACCAATTGTTTGGTACTTTATGAATATCCATGAAAATTGAGAACAATTTTTCAAGTTGCAATTTTACCATCCAAAGAAATGTGTCTTGCTATTAAGCAGATAAAAGATAGCTAAAGCAGTCCTGCCTAAACATGCTAGATTCAAGACTAAGCAGTGAGCACGATTTGATTTTGAAAAGAAAGCATCATGCACATGAATGTTCCAGATAACTTAAAAAGAGCTGAGCTGTCATGATGTCATGGATTTTAAGCAGGCATACAAGTGCAAAAGATGTAAATGCAATTTAGCACACAATTAGCAAAGGCATATCCATCTAAAACTGCTCCCCCTCACAAAATGCCGCAAGGGTGACAAATGCCAAGTTCCCCACGCAAGTAAGCAAACAGAGAAGCATCGAGGGGTTTTGTAAAAATGTCGACAAGCTGGTGTTGGGTATCAACATATTGAAGTTCAATATCACCCTTCTCATTTTGATCTCTGAGAAAATGATACCGCACATCAATGTGTTTGGTTCTGGAGTGCTGAACCGGGTTGTTTGCAATACAGATAGCACTAGTGTTATCACAGAAAAGTGGAACACTCTTATAATCTAACCCGAAATCCCGCAAAGTGGAAACCATCCACAAAATCTGAGAGCAACAGCTAGCTGCAGCAACATATTCGGCCTCAGCCGTCGATTGTGCAACACTAGACTGTTTGCGGGAAGACCAGCAAACCAGTGATGTACCCAGAAAATGACAAGTACCAGAGGTACTCTTCCTATCAATTCTACACCCAGCAAAATCCGCATCTGAATAACCTCGAAGACATAAAGATGAAGATGTTGAATACCATATGCCAAATTCAAGGGTGTGTTTGAGATACCTTAGAATGCGCTTTACCGCTTGGCAGTGCGAAGCTCGTGGTGAAGCCTGAAAACAAGCGCATAGACACACTGCGAAGTGTATGTCTGGCCTCGTAGCAGTCAAGTAGAGGAGGGAGCCGATCATGCTTCGGAACTCCTTCTGATCTACGGCTTCTCCATCTTCATCAGGGTCCAATGCTACAGATGTAGCCATTGGAGTGGCGAGGGGCTTCGCATCGGACATGTTGAACTTCTTGAGCAGGTCCTTGGTGTACGTTGTTTGGTGGACAAAAGTACCTTGTTTGCTTTGCTTGATTTGCAAACCAAGGAAAAAGGTGAGTTCACCCATCATTGACATTTCAAACTCCCTGCTCATGGTATCTGCAAACTCGGCAACCAAAGCATGAGAAGAGCCACCAAAGATGATATCATCCACATAAATCTGCACTAAGAGGAAATCTTTGCCATGCTTGAGAGTAAACAAAGTTTTATCAACAGAGCCCATCAAATACCCTCGCTCAAGCAGAAAAGACTTAAGTCTATCATACCACGCCCGAGGGGTCTGCTTGAGTCCATAAAGAGCCTTATGAAGTTAAGGACTTTATGTGGGTACTTGGGGTTTTCAAAACCAGGGGGTTGTTTTACATAAACATCTTCACCTATGAAGCCATTAAGAAAAGCACTTTTGACATCCATTTGATAGAGTTTGAATCCCCGGGATGTCACAAAGGCAAGCAAAATCCTAATGGCCTCAAGGCGAGCAACAGGTGCAAAAGTTTAAGTAAAATCAATCCCTTCTAGTTGAGAAAAGCCCTGAGCTACAAGTCTAGCCTTATTTCTAACTATAGTCCCATCCTCCCCTTATTTGTTTTTGAAAATCCATTTTGTTCCAATGAAATGAACATTTGGTGGAGGATCAACTAAAGTCCAGACTTGGTTTCTCTCAAAATTTTCAAGTTCCTCATGCATGGCGTTGATCCAACTAGAATCAGAAAGTGCATGACTAACATCTAAGGGCTCGAAAGAAGCAACAAAAGCAGCATTAGTGAAATGAGCGTGAGAACGTGTTACCCTTTGATCAAGCTCACCAATGATCTGCTCGGGAGGGTGCATCCTTTGAACATGGTGTGGAGCCTCGCAGCGGGATGCAGTCTCCCCCTCAACTTGTGCGTTGGAGTGGTCCAAGATGACCGATGTTGAGGTAGTCGCTTCGGGACCTCGTGCCGAAGTAGTTGAAGCGGGGTCAGCTTCGGGGGTTGATGTCGAGGGTAGTAGGGGTTCATCCTCGAATTCTCCGAGATCTTCGTCTTCGAATAAGGTCTGTTCCATATCGTGTTCATTTGCCTGTTCAAAAGCAGAACTAACAGAGGGGGTTGATTCATCAAAAGTCACATCACATGACTCGATGACAGTGTTAGTTTCCAAATTATAAACACGATAAGAATGACCATGAGTAGTGTAACCCAAAAAGATCCCGTCAGAAGATCACGACTCAAATTTATCTAAGTTACCACGTTTTAGGATAAAGCAGCGACAGCCAAAAACTCGAAGATGAGTAACCTTGGGCTGTCTCCCAAAACGCAGCTCATAAGATGTCAAGTTTAAAATTGAGCGCAAGAAGATTCGGTTTGAGATGTAACAAGCAGTGTTCATGGCCTCAGCCCAGAATTTTCTAGGAGTCCTATGCTCATCAAGCATCGTCCTAGCCATCTCAACCAAAGTGCGGTTCTTTCTCTCAACAACACCGTTCTGTTGAGGAACCCGCGGAGCAGAGAATTGATGTTCTATGCCATGCTCCATGCAAAAGTCAACAAAGAGACTGTTTTTGAACTCAGTGCCATTATCACTTCGAATGAATTTTAATGCACCAGGGAGTTCAGTAAAAAGTCTCAAAGCCAAGCTCCGAAAGTGTGAAAACACTTCATCCATGCTGGCAAGAAAGAAGACCCAAGAGTAGCGAGAGAAATCGTCGACAATAACTAATACATACCACTTGCCGCCTAAAGAACTGACCCGAGAAGGACCTACAGTGTCCATGTGGAGAAGTTCTCCGGGCTGTTCAGTCATCACTGTGGTGACTGGCGAATGCGAAGCGGCAATCATTTTTCCATGACGACAAGGAGCGCAAACTAAATTCTTCTCAAACTTGAGCTTGGGCAATCCTCGGATCAGACCTAGGGCGCTCAGACGAGTGAGCAACTCAAAGCTCATATGCCCTAGTCTCCTATGCCACTTCCAAAGCTCAGAAGTCGAATGTGCAACAAGACAATGAGAAGAACCAGACGACTCTGAAAAATCAGCTCCAAAAACTCTCCCAACCCTAAAGATCTTACACACCAGAACGCCATCAGAATCGAGCACTTGCGAAGTATCGCGATGAAATTGCACTTCGAAGCCCTCATCAAGCAACTGAGATACAGACAACAAATTGTATCCCAGGTTTTCAACCAAAGCAACATCTTTGAGAGTGAAGTTCGAGTTAATTCTTACCACACCTTTACCTTTCACTCTACTCCTTCGATTGTTTCCGAAGGTGATATGTTCCCTTTGCTTGGTTGTGGTGAGGCTGGAGAACCATCCTGCATCTCCGATCATGTGGCGCGAACAACCGGAGTCCATGATCCACGTGCCCTCCAAGCCTCGATCTGTCGCCTACACACGATAAGAATACCTCGATTGCTTAGTGCTGGGGTGAGTGAAATAATGACGAGGCATCCAGCACTGAGTGACACGAGTAGTAGGTGCAGTAAAAGTAGACGGTCGACGCACATATTAATCAGAATGATGCAAAGTGCGAGGTCTACCTACATGCTGTGAACGAACAACATGTCGAGGTCTCCTACTCTGACGAGGTACAAATCTGCTAGCCCGAAGTCTACCACCATATGGAACATGGTGAACACCTCGAGGAGCAAAACCTCTCCGAGAAGCACGAGGAGCCTTGAAAGCAGGACGATAGTACAACTCAGACTCATGCATACCTAAAGATGGGTAATGCATGTCCTGGAAACTCATCGCCTGAGAGCGTCGCTCATCCTTGATGCGACGAAAACAAAACCCAACCAAATGACCCGCCCGCTGACAATAGGAACAATGAAACACTCTCCTGGGGGCACTCTCATGGGTCACAGGAGCAACTCTCACAGGCTCCTTGGGTTTTCTCTGAGTGGTTTTCTTGGGAGGATTTTTCTTGGCAGGAGGAGTGGTTTTCTTTGGTGGATGGGTAGGCTTTTTGGCTGGGGGGTGTCTAACAGAGCTCTCTCTTTCTCTAGGGTAGTGGGAGAGGTGAAAACAGTTTTGGACTTACTGTCTGAGGGTATCCTCTCAAAACCCAAACCTAGAGCTACCCCAGCTCTGTCAGCGCACAACTTGGTCTTGGCCAAGAGCAAATCCATCCGACCCTTTCCCTCAGTGCATTTGTTTACCACGGAAAGAAGGTATTCATTTTCTGACATGAGGTTTTCAGCTCGCTCTCTAAAAGTGCCTAGCTGGTCCTTAAGGGTAATGCAAGTGTCACAAACAGGTTGCACATCCTTAGAACTATCGGCCCTCTCCAATCTAGCCTCTAAATCATGAACATGCTTATCACGTAAATTAATGCTATCGCGCAATAATGAACAGTTCATGCAATCACTAACATCATGAGGTCTAGAATCCACCTCCAAAAGCTGCTTCTGTGCAGTCTCAAGCTCAGAAAGAGTTTGAGCATGAACAGAACGCAACTGAGCAAGCTCACTCATGACAACAGAACAGGATTCACATTCAGCATCATTAATCTTAGACTTAAGCATGGCATATTCAGTAGAAACAGATTCTAACCTAAGTCTAAGGTCTTTTCTTTCTCTAGCGGATTGCACAAGTAATCTATCCTGACCAAGAACTACTTCATTCAGCTCATCTAATTTAATTAGTAGCTGGTCAGATGATAGGTTTACCTTAGATGAGTCAAGCTCATCGCCGCTGTGATCGCTGTCGGCCATGAAGCAAAGGCCGGTGAAGTCTCGTCCCTTCTTGTCCTTCTTGTCCTCCTTCCTTGAGGACTCCTCCTCCTCAGAGCTCGACTCCTCAGATGAGGACGTGTCGATGTCGCTGAGAGCAGCAACAAAGGCTCTGGAAGCGGCCTTGGCTACTTTCTTAGCCATCTTGTCGCGCTTGCCCTTCACAAAGGGTTTCCTCTCCTTGTGGTATTTGGGGCGCTCACTCTCATCTCTCTTCTTGAGTTTTGGGCAATTTGCCTTAATGTGAGAGGTGTCGCCACATTCATAGCAACCACTAAAACCACTTCTCCTCTGATCCCGTCTCTCATGATGAAAACGGGTGAACCTTCTGGCAATGAGAGCAAGCTCATCATCATCCAGAGTGTCCACCTGCTCCTTTGTGACGGAGACCAGGGAGGACAAAGCAAAACCATCTGCAAAAACACAAGTGCCAGATGTGCTTGGTTCTGCAGTGGTGCCACGGCTAGTGCTAGAAACCAATGCCAATGGCTATGGCAAAGAGCTTCTGTGCACTGCAAGAGATGCCTTGGTAATCTCTGTGGACTTCAGCTTGCTAAAGAGCTCATCACAGGTCAATGTGTCATAACCTGTGGACTCCTCAATGCTGGATATCTTTACTTCCCATATGCTACGGTCAAGAGCATAGAGAAGCTTGATAGCCCTATCATGATCACTGTAAGCAAGCGTCCCGTTGGACCGCAAGTTACTCACTATCACGTCAAAGCGAGAAAACATGGCATCTATAGATTCACCAGGTGCCTGCACAAACAACTGATATTGTTGGTTGTAGGTGCTTTGGCGCCTGGCCTTAATCTGAGTAGAGCCCTCATGAAAGACAGTGAGAGTTGTCCAAATCTCCCTAGCAGTCCTAAGGTGCTGCACCCTATCGAACTCACTTCTACTCAAACCGATGAACAGTATATTTCTTGCCTTGGAGTTGGCATTATACAGATCCTTCTCTGTTTGAGAGGTGCGAGTCTCAGGGATGGAGTATTGTGAGTCCACAATCTCCCAAATTGCATTTCCTTGGCTTAACAAGTAAGCCTCCATGTGCACCTTCCAGTATGCAAAATCTGTCCCATCGAACAGAGGAATTTTACTGCCTCTATCCATGTCGCCAATAGATCACAAAACCGGTTAAGGTCAACTGGTGATCTTAACCCGCTCTGATACCAATTGTTGGACCGGAAACGGCGACCAGAGGGGGGGTGAATGGGAGCTTTTAAAATTTCGGGCTAAAAACTAGCCTTCGGTTCAGTTTTGTCTTCTGCGGAACAGGCTTCGAACACAACCTTTGAAGGTCTGGTTAGAAGGTACTTCGACAGCTCCGAACACAGGCTTCGCAGGAGCAAAAGTTCGAAGCCAAGAAGACTTCGCTCCACTAACAACCCTCGAAAATCTACTCTGCTTAGTCAGTGCAGGCTCCGCACACGGGGTGCTTCGAGCAGGCTTCGCACTTCACCCTTCGCAAGAGTGGAGAGCCCTCTGAGGACATCAACCAAGTACTTGGTAGCAGCAACTGGTGCTGGGCTTCGTACACGAAGGTCTAAACGCACACAAACGGACTACGCTAAGGGCTTCGACATAAGAAGCAAAACGGGCCTCGATCAGGGCTTCGCTAGTAAGCAGCGAGGTCTCGCCTCCTGTTACACAGAGCGAACGCACACTAACAAAACACACTTCGCACAAAAACAACCTTCGCCCAGACAGGCTTCGGTGCACTAAAACTAGCGAGGTATGTAACGCGAGCTCAAGCAAAAAGCACACACAGAAGCAGGGCTTCGCCGCTTGAACAAGGAACACAAAATGAATTGAACTCTGGATGAATACAGCGAGGTATGTGGCTACAGGAGCTCAACAGTAAATGCTCAAAGTGTTAAATGTTACCTACCGAGCCCCCATATTTATAGTCCACAGTTTACCCAAAGGAAATGACTACACTACCCCTAGGGTTTACAAGGGATTTGACTCTACAGAACTAAGGGGTACAAAAGGTAGTCCACCTTTATTCTGGAGGCTTATCTGTCAGCTTTGCAGAGGGGACAGTGTCAGCCTTTTACAGAACAGACAGTGTCAGCCTTTGCAGTCTTTGACCTTCTGGAATCCTCCCTTCGCACGCGAGGGTGCGGTAGCTTCGGCGAGAAGCCTTGAGCCTGGTGGCCTTCGCTTCGCCGAAGTCAGTCTCCGATACACTGACGGTTTTGAGCCGAAGCCGTCAAAGTCCTTGGGCCTTCGCACCAACACCTCCGGAGTGGATCACCACGGCTTCACAGCTTCACCCAGCTCGAACTCCGTCAGTCCATGTACCGAAGCCATGCAGGCCGAAGCACCTCAAGTCATCCTCACTCCGAAGCCCCACCTTCGGAGTACCACCCTTCGAAGTCCCTCCTTCGTCCAAGGCCTCCGCATGAAGCATTCCATGAGCACTTCGTCGCAGTGCCTCTCCCCGAGCACACTCCTCGACGAGCCTCACCCGGACCATGCCTTCGATGCGCCTCGACTTCTGAGACCTTCGTCGGGTAGCTTCGAATGTCTCCCTCCAGAGCACACTTCGAACTCCTTGCCTCCGCAGAGGACTTGATCCATCCAACTCCGAAGTCACTCCTTCCGGAGTACCTTCGAAGTGCCTCACCTCCGAGGACTTTGTCCCAGAGCACCTTCAGCCGGAGCCATGCTCCGCACTCTCTGCCTTCACCTGGCACGCCTCGACCCGAGGACCGACCCGGACCACCTTCGCATCCACCGTGACGGAGCTCCCCGCTCCCCTGGCATCAAGCCTCCCGCTTGACCCAGGTTCACCTGCTGCGAACCTTGTCTGTTGCCTCCGAAGTCCCTGCGCACCACAGACAAAACAGACAAGTGTATCCAGTACTCCGGGGACCTCTCCGGGTTAGCAACCTCCGGTACACACTCCGGTGTACCGCCCAAAGTACCGAAGCCTTCGGTACGAACCCAGTCATCGTGTACTGTCGGACCCCTCCGACAAGCACACTCCGCTGCACAGCTGCAGCAACCAGCCACCGAACACCCTTCGGTGAAATCACCTCCGAAACCCCTCCGGAGGTACCCTCCTCTGAACACCCTTCGGAGGTACCCTTCGAACAGAGGGTAAAATCCTGTCAATCACTCATCACAAACACTGAAACCAACCCTTGGTTTCTCAATTATCGACCTTGAATCGCATTTACATTCAATCTACTTTCCTTGCCATAGGTTTAGTTTAGCACATACATCTTTGCCGGTTTGCGCTGGAAACCATCCATCCTACGCGTCGTAATCAGGGTAAGTCCTTATCGATTCGCTCGTGAATCGTCGTTTCATCCACGTAATAGATTTTTATTGTTTTATTGGTTTATATTGGTAATTCGGTATCCTGGCCGAATTACTTTGATCTCTTGGTATTTTTTGCAGTGTTTTCATCCCATCTTCATCCTCCAAGAATTCTGGATCCATCTACCCACGGCAAGACGATCGCCGGAGTCCCGTCCGGTCCGATCAGATTGTGCCGCACGGTCACCTAACGCGCTGGCACACCTCGGTCCGACCGGCGACACGAGGCCAGTATGACCAGGCTGCATGCCCCAGAGCCCACATCGGTGTGCGTAGCGCTAGAATACCCTGCATATAGGTCTTCGGTTTGACCGAGGTTGGACCCACGGTCCAACTGGCCATATCCGCGCTGAAGGTATTTTGGCACCGGAGACCACCTCGCGGATACTTCGAGCCGGAGTCCTTTCGGACCCCTCGGCCACCTGCGGTCCAACCGGAGGCATTCCCTCGGTTCGACCGGCCGAAGGCCAGGGGCCCTTCTTCGCACCAGAACCTTTTACCCGGAGCCCTCGGTTAATCCTTCACAGTTCAGGCTGAAGCCCCCTTCGGCCAACCTACTGCACCACCGGTCCGACCGGCATACTTTGGCCGGTCCGACCACCAGGACCCTCGGTTGCATCGGCCCTGTTCTGGCCGGTTTAATTAGGTTTAATTATTTTTAGCTACTTTTCTCATATAGGTTAATTGAATAATTTTAGATTAATATTATTTTATTGCCTGGCGACTCCATTATTTCTTTACCACTGTTTAAGGACCGTTGGAATGTGGTGTCGGTGTTGTGTTATGTTTAGGGGTTTGCTCCTAAATATTCGCATGCTTTTGGATCACCGGATCGGCGTCAATGCGTTTGGTGCGTTTTCGTGTCAACAACTTCATCGGTCGGCCTAAGGGTCCCTGGTGGTTCCTCCAGCTCTAGCTCAATGTTTACACTGCTGATCTCATTGGAGGAACCCCTCATAATTATTCACGCTTTTCTACCGATTTTCCAGAATCAGTTGTTCCCACCTATCGGCACTTCTCTTCTCCAATCAGACCATCTGGTTTCCTTTTGGATACCATTTGGAGTATGAGCACCCTCGTCAGCTCGTTCTGCTCGATGTGTCCTGGGATACAGAATACTTTCATATCTTCTCGGTGACCACCTTTCCCTATTTGCTCCCCGTTGATTTTGCCGATGGGTACACTTGGCGGTGCTCTTATGAGTTCTATCATCCATCGATCTCTTCGAGGCAACTGGGCTTTGCTCAGCTCCCACCCTATCTCTTTTTCGTTGGCCAGATCCAAACTCGCAGTAGGGTCACGAGTGCTTTGGAGTGGGACTGCCCTTCCCATATGATCGATAGGATCCCTTCCGGATGCCTTGCCACTTGGGCGACCTGTCGGGCAACCTCTCACGCCTTCCTTCGATGGTGGGATGAGTTGAAGCAACATGTCTTCAATCGTTCCTTCTTGTTCTAACGGGAGCGGCTTGACCTAGATGATGCTGATGCAGAGCCCGAGGTACCCATCCTGATCCCTTCTTCCTTTGCCTCCCACCGTCTCTTGTTCTATTTAATTAACTTGCTTTTTGCAGGACATTGATCGCGATGCCCCCTAGTGAGTTTTAGTGGTCAGCCGATACAATACGGGTCGGTATCGGCCACTACGAACTTGGGTGTTGGCGCCCCAACTCCTGCATGGGTGAGTGGGAGATGGGCCTAGATCATCGATCAGACAGATGAACTTCAACCGACTACCTAGGGGGAAAAGCCGATTCAAGAGTAGAACTGATGGGAGCCCTTTCGGTAGTTTTCCTTTTGTAAATTTTGTGTAACATTCTTCGCCTTGTATTTTGAGAGTTTGAATATATCTCCTTAATTCCATTTTTCAACTTCAAACTTTTCGGTGGCGTATGACGCTCCTGCATCGGTCGTGTGAAGGTAATACCGTTGGTGTCATCTGACTCGTGTGCTAGTGCTTCATATTTCAACCGACGACTTCCCTCAAGTACTTCTCGTCTCACCCCCTTATGACCTTCTAAAGGCAATACTTTTGCGTCAGCCATTTTGAAGTGATGCCATCGGCTTTTATGTGTACAGACTTCTAGGCTCCGTCCGAATAATTGAGGAATTCTCCTTCAATGTTCCTCGTCCGGCCTCTTCCCATGCCTTGATTCGCCTTGGCCTTCATCGAAGCACCTATGTTGTGTTTTGGTCTAAGGGCGATTGTAGGACCGAAAGTAGCGACCAGAGGGGGGGGGTGAATGGGTGCCTTAAAAATTCTTTCGAATATATGGCCTATTCCCAACATGTCGCGCCCCGATTTAATAAATCAGGACTTTATTGAAATTCCATAGAAAATCAATAAAACAAGACGTTCATCACACGACCACGTACAAGACGGGCAATCATTCACGGTTCGTAGACCACATTAATACAAAAGTGAATGAAAGTGAAGAGAAACTAATAAAAATCAAGGGTCCTATATGAACGCCTTCTTCCAGTCTCGCCTTGACTGAGTCGCTACTCCAGACCTTCATCCTCCTCATAGTAGACGGGCTCTGATGGTGTAAGTCAACGGGGTGAGTACAGATGTACTCAGCAAGCCACCGAATGCAAATATAATGCAAGGTAAAATCAAGGGAGATGGTGGCTAGTTTTGCGGAAGCAGCATAATTGTAAAGCATTAATTGTGAGCAATTTATTAGTACGGAAAAGTAAACATGTGTATGCATCATCACCTTCTAACTCGAGGAGTACGTTTCACCTCCTCGCACAATAGTCCTTACATGCCATGAATAACTCAATCATTCAACCAATTGTAAACTAACTGCGAGTAGTCACACAACCCGCCCTTGACCGTGGGCTCGGCTTTTCGAAAAGATTGATTTTACTCTGATCAGAGATGTACCACTGTACCCACAAGGCACGCACTCATCACTTACACCGAAGTGTAACGAGATGACCCATTTCACGGGAACTCGTGCCAAAACCTTCCATATGGTCCTCTCCGACTCAACAGCACCCTCTTATAGGTTTCATATGGTGTCCCGACGCGTCGGTGTCCCACCATACCCCCCTTGAGCCTCCTTTGGTACAAGTCGCCCGCAGGCTAGCCCCTTGCCCCCTCCACTATGGTGCCGAGAGATGGAGTGTTCCACACTTCCAGTTAGGACTTACCCATTAGACTTGTGGTTGGTACGGAAGTGCTTTGCAACAGATCCCGCAGACCGGTCCTTATAGTGCCCCGGGTGCGACCAACCAGTTTCCGAGCTTGCACCCGGAACCCACCATACTTATAACCTAGCCAACTCCACAGAGTCCAGAGACAAGAATAACGGGGTATTTCATATACCAGAATCCATCTATCTACGACTCATTCTTTATATCCTATAGCAGTTGTGCTGGTACATTGGGCACTAGCTAATATTGTTATAGTAGAGTGACAAGGAGTTAAGGCTCGATAAGCATGGCTTGGGTTTGCACACAAGGACGGGGATCTAATAAATATAAGTGTAAGGCTTGATTATTGGACTAATGCAATATTAACCTATGAGTTATAGCGATAGTTTATTAAAACATGGGCTCAATGATGATCAACTGTTTCCACAGAAGGGTCGATGACTTGCCTTGATCCGTGAATGGTGAAGGTGGAACCTCGGGGTAAGACTCGGGATCTTCGACGACGTTGTAGTCTTCTTGATACGGAAAAGTAAACACAACATTCAATAAACAATCCAAAATCCAGCATACAAGCATACAAGTCATTGTTGGGTTCAAGTAAGGGAGATAGAGTCTTAAATTCTAGGGAATTGTTACTTAAATATTTCAGATTGATTCCTAATGAGATTTCTGAATTTATGACTCGATGTAATTTATTTTCCTAGGGGTTTTTATTTCCCCTTTTTAGAGATGAACTAAAAAGGTATAAATTAGCCTTGATGTTTTTATGGTATCAAAATAGTGACTTTAAATTATTAAGTCTTTTGAAGTTTGTTATATAGCTTTAAGATAATTTCATAAAGTATGGATCTTTACTACTTGAATTAATTAAATATCCTAAAAGGGCTTTTTGTAATATGATTTAATAGAACAAAGTGGGCAAAATGAATATTCTATTTGTATTAAAAATAGTGAACTCAAGTTGTTAGGTTTTCTGAAGTTATTATATAGGTTGTCATGACATGTTTATAAAGTGTTTAACTTCTATTATATGAATTACTTAATTATCCTACAAGGGCTTTTGCAAAATAGATTAAAGTGGGCAAAGTGAACATGTTATTTTTGTTGCATTAAAATAGTGGAATAAAGTTATTAAGTCCTCTGAATCTATTCATGATATTTTTGTAAAGTGTTGCATTATTATTAATCATTTATCTTAAAGGGCCTTGGAAGTGTTGTTTAATAAATTAAAATGAGCAAAATGAATTATTATATTTTTATTGGCTTATAAACAGGGTACCGGAGTTAATATATCATCTAGAATTAATATATAAATTTTTGGGAGTTTTTCTGAATGAGATAATAATTAAATCCTAAAGGGGTCTTAGAAATGCTATTTAATAAAATGTCATGGACAAAATGGTTATTCCATTTTTATTGTATTAACAACAGTGAAATGGAGCCATTATATCTTCTGAAATTAATTTATAAATTTTTAAGGGTTTATCTGAATTATTTAATTAAAGTATTAATTACACCCTAAAGGGGAATTCTCTTCATTATTTAATAATGTTATTATGTGCCAAATAAACATATTGTTTTTATTGCATAAAAGTGTAGAGGATAAAAAGATAAATTTTCCAGAATTAAAATGGTGAAATTTGGAGTTAATTTGAGCAAGATATGAATTTTGGAAGTTTAAACTATTTTTCTGAATTTTATTTTAAACAGAAATCAGTCTCTGGTCCACGGTGAACTGGGTTCACCGTGAACCAACGACTGCGCGTGAGCCGGGCACGTGGCAGCGGTTGGATCAAGATCCAATGGCCACAGTGCGCGCAGGGATTTAAGTGAAATCCGACGGCTAGGATTCACGGATACCCCTTTGTCGGATTTGGACGTCCCAGATTAATCCGCTGAAACGAATTAATGCCAAGCGTCCAGATCTGATCGGACGGCTGTCGTCCCATCCGGCACGGCACGCACAGAAGGGGGCTGACGTAGATGCTGCGGTGACTCCCTGGTGTACGCATGGGCATGAAGCGGTAGACGGTGTCACGGAGGTGGCAGTCGTAGACCAGTCGAAGCTCGGCGAGGGACTGAAGAGCGGCTCGCTGGCTGGCCACCACGAACGAAGGTCCTCCGACTCCATGGGTATAGAAGGGTGGCTGCGTGGAGGAGGGGCGGATAACAACCGTGACCTCGCAGTAGCTCTCGTTCGCATCGGGAAAGATCCCGTGGAACGCGGGCTCATGGGGAAACCTCAAGAAGTCGACGAGCACACGAAGCTCGCGGATGAATCCGGCCTCGTCACGCAGAGTCCCGCTCATGGTATGGACCGGCATCTACAAAAGAGAGAATGTTTTTGTGAAAATCTCGGAAGATGAGAGGATAAGTAATTTTTTTGTAAGAAAATATAGTCGATTTATAAGTCCTAAGGTCAGGTCTGTTTGGCTTCCTACAGTCAAGTCGGCTCTGATACCATCTTGTCGCGCCCCGATTTAATAAACCAGGACTTTATTGAAATTCCATAGAAAATCAATAAAACAAGACGTTCATCACACGACCACGTACAAGACGGGCAATCATTCACGGTTCGCAGACCACATTAATACAAAAGTGAATGAAAGTGAAGAGAAACTAATAAAAATCAAGGGTCCTAGATGAACGCCTTCTTCCAGTCTCGCCTTGACTGGGTCGCTACTCCAGACCTTCATCCTCCTCATAGTAGACGGGCTCTGATGGTGTAAGTCAACGGGGTGAGTACAGATGTACTCAGCAAGCCACCGAATGCAAATATAATGCAAGGTAAAATCAAGGGAGATGGTGGCTAGTTTTGCGGAAGCAGCATAATTGTAAAGCATTAATTGTGAGCAATTTATTAGTACGGAAAAGTAAACATGTGTATGCATCATCACCTTGTAACTCGAGGAGTACGTTTCACCTCCTCGCACAATAGTCCTTACATGCCATGAATAACTCAATCATTCAACCAATTGTAAACTAACTGCGAGTAGTCACACAACCCGCCCTTGACCGTGGGCTCGGCTTTTCGAAAAGATTGATTTTACTCTGATCAGAGATGTACCACTGTACCCACAAGGCACGCACTCATCACTTACACCGAAGTGTAACGAGATGACCCATTTCACGGGAACTCGTGCCAAAACCTTCCATATGGTCCTCTCCGACTCAACAACACCCTCTTATAGGTTTCATATGGTGTCCCGACGCGTCGGTGCCCCACCATACCCCCCTTGAGCCTCCTTTGGTACAAGTCGCCCGCAGGCTAGCCCCTTGCCCCCTCCACTATGGTGCCGAGAGACGGAGTGTTCCACACTTCCAGTTAGGACTTACCCATTAGACTTGTGGTTGGTACGGAAGTGCTTTGCAACAGATCCCGCAGACCGGTCCTTATAGTGCCCCGGGTGCGACCAACCAGTTTCCGAGCTTGCACCCGGAACCCACCATACTTATAACCTAGCCAACTCCACAGAGTCCAGAGACAAGAATAACGGGGTATTTCATATACCAGAATCCATCTATCTACGACTCATTCTTTATATCCTATAGCAGTTGTGCTGGTACATTGGGCACTAGCTAATATTGTTATAGTAGAGTGACAAGGAGTTAAGGCTCGATAAGCATGGCTTGGGTTTGCACACAAGGACGGGGATCTAATAAATATAAGTGTAAGGCTTGATTCTTGGACTAATGCAATATTAACCTATGAGTTATAGCGATAGTTTATTAAAACATGGGCTCAATGATGATCAACTGTTTCCACAGAAGGGTCGATGACTTGCCTTGATCCGTGAATGGTGAAGGTGGAACCTCGGGGTAAGACTCGGGATCTTCGACGACGTTGTAGTCTTCTTGATACGGAAAAGTAAACACAACATTCAATAAACAATCCAAAATCCAGCATACAAGCATACAAGTCATTGTTGGGTTCAAGTAAGGGAGATAGAGTCTTAAATTCTAGGGAATTGTTACTTAAATATTTCAGATTGATTCCTAATGAGATTTCTGAATTTATGACTCGATGTAATTTATTTTCCTAGGGGTTTTTATTTCCCCTTTTTAGAGATGAACTAAAAAGGTATAAATTAGCCTTGATGTTTTTATGGTATCAAAACAGTGACTTTAAATTATTAAGTCTTTTGAAGTTTGTTATATAGCTTTAAGATAATTTCATAAAGTATGGATCTTTACTACTTGAATTAATTAAATATCCTAAAAGGGCTTTTTGTAATATGATTTAATAGAATAAAGTGGGCAAAATGAATATTCTATTTGTATTAAAAATAGTGAACTCAAGTTGTTAGGTTTTCTGAAGTTATTATATAGGTTGTCATGACATGTTTATAAAGTGTTTAACTTCTATTATATGAATTACTTAATTATCCTACAAGGGCTTTTGCAAAATAGATTAAAGTGGGCAAAGTGAACATGTTATTTTTGTTGCATTAAAATAGTGGAATAAAGTTATTAAATCCTCTGAATCTATTCATGATATTTTTGTAAAGTGTTGCATTATTATTAATCATTTATCTTAAAGGGCCTTGGAAGTGTTGTTTAATAAATTAAAATGAGAAAAATGAATTATTATATTTTTATTGGCTTATAAACAGGGTACTGGAGTTAATATATCATCTAGAATTAATATATAAATTTTTGGGAGTTTTTCTGAATGAGATAATAATTAAATCCTAAAGAGGTCTTAGAAATGCTATTTAATAAAATGTCATGGACAAAATGGTTATTCCATTTTTATTGTATTAACAACAGTGAAATGGAGCCATTATATCTTCTGAAATTAATTTATAAATTTTTAAGGGTTTATCTGAATTATTTAATTAAAGTATTAATTACACCCTAAAGGGGAATTCTCTTCATTATTTAATAATGTTATTATGTGCCAAATAAACATATTGTTTTTATTGCATAAAAGTGTAGAGGATAAAAAGATAAATTTTCCAGAATTAAAATGGTGAAATTTGGAGTTAATTTGAGCAAGATATGAATTTTGGAAGTTTAAACTATTTTTCTGAATTTTATTTTAAACAGAAATCAGTCTCTGGTCCACGGTGAACTGGGTTCACCGTGAACCAATGACTGCGCGCGTGAGCCGGGCACGTGGCAGCGGTTGGATCAAGATCCAACGGCCACAGTGCGCGCGGGGATTTAAGTGAAATCCGACGGCTAGGATTCACGGATACCCCTTCGTCGGATTTGGACGTCCCAGATTAATCCGACGAAACGAATTAATGCCAAGCGTCCAGATCTGATCAGACGGCTGTCGTCCCATCCGGCACGGCACGCACAGAAGGGGGCTGGATACCCTTCTTCTCCGGCTCCGGCGAGGCAACGGCGGTGGATCCCTGGCGACAGTGAGGTCCCATGATGCGGCCAAGGCCAAAAATGGAAAAAGGGGCTCAAGGAGGTTCCCGGCATACCGTCGGTGATGATAATGGAGCAGTGGCGATGGCCGGCGTCGAGGAGAGGGCGGCGGTTCTCTTCGGGATCGACGGCGGCGGCGAGATCCGGCGGTGATCTGGCCTGGCGGAGGCGATGCTGAGGCAGAGGGCGCGTCGACGGTCCCGGCGGAGGTGATGGCGAGGGCGACGGTGGCCCGGAGCGCCGGTGATCGTCGACCGGAGTGGAATCAGGGGAAAACCGAAGAAAAGAGGCTGCGGCCCTCGGGTTTGCGTGGATTGGGGCTCTGGTGGCGTGGGCGAAGAGTGGTGAGGGCGAGGGCTTTTATAGGGGTCACCGGCGGCGAGGAATGGCAGGAGATCGGAGGGGATCCGATGGGATTCCAAGGTTGCTCCGTTGAGCTTCCCAATCTCTCGGATCCTTGCCAAAAACAGAGAAAACGCGTTGATCCTAGGGGGAATGAGATCTCCGGCGAGAGGGGAAGGGGATCCCGGGCTCAATTTGGTGGATCCGAGCGGCCGACGGCGAGATCGGGGAGGGGGCCGACGGAAATGGAAGGGGAGATCCCCTTCCATTGTTGAAGACGAAGCTGACAGGTGGCCCCCACCTGTCAGCGGCAGCGAGCGGAAGGGAAGAGGCCGGCAGGTGGGCCAGGGTTGGCAGTGGGAGGAGCACACGCGCACGGTGGCTGCCAGGTGGGGCCGACCGAGGCGCGGGAGAGGAGAGAGGCGGGGGTCGGTGCTGACAGGCTGGCCCCGCCTGTCAGCGAGAGAGGCTGCGATGGGCTGGGCCGAAAGGCCTTTGGAGGAGAATTCAGGGTTTCGGCCCAATAAGAATTTAAATTCTTTTTCTAATTAATTTAATTCCAGAAATTGGTTTATTTGTTTAAGGCTTGAAGCACTGTTGATAAAATTTTGTAAAAATTCTCAAAAATATTTCTTGGCCTCTAGTTTATCCCATAAAATTTTCAAGTCCAAATTTTGAATATTTGTCTCTGTTTGGCTTTAATAAGACTCTTTTAGGAGTTTTCTTTAATAATAAAATTCAGAAATTCATTTAATATTATTTTTTCCTTTATTTTATTCCCTTTTAATTTTGGGGCTGGTACACAACACCCAATGCACCTCAAAAGACTGAGCAGCAGAAAATGAACAGATAGCCTAAGTCTAAAGGTATCTAGCCTAGAAGCAACTGATGTCAAACAGAGAACTATCAAAGCAGTGCTAATAGACAGATAAACAGTATACTAGACATGTCAGGCCAAACTTCTCAATGAAATGATCTAAGTATATATAAAGTGAGATGAGAAGTTACTGTTCAGATTTGTCTCCTGTTCGGAACTTGGCGAAGCCTGCTTCGCCCGTCGAGGTCTGCTTCGGTGGTCGAAGCCTGCTTCGCTGGTCGAAGCCTGCTTCGGAGGTTAGTTGCAAAGCCTGCCGAAGGCTGTTGTGAAAATGCCGAAGGTGTTTTGGTCTAGCCTAGTTCGAAGTAGTAGGGAGCGAAGTATGCTTCGAAGCGAAATACGGAAGTATCGAAGCTAGCTTCGAACCAAGTGCTTCGAAGCCTTTTCTTCAAAAACATTGCTTCGAACACAACGCATAGACAAACAACCTTCGAACATAACACACACAAAGACTACCTTCGAAGGAGAAGCGAAGGCTGACACGCTACAGAGAACCAAAACGAAGCCTACACTCTACCTTCGAACAAAACACATCGAGGACCTTCGAAGAAGACGGAAGCAAACACTGAGCGAAGTCTAACAGAAAGACATGCTTCGAAGCCAACTTCGAAACCTGTTGAAGTATGGACTTCGAAGAGCTCAAGTCAGAGTACCTTCGCACAGACGTTCGAAGTATGAGATGCTGACAATTCAAAAAGTACTTCGAAGCTAGCAACTCATGACACAAAATGAAGTTCGAAGTTCAAACGAAGCCTTCGAGTATATCTGATCGGAGCGTGCCTCACGGAGTTGAGGGGCTTTGAACAGAGAGGGTGGCTTCGCCAGAAAAACAGTCAGAAAAGGTACTCAGCCTAGTCTACTTCGATCAAAAAGGCTATGCAGAAAAAGCAAAAGGCTGGTACTAGTGTACTGTTGCTACAGTGTAGTAGTACTACTTGCAACAGCAAGAACTAGTACTACTTGCGTGAAGAACACACGCAACAGAAGCAATCCGAAGCACTCAAAACCAGGAATAAAATCGCTGTGAGCAAACCGAAAACTGCAAGGCCATTAAATGGGATGCTACACACGAAACAGAAGGAATAGAATCATCCAACAGCAGGGAACAAAATTGATGAACAGCAACAACTAGCCTGGCGGTGCACACATGAACAGGAAAGGAAAGAGAAGGTACAAGAGACAAAATGACCCAAAGGAGTAGTATTGATTTCAGCCAAAAGGGTAGTCCAACCATAGGGATTGGGGCCCTATTTATAGGCTGCCCAATGACCTAGAATATTCCACCAGCCCCTTAGGGTTTTTTACAGACGCAGGAATAATGGAAAAGACTCTACTGCCCTTAGGTATTTTTACAGACACGACTGACTGACTGTGGGCCTAGAGATACAGATGACTTATCCGGAAGCTGAGCTTTCGTAGCAACTACGGCTTCTCTTCTGGACAGTCGGATACAAGATCGACGATTGTCAGTTTTGCACCGAAACTGACAAAGCCTCCACTGACTTTGCACCAGGTACCCGGATTGGGCCGACCCGACTCCGCAGCTCTCTCAGCCCGGCAGTCGCTCACCGCCCGTGTACCTGAGTCAATCCTGATCAACAGCCCAGTGGGTCTTCTACTGCTTCTGGCCCATGTACCTGGATTGGGCCAGCCCGACTTCGTAGCCTCCTCTGCCCGACAGTCGCTCGCTGCCCGTGTACCTGAGTCACACGCGGCCCATGAAACAGTAGATCTTCTCTCTTCTTCAGTCCTCTTTGACTATCGTTGACAATGACTCATCACTTCTGGAGCCATGAGGCCCACGCTATTCAGCATAGCTCCTCAATCTCCCCCTTGATGAGTGCATTGTCAACACGAAAACAAAGCACAAGAAAACAAAGAAGAAGAAAACAAGGTAAAAGTTTAACCCTAATGACCAAAAGCCGAACAAAAGCAAGAAGTGGTCATTATGGTTAACCAAAACGTAAAAGCTCAACATGAGTGCGATTTCAGAACAACAAGGATATCAACAGAGTAAGAACTCCCCCTTAAACTCTGATCCCAAATTTTCTCCCCCTTGTTGACAAGTGAACTCATCAAGCACTCAAAAGAGACACAGACTCCCCCTGAAACGCAACTCCCGCTCAAAATATGCAGTGAATTTAACTAGAGTGCATAGGGAGTGTAGAAAGCATGCTTCTCAAATATGATTGACTGCAATTACAACATCTAACAAGTTTAGCAAAAGACATACTGTCTGAGACACATGGCATGATCAGTGCAACAGATGATATCTAAGGAAAGTCATTAGCACGCATTTTTCAATTTTTGCAAACAAAAGCATCACCACATTTTCCAGTAAACAAGCAAGGTAAAGCATGAGATGCAAAGACTAACTGATATCTACCAAGATAAGCATTGTCCAAATCAAAGTGCTTCAGCAAACTTGTTATCATTTCAATTTTCAAGCTTTTTCTTTTTCCTTTTTCATTTTTGCCAGGGGTTATTTGCATGTCAAACCTTATGCTGACCGACCAAGTCAAGCCTAGGCCAGAACTGGACCATCAGAAGCTTAAGACATTGGTCTTGGCATACACTACACTGTCCTAGTTCATACCAAAGTGCTATGGTATGCAGTCCTAAACAAGTGTAATGCGACAAAGCAAACCCACCTGGATCTTTTCAAGTTATGTATAAAAAGGCATGGAATTTTCATTTTTCTCGATTTTTCATCATTTTTATAGCACATTTCCATGTTTAAAGCATACAGATGTCCAAGTTGCATATTTGCATCTAAGTCAGGAACTAGCTACAAGGCATGTAACAGATAGCAAGAGCATTCAGCCTACGCATGCTAGTTACCAGAAGCAATGGTGATCATTTTTCAATTTGTAAAGCATAAAAGCCATGCATATGACAGATATCAGACATACCAAGTGAACTGAACCAAGGCATGATTAAAGACAAGTATTCACAAGCATGTACCAACTAGATTAAGTAAAGCAGTTCAATCATATAACAGAAGCAGCTCTAAAGTGTGATATGTGAATATGCAAGTTATGAACACACACAAAAAGACTCAAGAAAAGAGTAAAGAAGAAAGAAAACTGACGCAAAATATCCTAGAAAGGATACACAACACCCAAATCCCCTCGTAAACGCTCAAATGTAGACTGATCTAGGGGTTTGGTGAAAATATCAGCCAACTGATGATGGGTATCAACATGAACAAGGTCAATGACTCCTTTCTCATATTGATCCCGCAGAAAGTGAAAGCGCACATCAATGTGTTTGGTTTTTGAATGAAGACATGGGTTTTTCCCTACACTAATTGCAGTAGTGCTGTCGCAAAACAAGGGAACTCTGGTAGGAAAGAATAACCCAAAATCTCGCAGAGTTGAAATCATCCAAACCAACTGTGAGCAGCAGCTAGCAGCAGCTACGTACTCAGCCTCTGTGGTCGAAAGAGCAACTCCAGATTGCTTTCGAGAAGACCAAGAGACAAGAGAAGAACCAAGAAACTAGCAAGTACCATAAGTCGACTTGCGATCCAACCAGCACCCACCAAAGTCGGCATTCGAAAATCCAGATAAATCGAGAGAAGATGATGCTGAATAGAAAAGACCAAGATCGGGCGCATAAGTGAGATACCTGAAGATGCGCTTGACAGCCTGCCGGTGAGACGCGCGTGGTGAAGACTGAAAACGCGCACAAAGTCCCACGGCGAACTGTATGTCTGGTCTTGTTGCCGTCAAGTACAACAGCGAACCGATCATCCCTCAAAACTCCCTCTCGTTGACCTTGATGCCACTCTCGTCCTTGTCCAGACCTCCAGATGTGCCCATCGGGGTCATCTGCGGCTTCAATTCACCACCAAAGTCAAATTTCTTAAGCATATCACGAGTGTACTTACCTTGGTGGATGAAGGTGTCGTCCTTGGTCTGCTTGATCTGGAGCCCTAGGAAATACTTGAGCTCACCCATGAGGCTCATCTCAAACTCACTGTGCATCTGCTCAGAAAAGTTGGACACAAGAGAATCAGTAGTACCGCTAAAAATAATATCGTCCACGTAAATCTGAGCAACTAAGAAATCTGAAGCAACTCTGAGCAGAAAGAGAGTCTTATCCACATAACCCATCACAAAGCCCTTCCCCAACAAAAAATGCTTCAACTGATCATACCAAGCCCTGGGGGCTTGCTTCAACCCGTATAAAGCTTTTTGCAATTTAAAAACATGTCGAGGAAACTTAGGGTTCTCAAAACCGGGGGGCTGCCTAACATAAACTTCCTCCTCTATAAACCCGTTCAGAAAAGCACTCTTAACGTCCATTTGAAAAAGCTTAAAACCCTTCGAAGCGGCAAAAGCTATAAGAATACGAATGGACTCAAGACGGGCAACAGGAGCGAAGGTTTCTTCAAAGTCAATACCTTCCTTCTGGCAAAAACCCTGGGCAACTAGTCGAGCTTTGTTGCGCACCACAACCCCATCTTCACCTTGTTTGTTCTTGAACACCCACTTGGTGCCTATGGGGTTGCATCCTGGTGGCGGCTCAACTAATGTCCAAACCCGATTACGGACAAAATTCTCAAGCTCTTCTTGCATAGCATTAATCCAATTTGAATCAGAAAGAGCATGAGAAACATCTCTGGGCTCAAAAGATGCAAAAAAAGTAGATTCAGCAAACACAGCAAGAGAGGTAGAAGAACGCAAAGTTCTCTCAGTCAAATCACCGATGATGAGCTCCGAGGGGTGATCACGCTGAACTGCTCGGGATCCTTGGTGATCTAAAGTCACCTCACCGGAGTCAGCAGCTGGCACCTTTGGACTCGACTGAGGGGGCTAGATCGTACTGGAAGAAGTGATCAGAGGTCCGCCCTCATCCTCAGTCGAAGTCTCAGAAGGTGTGGGCTCTGCAGGGGGTGCAGAAGGCCCACCCTCATCAACAGCTGGAGTATCCCCATCTTCCTCGAAGATGGACTCTCCGAGCTCATCATCACCAGAAGGTTCAAAAGAAGGAGTTAAAGAAGGCAAAGACTCATCAAATGTAACCTCACAAGTCTCGACAAGCAGCTGGGATTCGAGGTTCCAAACACGGAAGCCTCGAGAATGCAATGCATAACCAAGAAAAACACCATCCCAGCAACGAGACTCAAACTTGTCCAAATGCCCTCCCTTCTTGAGCACAAAGCACTTGCAGCCAAACGCTCGCAAGTGGCTCACCTTGGGCTGTCTGCCAAACCGAAACTCATACGAAGTCTTACCTACGTAAGCTCGAAGAAAAATGCGGTTGGCCAGATAGCAAGCCGTGTTCATGGCTTCAGCCCAAAACCGCCTAGGAGTCATGTGCTCATCGAGCATCGTCCTGGCCATCTCGACTAGCGTGAGGTTCTTTCGTTCCACAACGCCGTTCTGTGGGGGAGTGTAAGGAGAAGAAAACTGATGGTCCAGACCCTGATCACTACAGAAGCTGACGAACTGAGAGTTCTTGAACTCAGAGCCATTGTCGGAGCGAATTGCTCGCATCCGACCATTGTTCTCATTCTTCAGCTTCAAAATCAGGTCATGAACAAACTGAAATGTTTCATCCTTAGACTCCAAAAAGAAAACCTAGGAGAATCGAGAGAAGTCGTCAACAATGACAAGTGCGTACCATTTCCCACCGACCGAACGTACCCGAGCTGGACCAACAGTGTCCAAGTGTAAAAGCTCGCCTGAATACGAAGTCATCACCTGAGTCACAGGTGAGTGAGAAGCGGCAACCATTTTCCCATGACGATAGGGATGACAAACTAGATCCTTTTCCATCTTAAGCTTGGGCAATCCTCGGATGAGGTCCATAGAGCTCAACATGACTAGCGGATCAAAACTCAAATGACCTAACCTCCTATGCCATTTCCAGAGCTCAGAGGTGGATCCAGCAATCAAACAGTGAGAAGGGCCAAAAGAACTAGAGAAGTCAATTCGAAAAACTTTACCAAATGGTAAAATATGGCAAATCAAAGATCCTCTAGAATCAAACACAGAAGAATTGCCCTTCTTAAAACGCACTTCCAACCCATCCTCAAGAAGTTGCAAAACAGAAATCAAATTGAAGTTCAAATTTTTAACCAAAGCAACATTCTTCAAAGAGAAATGATCTGAAATGCGAATTGAGCCTATGCCACTTACTTTCCCTTGACCACTGTTCCCGAATGTGATGTACTCTTTGGATCTCGGGGGAGTGAGACTGGAGAACCATCTGCGATGTCCCGTCATGTGGCGAGAACATCCTGAGTCAATGATCCACACGTCCTCCAGTCCCCGATGCTGCACAATCAGTGGCTGTAAGTGGGAGCAAATGGTCCGGCACCAGGTTTAGCAAAAGAGCTAAACCAGTGTCGAGCCATCTGCTCAAAAGACGGAAAGCAGAAATCATCATGAGAATTTGGACCAAAACGTGGCTCAAAGCGCGGTCCTCGGTTCTGCCTAAACCTGCGGCCACGAGGTCCAGGACCGTAGCCAACACGGCCTAGAACTCTGCCAGAACGGACACCACCAACTGGAGCATGGGCAAGAAAGCCGTCTCCTCTAACACCACCTACACGACGTGGCCTGGCCTCCAGCCTCTCCCCGCGTCGAGGAACACGCAGTCTACCACCCTGCTGGTAGAACTGCTCCTGACCACCACGAGCTCTCTCTGCTCTCTCAACCCGCTTCCTCCTGAAGCAAAACTCCGCAAGATGCCCGTCTCTTTGACAGTACTCACAATGATAGGTGGGCTTCTTGGGATGTGGTTGAGGCTTGGGATGTTTGGGCTTGGTGGTGTTTGGTGTGGTCTTCTTGGGTTGAGAAGGTCTAGGAAGAGAGTCTAGAGAAGAGTGGAGGTGTTTGGGCTTTGGAACCCAGATAGGCTTCTTGGGTGGAGCTTTGGGTGGTTCATGAATTACTCCATCCTTGGGATGACAAGCCTGGGAAGACTTAGTGGAGTGAGTCTTGGGGTATCTCTGCTCAGGAGTCATTTTACTCCACTCCACTGCCCGGCTAATGGCACTCTCAAAGTCAGCCTTGGTGTAGGTGTAACCTACCCCAAAACCATCCTGCCTCTTGAACTGCTGAATCATCATGCCAAGTTGTGGCTCTCTAGCACTGATCCAACTCAGGATAGAACGGAGGTAAAAGTTCTCATTCTGAGAATCAGCTAGCTCCTCTCTCAAGGAAGCTAGAACCTCCACCTGAGACAAGCAGGTCTCACACTCACTCTCTAATTGGACAGACTTCTCGGCTTTTAGCTTGATCAACTCAAGTCTAAGAGACAGGCAGTTCTCACAGACAGTGAGTGGAACTGACAATGTCTCAAGCTCTAGCCCAGTCTGCGCAAGCTCAGCTCTCAACCTCTCCAAATCACCCAAATGTTCATCGCCCTTGGATTTCAGCTCAGATAAGGCAGCTAGATGAGATGGGCAATCAACACAGGGTGAGACGATAGTGGCTTGAGCATCTTTCAGCTCCAGCTGAGCGCTTTCAAGCTCAGTGGCCAAAGCGTCCCTCTCATCAACCCTTTCTGTGTACCTGGACTTCAGAGTCGACAGGTTACACAGAAGCACCTCACACTTCGGGCACTCACTGCTATCACCCAAGCAAGGGGAAGAAGATAGACTCTCAATTCTGCCGTTGGCTACGGCAAGCTCACTCTCTAACTCATCTATCCTCTTTTTGGCCCCCCTAAGCAGTTTTTCCTGATACTTTAACTCCTGACGATTACTCTCAAGTAAATCAACGATTTCACGTTCATAAGATGATACCTTTTCATTGTCATCGTCGTCGGAATCATCGGAGGAGATCTTCTCTCCCTTATCCCCAAGAGCCATTGAGCAGAAGCTCTTGCGGGATCTTTGGCGCTGGTGTGAATGGCTCTTCGGTCTGTCCCCGAAAGCCATGAAGCAGAGGCCCGCCGGATCATCCTTGTCCTTCCCCTTCTTGATGACGATCTCCTCATCGCTTGAGCTCGATGAAGAGAAAGAAGACGTGGACTGCTTGGAGTAGCTCTTCTCCATCTCGGCGAAGAAGGCCTTGTCGCGCTTCTTGTTCTCTCGCCGGTAGTCCTTCAGGGCCTTCTTGAAGAATCTGGTCTTCGGCTTGCCCTTGCTGAAGGAGGAGCTCTCGTGCTTGCCGGAGTCGTGGAAGCCACTACCGGTTCCCTTCTTATGGCCATTGCGCTTGGGGCAGTCGGCGATGAAGTGTCCTGGATTACCACACTCAAAGCACCCAGATTTCGTGCCATGTCTTTTGAACATTCTTTTGTCATAGACACGACGCACCCGGTTGTTAAAAAGACACAAATCATCATCTCCCAAAGACTCAAGCTGGTCCTCAGTGATAGACATCAAAGAGAACCCAGCACAGCTCACAGAAGAGGGATAAATAGAAGGTGTAGCAAGGGCCAGGGACTTTGATCCAGAACCAGTGAGATGTGATCTCAACTGGATATCTACCTCAGTAGCCTTCAGCTTGCTAAATAACTTAGAAATGGTCAAGGTATTTTAAGAAGTGCTCTCAACGATAAAGGATACCTTGATCTCCCAGATCTTTGGGTCCAAGGTATGAAGAACCTTGAGCGCCTGCTCATGATCTGAGACTAACTGAGCACCCTCAGCCTTGTTGTCCCGAAGCTTGTTTATGATCGATTGAAAACGACCAAACAACGCTTCAACAGATTCACCCGGCTTTTGTGTGAAGTTCTCGTACTCACGCCGGTAGGTCTGATAGAGCCGAGCCTTGACCTGGGCTGTTCCCTCATGGTGTGCCTTAAGGGTAGCCCAGATCTCTCTCGTAGTGGAGAGATGGCTCACACGCTCAAACTCAGTGGGACCTAAACCAGAAAAGAGAATGTTCACGGCTTTACTATTGCTCAGATGCTGGGCAATGATACCAGGAGTACCATGCTCAACAACTGGCAAAATGACAAACGTGTCGTGAACGCAAATGTCCCAGATGTCCGAGCCCTGGCTCATGAGATAGGCTCGCATGCGAGTCTTCCAACAGTTATAGCCATAGGCTTCCAAGGACGGGACTTTGCCAGGAGAAGTCATGATCACTACTGGGGTTTAGAACCGGTTAAGGTATGGAAAAACCCTAACCAGGCTCTGATACCACTTGTAGGACTGAAAGTAGCGACCAGAGGGGGGGGGGGTGAATGGGCGCCTTAAAAAATTCTTTCGAATATATGGCCTGTTCCCAACACCCAACGCACCTCAAAAGACCGAGCAACAGAAATTGAACAGATAGCCTAAGTCTAAAGGTATCTAGCCTAGAAGCAACTGATGTCAAACAGAGAACTATCAAAGCAGTGCTAATAGACAGATAAACAGTATACTAGACATGTCAGGCCAAACTTCTCAATGAAATGATCTAAGTATATATAAAGTGAGATGAGAAGTTACTGTTCAGATTTGTCTCCTGTTCGGAACTTGGCGAAGCCTGCTTCGCCCATCGAGGTCTGCTTCGGTGGTCGAAGCCTGCTTCGCTGGTCGAAGCCTGCTTCACTGGTCGAAGCCTGCTTCGGAGGTTAGTTGCGAAGCCTGCCGAAGGCTGTTGTGAAAATGCCAAAGGTGTTTTGGTCTAGCCTAGTTCGAAGTAGCAGGGAGCAAAGTATGCTTCGAAGCGAAATACGGAAGTATCGAAGCTAGCTTCGAACCAAGTGCTTCGAAGCCTATTCTTCGAAAAGATTGCTTCGAACACAACGCACAGACAAACAACCTTCGAACAAACCTTCGAACACAACACACACAAAGACTACCTTCGAAGGAGAAGCGAAGGATGACACGCTACAGAGAACCAAAAATGAAGCCTACACTATACCTTCGAACAAAACACATCGAGGACCTTCGAAGAAGACGGAAGCAAACACTGAGTGAAGTCTAACAGAAAGACAAGCTTCGAAGCCAACTTCGAAACCTGTTAAAGTATGGACTTCGAAGAGCTCGAGTCAGAGTACCTTCGCACAGACGTTCGAAGTATGAGATGCTGACAGTTCAAAAAGTACTTTGAAGCTAGCAACTCATGACACAAAACGAAGTTCGAAGTTCAAACGAAGCCTTCGAGTATATCTGATCGAAGCCTGCCTCACGGAGCTGAGGGGCTTCGAACAGAGAGGGTGGCTTCGCCAGAAAAACAGTTAGAAAAGGTACTCAGCCTAGTCTACTTCGATCAAAAAGGCTACGCAGAAAAAGCAAAAGGCTGGTACTAGTGTACTGTTGCTACAGTGTAGTAGTACTACTTGCAACAGCAAGAACTAGTACTACTTGCGTGAAGAACACACGCAATAGAAGCAATCCGAAGCACTCAAAACAAGGAATAAAATCGCTGTGAGCAAACCGAAAACTGCAAGGCCATTAAATGGGATGCTACACACGAAACAGAAGGAATAGAATCATCCAACAGAAGGGAACAAAATTGATGAACAGCAACAACTAGCCTGGCGGTGCACACATGAACAGGAAAGGAAAGAGAAGGTGCAAGAGACAAAATGACCCAAAGGAGTAGTATTGATTTCAGCCAAAAGGGTAGTCCAACCCTAGGGATTGGGCCCTATTTATGGCTGGTTTGGGAGCCCAAAATCCCAGGGAATGTATCCGTTTGGCTTTTTCTCAGGTCCTCTGTAGTAATCTTTAGTCTGCTCCTATTTTGTCGGGGGCCTTTTGCTTCCTTTGGTGTTGTCTTTTGCAGGACGAGCCTAGGCAGTTCTTCAGTGATCGTCTTGATACCATCAACTGATACTTTGAGAAAATTGCAGTCCCAAGCTTCTCCCGATAAACAGATGACTCCTTCTGCTTACCATACCGATAAATCAGCTGTAACTATGTTAACCGATTTGTTGGCAGGAACTATTTCCACCTGATCGCTGACCCACTATATGAGGTTCTGATGCATTGTCGAGGGGACACAGTAGTTTGCGTGGATCCAATCACGTCCCAACAACAATCTGATCCTTTCCCCTCTATCACAAAGAATGTAGTCGGCATTGTCTTGCTTCCAACTGTCAGTTCTACGTTTAGTACTCCTATTGTGTCTGACGAGTTGCCGCCGAAATCCCTTAATACCATGTTAGTCCTGATGAGGTCTTCTGACGTCTTGCCAAGCTTGCGGAAGGTGGCATAAGGCATCAAATTGATAGTCGTCCCTCTGTCTATCATCATCTTCGACATCATCTTTCCGTTAACTAACCCCTTGATGTAGAGAGGTCTTAGGTGTCGATGCTCAAGATCTTCTGGCTTATCAAAGATTGCTGTCTGAGGAGCCAACACCAACTGAGCCATTCACTACTAGATTTCCACACTTTTGCCACGGTCCACCCGGCAACGACACCAATTTGGTTGCAATATGTAGGTGTTATTGCCACATTTCTTGGTTTTGGTTGCAATAGTGGACAATGTTGCCACAATTATATTTGCATTTTGATTCCCATTAAAATCGTGGCAATAAAAAGAGGATGTTGCCACCACATATAATTTGGTCGCAAGTGATTGTGGTTATCGCCATGATATTACAAGTTTGTGAAAATTTTATATTTGGTTGCAATATGTAAGTGTTATTACCACCATTCTTAGTTTTGATTGCAATAGTGGACAATGTTGCCACGATTATATTTGCATTGTGATTCCAATTAAAATCGAGGCAATAAAAAGATGATGTTGCCACCACATATAATTTGGTCGCAAGTGGTTGTGGTTATCACCATGATATAAATAGGCTATGAAAATTTGATATTTGGTTGCAATATGTAGGCGTTGTTGCAAAGTTTTCGATGATCATTGCGAGACGTTATAAAACTTGCAACATGTATAATGTGTTGCGTGAATTATAAATTTTGTTGCATAAGTTTTTGATCTTTAGCAACACAATATTATCACGTTGCCTATATTAGGTAGGCACTACCACACTTTTTATCCGTTGGGATACAATGAAATTGTTGGTGGCAAAATAATGATATTGACATGCATGTATAATCGTTGCATAAGTTTTTGATCTTTAGCAACAAAATTTTAATACATTGTGAATTGCACTGTTTCTGAACATTGAAAAAAAGAAAAAGAAATCGAGGGAGAGTCGAACCAGGGCACTCGTGGTTAGAAGGCACCAAATTTTCCACTAGGCTACGTGCGGTTTTTTGATTGAGGTGTGTAGGAAGTAGTGTTTGTTATATGGAGAATAAAAAAATTCCCAAACCACCAAATATTTCCCTCCTCCCTGCACTGCGCTGCACACCACCACGCCTCGCAGTTCAGCCCAATCCCTTACCTTCTCCCGATGCCCTAGCCGTGCGCCTCCACCTCTCCTCTTTATTGCCTCCACCGCTGCCCTCTACTCTGCACCGTGTGCACCCACCCTTGCGGCCTCGACTCTAGCCGTGTAGCGCGCCTCCAACAATCTCCTCCAACACCGATGCCAATGATCCAATCTACTCGGTTAGTGATCCTAAACGTTTATGTAACATCAATCTCTGCTATTCATGCATGCTTAGCTGGGTTTGGTGTCAATTGTGTGTGAGAAATAATTGAATGTGATGCCACTTGTTCAGATATAAGATGTCGCGTCATGACCAATGTTCGATGCGCATGGATAAGTCAACCTTTAAGTGGCAAGAATGTTTCAAGAAATTTGTTGATGACACATTTGAAGGCATAAGTAATGGAGAGACTATAGCTTGTCCTTGTTCAAGGTGCCGTGGCATGTCATTCATCAACAAAATGAATTTTCAGGTTCATTTGCTGATGAATGGATTTGATGAAAGTTTCATCCAGGAATATGAACCTTGAGATGATCATGATGACGCAGATTGCAATGACGATGATGCAATAGGTGATGGTCCTCCTGTGCATAATCTGGTGACTTCACTAATTAGGGGTGCTATACGTGGAGAAATTGTGGGAGGTAATAATGAAGAGCCAAATGAGGGTACTCAAATTAAGCGAAGCATGCTTCGGCATGCTTGGATTTTGATAACGTGCGTGAGCCAGGCTCTGAAACGCACTTAGATTTTAGGCGAAGCATGACTTCGAGATGCTTTGATCTTAGATTAGATTACGTCACGTGAAGCGAGGCTTCAATGCGCATTCAGATACCAAAGCCAAGCTTGTTGATCTTGATCCTGTAGTGAATGAAAAGGATATTTGGTGTGGATTCACTGAACCTGCGATGGGTTGAGCCACCTTCGACCCTGGGATGCATCAGGCCGGAGCCTGGAATCCCGGACTCATCGAGCCATCGCTCAGAAGTCCTAGACACCTCGAGTCATCGCTCGAGGGAGTCCTAAAGTCCACTGCTATGGGCCCGGAGGCACTGTGTAGCCTTCAGAGGGGTGCTCCGGATTTTACAAAGCGCATCGAGGCTTCGAATTTCAAATAAAGCGAAGCAATGCTTCAAATTTTTGATAAAGTGAAGCAAGGCTTCAAATTTTTGATAAAGTGAAGCAAGGCTTCAAATTTTTGATAAAGTGAAGCAAGGCTTCAAATTTTTGATAAAGTGAAGCAAGGCTTCAAATTTTAATAATGGAGCAGGGCTCCGATTTTGAATGAGATGAAGTGAGGCCTTGATTTTAAAGCGGAGCAAGACTTCAATTTTCGATAAAGTGAAGCAAGGCTTCGATTTTAAAACGCGAAGCAAGGCTTCGACTTTTAATAAGGTGGAGCAAAGTTTTGCTTTAAAGGCGAAGTAAGACTTCGGTTTTAAGGTGAAGTACGAATTCAATGATTTATTGAAATAATTGTAAATTGCACAGCGAAGTGAGACTTCGGACTGTGTACATACCTCGTAAAGTGGGTGAAAAGCTTGCCTCATAGCCCTTGGGGCTTCGGAGGCCTTCGGGACGCGAAGTAGAGCCCCTTGCCGGAGGGTAAACTCCGAAGCGAGGGATTGTGGAAGGCGACAAAGGCCTTCGGGCTGCACTCGAAGCCCCTCGCCGGAGGGTGCGCGAAGCAAGAAAACTTTGAAGCTCCCCCTCAAGCGCAGTTCGAGACACATGTAGTGGCAGAGAACTTTGCTTTTAGTACTAGGTTCCCCACGGATGACGCCAACTGTTGTAGCAATTGCGTTAGCTACAACAGGTTTAGTGTGTATATAGTGTGTAGAGTGAACCTCGAAGGGTTCTCACAGAGGGAAACATGGTTTATACTGGTTCGGGCCTCCCCGAAGGGATAATAGCCCTACGTCCAGTCTATAGTGGATTTGGCATAGTTTGCCACTACTAAACCTGTCTATTACAAGGGCTTGGCCCTACTTTTAACGGCACACAAGCCAAAGGAAAAGACCTAAATGCCCTCTACAGGTTATATGCCTTATAGGGGCAAGAAGGGAAAAAAAGACTAGACTACTGTACAAACAGCTTTACAGCTTTACTGACATGTCAGATAAACGTCACTTCTGAGCAGCTAAACGATATACTAGGGGCAGAGGGGCCCCCGGTATGGCTCTGCACTGCCGCGGAGTTGAGATATTTTCCTGGTTTGGAGTGGTGGCCGAAGCTCTTCGGGCGGAGACTGCATCAATGGCTTCGAAGGGCACTCTGAAGTGGACTTCCAGAGACTTAGCTTCGAAAGGGACCGGAGGGGGTCTGGAGGTTGGCTCTGGGGAACCCCGAAGGGAGCCTAGAGGGTTGACTCCGAAGGGATCCCGGAGGCAAGGCTCCGGGGGACTCCGAAGGGAGCCCGGAGGCAAGGCTCCAAAGGACTCTGAAGGGAGCCCGGAGGCTTGGACTGATTGCCACTTGGAAATAACTTTGGCAGGAGGGATCTGCTTCGACAGTGTTAGGCTTCGGGCTGGAGTCCTACGGAGGCTGACGTCATTTGTCCCCTATTCAAGGGAAAACTTATTCCCCCAATAGTATCCCCTCGCCCGCAGCCCTTCGGAGCGAAGTGGTGCGTGCGCCTCTGAACAAATGACAGTAAAAAATGTAACTTCAGAGAAGACATGCCTTCGGAGCATGGACCGAAGGGGGCTTCGACTTGTGCAGGCAATAAATACTTGTTCTGACTAATAGAGTGACCTCGGGGAGACCAAACGGCTCCGCAACGGTAATAAAATTAACTGTTGCAATGCAGGGGGTGCGCCAGTTCGCTTCATCTTTGCTTCAGGCCCACTTGACATAGACTTTGTCACATGAACCATCGGGATTTTTATCGACTATAAAAAGGGATTCACCGCACAAGGCTTCGGCACACACACACTTGCTGCTTTCTCAACTCCTAGCATCCTTTGCTTTCCTCTCTTCATCTTTAGCTTCGCGCGGAGCCAGCTTCACAAATCTCAGCACCCTTCACGCCAAAGCCTCACAAGATGCCGAAGAAGGTTGCCTTGAAGAAGGCATTGACCCTAGGTGCGAGTTCAAGCTCTGCCCAGGCGCAGGCAGCGGCGGCGAAGCCTGCAGCAAGGCGCTTGGGGCCAAGGGACCTTCGGTCGCTGTCGGACAAGTTCGAGCAAACTCTGGAAATGAGGGATTCGGCCTCAACGAAAGAGTCTGTCCAAAGGGCCTACGAGGGGAAGATATCAACGGAGATCCAGCTCTGGGCACTAGAGAAGTCAGAGGCCATACCGAGGCCTCAGGCCGATGAAGTTGTGCTCTTCGAAGCGTTCTTCGAGGCCAGCCTCGGACTGCCGGAAGTGGACATGTTGAGCGAAGTCTTGAAGGCATACAACTTCGAACTTCCTCATCTGTCTCCAAATGTTGTGGCGAGGTTGGCCGTCTTCGAGTGGGCTATGAAGGCCGAAGGGTGCGAGGGGCACGTAGATGTCTTCGTCGCTCTCCATGATGCTAACTGCGAGCCGAAGCAGAGGGAGGGGGCAGATCGCGTCAAAAGGGCCTTGGCCTTTGGGAGTGCCAACTTCCAGCTTCGAAAGGAGTACCAGGACGCCTTCCTAGCGAGGGCTGCCAACAACAAGTGGTACTCGAAGTGGGAGCAAGAGTGGTTCTACGCCTCGGTTGGCGCGAACTCTCCCCTTCAGAGTACCAATGCGCTCATCTCCTACCGGCGCGAAGGCATGGTGAAGACGAGCCCTGACATCCTTCGGTCAAGGATCTTGCTCCTACGGAGGGTGGCTTTGAGGATGAGAATGAGGGACCTCGCGGAGGAGTTCATCACCCTTCGGCTCAGCCACCTCGCGCTCTCTTGGCCGGAGGGTCTCTTTCAACCTTCGGACTCGGAGGGCCCAAGCAAGGTGTCGGTGGAGCTCCTTGGTAAGACTTCAATTTCTTTTCATCTTCATACTTCGCAAAATGGACTTGTGCTTACTTGGAACTTTGATGAAGCCACTCACGAAGTAAGGACTCCCGAGGAGGCAATCATAGCAGTGGAGCGCGTCGTTGGGGCTCCGACGCCTGAGGAGTAGGCTCAATGGCTCGCTCTGGTGGGGACTTGGGAACACTGGAACAGAGTGTGGGCCTGGCTCGGCGTCGAGGGGGTCCAAGCTCTACCAGACTTCGCCAACCCTACACCTTCGGTGATCAGCTCCAAGAGGAAGTGGTTGATGACGACGAACCCAAAGCCTCGAGGGTCCGCTCGGAGCTCCCAACAATCGAAGCCCCCTGTTGCGGAGGAGACAATGACCGCGAGCCTTGGAACCGGAGCAGAGCTAGTAGGGGCTCCAGCGGCGGCTACCGAAGTGGTGGCAACGAGGACCGCAAACAGCAACCCCTTCGGGCGCGGGGGCTGGGGCTCCACTCGCGCAGCGAAGGGACTAGGGAGCACACATCGCTCCCCCCTCCTTCGAAGATATTTCCTCCGATGAAGGTAAACACTTGATCACACTTCTCTTTTCATCCATGAATATTGACTTGTATTTTTCTGTAGATGTCGATGCCGGTAAAAGGCATGTCATGCCGAAGCCCACGGAGGCCTCCGGCAGCAGCAACAGTAGCTCGGGGTCCAAAAGCAGTTCGTCCGAAGAGGACAGAGGGAATGGCCGCGACGAAGGGGCCCTTCGGGACGAGGACGACGAGCGTGTTGAGGTGGTGGACCGGAGCTCGGCTCCACGGGAGTCTTCACCGGAGAAGGCCGTGATAGAGATGGTCCGACCTCTGCAGCCGAGGGGGCCCGTTACAGAGGCAGCCATTTGCGCTTTCCACGAGGGTTGCGTTGCTGTAAGGACAGGGGGCTTGGTGGTACAACTCAGCCGCTCGAGCCCCTTCAACCTCTTCGCAAATGCAAACAAATCCCTCGTCCAGGTGAGTGAAGTTCCACACGGTCTTCGAGTCGTACTTGCTTTTCAATCAACACTTAGGATTTTCTTGAATCTTTTCAGGCCTTCGCGCTGAATGTTGTAGCAGCATTCTCCGCGGACCATCAGATGGCTGACCTGGTGGAGGAGAGGGACACCCTCTGTTGCGAGATCTCAGTGGAGGCTAAGAAGTGAAGGCGAGCCGAAGCCTCCACAGAGGCGGCGATTACCGAGGCCGAGAAGGCAAGGGAGGTCTTGGTCTCGGAGACCAACAAGCTTCAAGCGATACTTCGAGCTTCGGAGGAGGCCAGAGTAAAGCTGGCATCGGAGAACTCTGATCTTCGCGTAGCCGGCCATTGCCTGGAGAACTTCGTGGTCCGAGGGGTCGACGAAGCCACTTCGAGCTTGACTATAGTCCTTGAGCAAATAGGGATTGATTGCCGAGCTCTAGACTTCAACCCTCAAGACCCGGTTGGGGATCGCCTCGAGTTCCTGCAGACTACGGCCGTGACAGCGGAAAAGTTGATGAAGGGCTTCGCTCTGATGGCGGGCCAAGGAGTGTTGCAGATGCTTCACGACGCGGGGTGGAACCACCTCGAGGTGGCAACTTCGGCGACTCCGGTGGCCTTCGGAGGCCAACACTTGGTTGCGCCGCCTTCAGACGTCCGCGGAGCGTGGCACCACCTCCAGGAAACTTGGAAGGCCCAAGGCTGCAAAATAGTCCTCGACCTCCAACGGACCCTCCGTCTTCGCCGAGCCAGGGCACAAGCCTCGCTAGCTCAGCCTTCGACGTCAAAGCCTCTGCCTCCAAAGGTGTAGACCTCCTTAGGCTCCTTGTAATTCTTAGTTGTAGGCTTGTAAAAACTCATCAGTTTATTAATAAAAATGCGGGGGTACTTCATACCTGCCCAGGCTTATCCTTCGAATGTTGAACTCGAAGTGCTTGAGGATTCTGAGGAGCTTCACCAGCTTTGGGTGGTGCTCGAAGTAGCTAGGTCCGAAGCCCCCCCTCGGTTCAAGCTTCTGAGGGGTCCTAGGGGTGAAGCCATTTTCGAAGTAGCCCAGGAGCTGCTGGCTGTCGTGAAGACAGAGCCTCTTTGGAGTTCTTCCTCCTCACCATACTTAAGCTATTTCGATGTAGACTTAAGTGGCGAGGGGGTACAGCCTTCAGGTATGACCTTAATAGGAAGCGAAGCCCTAGACTTCTCTGCCTTCAATACGACACCACCTACATCCCAGACTTGGACAAACCTGCAAGGCGAAAAGCGAGGTCTGCGGGCTTTGGGGCGTGGATGATCCGACCGCGGGAGAATAGGCTCTGACGGGGCTTCGTCTAGCCGAAGGGGCCCTGCCCAAAAAAAGAGCAAGCGAGGGTCGAACATGTCAGGGCCTCGAGCTCGGGTTTTCTTATGCTTAGATACAGACTACTCATAATTTTGTATTCGAAGTGTGTTTTGTAACCTACTTCTCAATCATCATTCAATGAATGAGACTTGTTGTATTTGCATGCTTCGTCTACATGCTTCACATGATTTGATTGTTTCGAACATTTAGCTTGTCATGCTCGTACTGTGCATTTCACTCGCACACTTCGCATACATACTTCGGTCCCCCTTGCGCGTGGCAGCTAGGGACTTAATCGTTGCTGGTGTGGGCAATTTGGAATGCGAAGGGGTGTGCCTTTTTGATGGCTTTGGATGCTTATATCGCGTCAAGCGAAGGCCTCTTTTGGGCTGGGGCTCCACTCGCGTAGCGAAGGGACTAGGGAGCACACATCGCTCCCCCCTCCTTCGAAGATATTTCCTCCGATGAAGGTAAACACTTGATCACACTTCTCTTTTCATCCATGAATATTGACTTGTATTTTTCTGTAGATGTCGATGCCGGTAAAAGGCATGTCATGCCGAAGCCCACGGAGGCCTCCGGCAGCAGCAACAGTAGCTCGGGGTCCAAAAGCAGTTCGTCCGAAGAGGACAGAGGGAATGGCCGCGACGAAGGGGCCCTTCGGGATGAGGACGACGAGCGTGTTGAGGTGGTGGACCGGAGCTTGGCTCCACGGGAGTCTTCACCGGAGGAGGCCGTGATAGAGATGGTCCGGCCTCTGCAGCCGAGGGGGCCCGTTACGGAGGCAGCCATTTGCGCTTTCCACGAGGGTTGCGTTGCTGTAAGGACAGGGGGCTTGGTGGTACAACTCAGCCGCTCGAGCCCCTTCAACCTCTTCGCAAATGCAAACAAAGCCCTCGTCCAGGTGAGCGAAGTTCCACACGGTCTTCGAGTCGTACTTGCTTTTCAATCAACACTTAGGATTTTCTTGAATCTTTTCAGGCCTTCGCGCTGAATGTTGTAGCAGCATTCTCCACGGACCATCGGATGGCTGACCTGGTGGAGGAGAGGGACACCCTCCGATGTGAGATCTCAGTGGAGGCTAAGAAGTGAAGGCGAGCCGAAGCCTCCACAGAGGCGGCGAGGACAGAGGCCGAGAAGGCAAGGGAGGTCTTGGTCTCGGAGACCAACAAGCTTCAAGCGATACTTCGAGCTTCGGAGGAGGCCAGAGTGAAGCTGGCATCGGAGAACTCTAATCTTCGCGTAGCCGGCCATTGCCTGGAGAACTTCGTGGTCCGAGGGGTCGACGAAGCCACTTCGAGCTTGACTATAGTCCTTGAGCAAATAGGGATTGATTGCCGAGCTCTAGACTTCAACCCTCAAGACCCGGTCGGGGATCGCCTCGAGTTCCTGCAGACTACGGCCGTGACAGCGGAAAAGTCGATGAAGGGCTTCGCTCTGATGGCGGTCCAAGGAGTGTTGCAGATGCTTCACGACGCGGGGTGGAACCACCTCGAGGTGGCAACTTCGGCGACTCTGGTGGCCTTCGGAGGCCAACACTTGGTTGCGCCGCCTTCAGACGTCCGCGAAGCGTGGCACCACCTCCAAGAAACTTGGAAGGCCCAAGGCTGCAAAACAGTCCTCGACCTCCAACGGACCCTCCGTCTTCGCCGAGCCAGGGCACAAGCCTCGCTAGCTCAGCCTTCGACGTCAAAGCCTCTGCCTCCAAAGGTGTAGACCTCCTTAGGCTCCTTGTAATTCTTAGTTGTAGGCTTGTAAAAACTCATCAGTTTATTAATATAAATGCGGGGGTACTTCATACCTGCCCAGGCTTAGCCTTCGAATGTTGAACTCGAAGTGCTTGAGGATTCTGAGGAGCTTCACCAGCTTTGGGTGGTGCTCGAAGTAGCTAGGTCCGAAGCCCCCCCTCGGTTCAAGCTTCCGAGGGGTCCTAGGGGTGAAGCCATTTCCGAAGTAGCCCAGGAGCTGCTGGCTGTCGTGAAGACAGAGCCTCTTTGGAGTTCTTCCTCCTCACCATACTTAAGCTATTTCGATGTAGACTTAAGTGGCGAGGGGGTACAGCCTTCAGGTATGACCTTAATAGGAAGCGAAGCCCTAGACTTCTCTGCCTTCAATACGACACCACCTACATCCCAGACTTGGACAAACCTGCAAGGCGAAAAGCGAGGTCTGCGGGCTTTGGGGCGTGGATGATCCGACCGCGGGAGAATAGGCTCTGACGGGGCTTCGTCCAGCCGAAGGGGCCCTGCCCAAAAAAAGAGCAAGCGAGGGTCGAACATGCCAGGGCCTCGAGCTCGGGTTTTCTTATGCTTAGATACAGACTACTCATAATTTTGTTTTCGAAGTGTGTTTTGTAACCTACTTCTCAATTATCATTCAATGAATGAGACTTGTTGTATTTGCATGCTTCGTCTACATGGTTCACATGATTTGATTGTTTCGAACGTTTAGCTTGTCATGCTCGTACTGTGCATTTCACTCGCACACTTCGCATACATACTTCGGTCCCCCTTGCGCGTGGCAGCTAGGGACTTAATCATTGGTGGTGTGGGCAATTTGGAATGCGAAGGGGTGTGCCTTTTTGATGGCTTTGGATGCTTATATCGCGTCAAGCGAAGGCCTCTTTTGGGCTGCAAACGCATTAATTTGAGGCGAGACTTCAACGTACTCAAATTAAGGGAAGCATGCTTCGACATGCTTGGATTTGGATAACGTGCGTGAGCTAGGCTCTGAAATGCACTTAGATTTTAGGCGAAGCATGACTTCGAGTTGCTTTGATCTTAGATTAGATTACGTCATGCGAAGCGAGGCTTCAGTGCGCATTCAGATAGCGAAGCCAGGCTTCTTGATCTTCATCCTGTAGTGAATGAAAAGGATATATGGTGTGGATTCACCGAACCTACGATGGGTTGAGCCACCTTCGACTCTGGGCCACCTTCGACCCTCGACCACCTTTGACCCTAGGATGCATCAGGCCAGAGCCTGGAATCACGAACTCATCGAGCCATCGCTTGGAAGTCTCGGACACCTCGAGTCATCGCTCGAGGGAGTCCTAAAGCCCACTGCTACGGGCCCAGAGGCGCTATGTAGCCTTCGGAGGGGTGCTCCGGATTTTGCAAAGCGAAGCGAGGCTTAGAATTTCAAATAAAGCGAAGCAAGGCTTCGGATTTTTGATAAAGTGAAGCAAGGCTTCAAATTTTTTATAAAGTGAAGCAAGACTTCGAATTTTAATAATGGAGCAGGTCTCTGATTTTGAATGAGACGAAGTGAGGCCTCGATTTTAAAGAGAAGCAAGACTTCGATTTTCGATAAAGTGAAGCAGGGCTTCGATTTTAAAACGTGAAGCAAGGCTTTGACTTTTAATAAGGTGGAGCAAAGTTTTGCTTTAAAGTCGAAGTAAGACTTCGGTTTTAAGGCGAATTATGACTTCAATGATTTATTGAAATAATTGTAAATTGCAAAGCGAAGTGAGGCTTTGGACTGTGTACATACCTCGTAAAGTGGGTGAAAAGCTTGCCTCATAGCCCCTCGGGCTTCGGAGGCCTTCGGCGCATGAAGCGGAGCCCCTTGCCAGAGGGTAAACTCCGAACCATGAGGGATGGTGGAAGGCGAGAAAGGCCTTCGGGCTGCACTCGAAGTCCCTCACCAGAGGGTGCGCGAAGCAAGAAAACTTCGAAGCTCCCCCCTCAAGCGCACTTCGAGACACAGGTAGTGGCAGAGAACTTTGCTTTTAGTACTAGGTTCCCCACGGATGGCGTCAACTGTTGTAGTAATTGCATTAGCTACAACAGGTTTAGTGTGTACATGGTGTGTAGAGTGAACCTCGAAGGGTTCTCACAGAGGGAAATAGGGTTTATACTGGTTCGAGCCTCCCCAAAGGGATAATAGCCCTACGTCCAGTCTACAGTGGATTTGGCATAGTTTGCCTCTACTGAACCTGTCTATTACAAGGGCTTGGCACTGTTTTTATAGGCACGCAGGCCAAAGGAAAGGACCTAAATGCCCTCTACAGGTTATATGCCTTATAGGGGCAAGAAGGGAAAAAAGACTAGACTACTGTACAAATAGCTTTACAACTTTATAGACGTGTCAGATAAACGTCACTTTTGAGCAGCTAAACGACATACTAGGGGCAGAGGGGCCCCTGGTTTGGCTCTGCACTGCAGCGGAGTTGAGATATTTTCCTAGTTTGGAGTGGTGGCTGGAGCTCTTTGGGCGGAGACTGCATCAAAGGCTTCGAAGGGCACTCCGAACTGGACTTCCGGAGACTTAGCTTCGAAAGAGACCGGAGGGGGTCTGGAGGTTGGCTCTGGGGAACCCCGAAGGGATCCTGGAGGGTTGACTCTGAAGGGAGCCCGGAGGCAAGGCTCCAGGCGACTCCGAAGGGAGCCCGGAGGCTAGGCTCCGGAGGACTCTGAAGGGAGCCTGGAGGCAAGGCCCCGGAGGACTCTGAAGGGAGCCCAAAGGCAAGGCTCCAGAGGACTCCGAAGGGGGCCCGAAGGCTTGGACTGATTGCTGCTTGGAAATAACTTCAGCAGGAGGGATCTTCTTCGATAGTGTCAGGCTCCGGGCCAGAGTCCTATGGAGGCTGACGTCATTTGGCCCTGTTCAAGGGAAAACTTATTCCCCCAACACCTTGGACAAAGTGCAGAGGGTTGTTCGTGATTTAGGACTGGACTACCAAAAGATTCATGCATGTGTGAATGATTGTGTGTTGTTTCGAGGTGATTTTGAACATATGGATACATGCCCAACATGTGGTGAGTTTCGGTGGAAAATGAAAGATTGTGCTGATGGTTAAGTTAGCAGCATTGCGACAAAGAAGCGTCGTCCAAGGAAAATTCTACGATATTTTCCGCTTATTCCTCGACTCCAAAGATTATTTATGGGAGAAGAAACAACATCATATATGCGATGGCACAAGGAGGAATTGGTCAATGATGGGAAAATGCAGCATCTTACTAACTCTTTGGCGTGGAATCATGTAGATAACAAGTTTACCGACTTTGCAATGGATCCACACAATGTTAGGCTTGGTCTTGCATCTGATGGTTTCAATCCATTTGGTATGTTGAATGTGACATATAATATGTGGCCAATGATATTGATACCATATAACTTGCCTCCTTGGTTATGTTTGAAACAATCATATTGGATGATGTCGATGTTGATCTGAGGAGCCATGCTGAATAGCGTGGGCCTCATGGCTCCAGATGTGATGAGTCATTGTCAACAATAGTCAAAGAGGACTGAAGAAGAGAGGAGATCTGTTGTTTCATGGGCCGCGTGTGACTCAGGTACACGGGCAGCGAGCGACTATCGGGCAGAGGAGGCTGCGAAGTCGGGCTAGCCCAATCCGGGTACATGGGCCAGGAGCAGCAGAAGACCCACTGGGCTGTTGACCAGGATTAACTCAGGTACACGGGCGGTGAGTGATTGCCGGGCTGAGAGAGCTGCGGAATCGGGCCGGCCCAATCAGGGTACCTGGTGCAAAGTCGGTGGAGGCTTTGTCAGTTTTGGCGCAAAACTGGCAACCGTTGATCTTGTATCGGACTGTCAAGAAGAGAAGTCGTAGTTGCTACGAAAGCTTAGCTTCCGGATAAGTCATCTGTATCTCTAGGCCCACAGTCAATCAGTCGTGTTTGTAAAAATTCCTAAGGGCAGTTGAGTCTTTTCCTTTATTTTAGCGTCTGTAAAAACCCAAAGGGGCTGGTGGAATATTCTAGGCCATTGGGCAGCCTATAAATAGGGCCCCAATCCCTAGGGTTAGGTCACCCTTTTTGCTGAAATCATTTCCTACTCTATTGGGTCATTTTTGTCTCCTGTTCTCTCTCTTTGGTTGAGCGCCGCCAGGCTCCTGTTCTTGATTTTGGTCCGTGCATTTATTCAGTTTTTTCTCTGATGCAGTGAAGCTTCTATTCTCTGATCGTGCGCAGCTTATTTGTAGCAGTTTTTATGGCTTCGATTCATGTGCGTAACTATTTTTCTTGAGTAGTTGTGCCTCGTTTGCTATTGTTCTTCACGGAAGTAGTACTAGTTCATACTGGTTGCAAGTAGTACTACTACACTGTAGCAACAGTACACTAGTACTCTAGCTTGCTTTTCTGCGCAGCCTTTTTGATCGAAGTAGACAGTGCTGAAAAACTTTTCTAGCTGTTTTCTGGCGAAGGCTCTCTCTCTATTCGAAGCCCCTCAGCCCCGTGAGGTAGGCTTCGAGCCGACATCTTCGAGGGCTTCGAAGTACGTTTTTGTGCTGTCTGACTGCTTGACCTACATCGATCGTCTTTACGAGGGTACACTTCCTTGCTTGGGTACTTCAGTTATTTTTGCGTAGCTTATTTTGACAGGTTTCGAACTTAGCTCCGAAGTACGTCTCTCTGGTATACCTCGTTCGACGTGTTCCTTCTTGCTGTTGTGTTCGAAGTTTGTCATTCGGAGTTTAGCCCTCAGATCGAAGGTTATCACTTCATTGATCATACCTCGACCAAACTAGCTTCGAAGGTAATCCTGTTGGCTTCGAAGTTGATTTTGCTAGCTCCGAAGGTAGAGTGTAGGCTTCGATTTGGTTTCTCTGCTGCGTGTCGGGCTTCGCTTATTCTTCGAAGGTTGTTTTTTTTCTATGCATCGTGTTCAAAGCTCTCTGTTCGAAGGATAGGCTTCGAAGCACACTATTTGAAGCAAGTCTCAACACTGTCATACTTCTCTTCGGAGCATACTTCGCATTTACACTCGAGCTAGGCTAGACTAACAAACCTTCGGCACGTCAAATTCAACCTTCTCTCAACTTCGACATTCTTCGACCTCCGAAGCAGGCCTCGACCTCCGGAGCAGGCCTCGACCTCCGAAGCAGGTTTCGACCAGCGAAGCAGGCTTCGGCCAGCGAAGCAGGCTTCGCCAATTTTCGAACAGGAGACAGATTCCGAGAGGTAACTTCTCATCTCACGTCATATATACTTAGATCAACCAGTGAGAAGTTTTGACCAAGCTTGTCTAGTATATTTTTGTTTATCTGTCCAGTAGCAATGCTTTAATAAGTTCTCTGTTTAGCATCAATTGCTTCTAGGCTAGATACCTTCAGACTTAGGCAATCTGTTCGAATTCTGCTGCGTAGTCTTTTGAGGTGCGTTGGGTATTGGGAACAGGCCATATATTCGAAAGAATTTTTAAGGCGCCCATTCACCCCCCTCTGGTCGCTACTTTCGGTCCTACAAGTGGTATCAGAGCTTGGTTAGGGTTTTTCCATACCTTAACCGGTTCTAAACCCTAGTAGTGATCATGACTTCTCCTGGCTAGGTCCCATCCTTGGAAGCTTATGGCTATAACTATTGGAAGACTCGCATGCGAGCCTATCTTATGAGCCAAGGCTCGGACATCTGGGACATTTGCGTTCACGATACATTTTTTATATTGCCAGTTGCTGAGCATGGTACTCCTGGTATCATTGCCCAGCATCTGAGCAATAGTAAAGTTGTGAACATTCTCTTTTTGGTTTAGGTCCCACTGAGTTTGAGCGTGTGAGCCATCTCTCCACTGCGAGAGAGATCTGGGCTACCCTCAAGGCACACCATGAGGGAACAGCCCAGGTCAAGGCTCGGCTCTATCAGACCTACCGGCGTGAGTATGAGAACTTCACACAAAAGCCGGGTGAATCTGTTGAAGCGTTGTTTGGTCGTTTTCAATCGATCATTAACAAGCTTCGGGACAACAAGGCTGAGGGTGCTCAGTTAGTCTCAGATCACGAGCAGGCGCTCAAGGTTCTCCATACCTTGGACCCAAAGATCTGGGAGATCAAGGTATCCTCTATTGTTGAGAGCACTTCTTATGATACCTTGACCATTTCTGAGTTATTTAGCAAGCTGAAGGCCACTGAGGTTGATATCCAGCTGAGATCAAATCTAAATGGCTCTGGATCAAAGTCCCTGGCCCTTGCTACACCTTCTGTTGATCCCTCTTCTGTGAGTTGTGCTGGGTTCTCTTTGATGTCTATCACTGAGGACCAGCTTGAGTCTTTGGGAGATGATGATTTGTGTCTTTTTAACAACCGGGTGCGTCGTGTCTATGACAAAAGGATGTTCAAAATACATGGCATGAAATCCGGGTGTTTTGAGTGTGGTGATCCAGGACACTTCATCGCCGACTGCCCCAAGCGCAATGGCCACAAGAAGGGCACCGGTGGTGGCTTCCACGACTCCGGCAAGCACGTCAGCTCTTCCTTCAACAAGGGCAAGCTGAAGACCAGATTCTTCAAGAAGGCCCTAAAGGACTACCGGCGAGAGAACAAGAAGCGTGACAAGGCCTTCTTCGCCGAGATGGAGAAGAGCTACTCCAAGCAGTCCACGTCATCTTCCTCTTCATCGAGCTCAAGCGATGAGGAGATCATCATCAGGAAGGGGAAGGACAAGGACGATTCGGCGGGCCTCTGCTTCATGGCCTTCGGGGTCAGACCGAAGAGCCGCTCACACCAGCGCCGAAGATCCCACAAGAGCTTCCGGATCCTCCGATGACTCCGATGACGACAACGAAAAGGTATCATCTTATGAGCACGAAATTGTTGATTTACTTGAAAGCAATCGCCAGGAGTTAAAATATCGGGAAAAACTGCTTAGGGGGGCCAAGAAGAGGATAGATGAGTTAGAGAGTGAGCTTGCCGTGGCCAATGGCAGAATTGAGAGTCTATCTTCTCCCCCCTGCTTGGGTGATAGCAGTGAATGCCCGAAGTGTGAGGTGCTTCTGTGTGACCTGTCGACTCTGAAGTCCAGGTACACAGAAAGGGTTGATGAGACGGACGCCTTGGCCACTAAGCTTGAAAGCGCTCAGCTAGAGCTGAAAGATGCTCAAGCCACTGTCATCGTACCCTGCGCTGATTGCCCATCTCATCTAGCTGTCTTAGCTGAGCTGAAAGCCATGGGCGATGAGCGTTTGGGTGATTTGGAGAGAGTGAGAGCTGAGCTAGCGCAGACTAGGCTAGAGCTTGAGACATTGTCAGTTCCACCCACTGTCTGTGGGAACTGCCTGTCTCTTAGAATGGAATTGATTAAGCTGAAAGCCGAAAAGTCTGTCCAAGTAGAGAGTGAGTGTGAGACCTGCTTGTCTCAGGTAGAGGTTCTAGCATCCTTGAGAGAGGAGCTAGCTGATTCTCAGAATGAGAACTTTTACCTCCGTTCTATCCTGAGTTGGATTAGTGCTAGAGAGCCACAGCTCGGCATGATGATCCAGCAGTTTAAGAGGCAGGATGGGTTTGGGGTAGGTTACACCTACACCAAGGCTGGCTTTGAGAGTGTCATTAGCCAGGCAGTGTAGTGGAGTAAAATGACTCCTAAGCAGAGATACCCTAAGACTTACTCCACTGAGTCCTCCCAGGCTTGTCAGCCCAAGGATGGAGTGATCCATGAACAACCCAAAGCTCCACCCAAGAAGCCCATCTGGGTTCCAAAGCCCAAACACCTCCGCACTTCTCTTGACTCTCTTCCTGGACCCTCTCAACCCAATAAGACCACACCGAACACAACCAAGCCCCAGAATCCTAAACCTCAACCACATTCCAAGAAGCCCACCTATCATTGTGAGTATTTTCAGAGAGACGGGCATCTTCCGGAGTTTTGCTTCAGGAGGAAGCGGGTTGAGAGAGTAGAGAGAGCTCGTGGTGGTCAGGAGCAGTTCTACCAGCAGGGTGGTAGACTGCGTGTTCCTCGGCGCGGGGAGAGGCTGGAGGCCAGGCCGCGTCGTGTAGGTGGTGGTAGAGGAGACGACTTTCTTGCCCATGCTCCAGTTGGTGGTGGTCGTTCCAGCAGAGCTCCAGGCCATTTTGGCTACGGTCATGGACCTCGTGGCCGTAGTTTTAGGTAGAACCGAGGACCGCGCTCTGAGCCACGTTTTGGTCCGAACTCTCATGATGATTTCTGCTTTCCGTCTTTTGAGCAGACGGCTCGACACTGGTTTAGCTCTTTTGCTAAATCTGGTGCCGGACCATTTGCTCCCACTTACGACCACTGATTGTGCAGGATCGGGGATTGGAGGACGTTTGGATCATGGACTCAGGATGCTCTCACCACATGACGGGACATCGCAGATGGTTCTCCAGTCTCACTCCCCCAAGCTCCCAAGAGTACATCACATTCGGGAACAGTGGTCAAGGGAAAGTAAGTGGCATTGGCTCTATTCGCATTTCAGACCATTTTTCTTTAAAGAACGTTGCTTTGGTTAGAAACTTGAACTTCAATTTGATTTCTGTTTCGCAACTTCTTGAGGATGGTTTGGAGGTGCATTTTAAGAAGGGCAACTCTTGTGTGGTTGATTCTAGAGGGTCTTTGATTTGGCAGATTTTACCATTCGGTAAAGTTTTTCGAATTAACTTCTCTAGTTCTTTTCGCCCTTCTCGCTGTTTGATTGCTGGATCCTCCTCTGAGCTTTGGAAGTGGCATAGGAGGTTAGGTCATTTGAGTTTTGATCTGCTAGTCAGGTTGAGCTCTATGGACCTCATCCGAGGATTGCCCAAGCTTAAGATGGAGAAGGATCTAGTTTGCCATCCCTGTCGTCATGGGAAAATGGTTGCCGCTTCTCACTCACCTGTGACTCAGGTGATGACTTCGTATCTAGGCGAGCTCTTACATTTGGACACTGTTGGTCCAGCTCGGGTGCGTTCAGTCGGTGGGAAGTGGTACGCGCTTGTCATTGTTGACGATTTTTCTCGATTCTCGTGGGTTTTCTTTTTGGAGTCTAAGGATGAAACATTTTAGTTTGTTCATGACCTGATTTTGAAGCTGAAGAATGAGAACAATGGTCGGATGCGAGCAATTCACTTCGACAACGGCTCTGAGTTCAAGAACTCCCAGTTCGTCAGCTTCGGTAGTGATTAGGGTCTAGACCATCAGTTTTCTTCTCCTTATACTCCCCCACAGAACGGCGTTGTGGAATGAAAGAACCGCACGGTAGTCGAGATGGCCAGGATGATGCTCGATGAGCACAGGACTCCTAGGTATTTTTGGGCTGAAGCCATGAACACGGCTTGCTATTTGGCCAACCGCATTTTTCTTAGAGGTTACCTAGGTAAGACCCCGTATGAGTTGCAGTTTGGCAGACAGCCCAAGGTGAGCCACTTGCGAGCGTTTGGCTGCCAGTGCTTTGTGCTCAAGAAGGGAGGGCATTTGGACAAGTTTGAGTCTCGTTGCTGGTGAGGAGCCATGCTGAATAGCGTGGGCCTCATCGCTCTAGAAGTGATGAGTCATTGTCAACGATAGTCAAAGAGGACTGAAGAAGAGAGGAGATCTGCTGTTTCATGGGCCGCGTGTGACTCAGGTACACGGGCAGCGAGCGACTGTCGGGCAGAGGAGGCTGCGAAGTCGGGCTGGCCCAATCCGGGTGCATGGGCCAGAAGCAGTAGAAGACCCACTGGGCTGTTGACCAGGACTGACTCAGGTACACGGGCGGTGAGTGATTGCCGGGCTGAGAGAGCTGCGGAGTCGGGCCGGCCCAATCCGGGTACCTGGTGCAAAGCTGGTGGAGGCTTTGTCAGTTTCAGCGTAAAACTGACAACCGTTGATTCTGTATCCGACTGTCCAGAAGAGTTGCTTCCGGATATGTCATCTGTCACTCTAGGCCCACAGTCAGTCAGTTGTGTCTGTAAAAATACCTAAGGGCAGTAGAGTCTTTTTCTGTATTTTTGAGTCTGTAAAAAACCCTAAGGGGCTGGTAGAATATTCCTAGTGTTGGGCTGCCTATAAATAGCACCCCAATCCCTAGGGTTTTGACCACCCTTTGTGCTGAAATCAAATCCACCTTTTTGGGTCACTTTGTCTCCTCCCTTCTCTCTCCTGTGTGCGCTGCCAGGGCTTGTCTCTCACTGTTCTTGCATTATTTTGGCTCAAATCTGTTGAATGCATTTAATCCTTTGTCTCTGGTGAATTTATTGCTTGCATCTTGTTCGGTTTGGGAAGTTAATGCCCTGGGCACGAGCTGGTGATTTTATTTCTTGGGGAGAAGCTTCTTCTGTTGCTTGTGTTCTTCACGGTGGGAGTACTAGTTCTTGCTGTTGCAAGTAGTACTACCTTGCTGTAGCTACAGTGTCCTGTAGCAGCTTTTCACCTTCTATTGCCCAGCTTTTTGATCGAAGCTGACAGCCTTTTTTACCTTTTTCTGGGTATGTCTGGCGAAGTTCGCTTCAGTGCGAAGCCCCTCAACTCCGTGAGGCAGGCTTCGATCGAACATCTTTAAAGACTTCGCTCAGACTTCGAACTTCGGTCTTTGTGTCTGAGTTGCTAGCTTCGAAGTTCTTCCTGTATTGGATAGCATCGCATACTTCGAACTAGCATACTCCGAATCTATCTGTTCGAAGTGCACACTTTGTTAGGCTTCGAAGTTGGGTTCGAAGTTTGTCTTTTCTGATAGACTTCGCTTGGTTTTCTTTGTGGAGTGTCAGCCTTCGATTCTCCTTCCGAAGCTTTCCCTGTTCGAAGATAGAGTGTAGGCTTCGGACTTGCTTTTCTGTCGCGTGACAGACTTCGCTTCTTTGTTCGAAGGTAGTCCGTTTGTTTTGTGTGTTCGAAGTTTTCTGTTCGAAGATTGTGCTTCGAAGCTCTCGGTTCAAGGTGTGTTCGAAGTTTTGTCTTCGAAGCCCTCACTTCGAAGCAGGCTCCGACTTTGTCACCTTGCTCCGAAGCTTTTGGTTCGAAGCTGTGTTCGAAGTCCTGTCCTTGAAGTACACACTTCGAACCAGGCTCCGGCACTGTTTTTACTTCGCTCCGAAGTACACTTCGCTTCTTACCACTTCGAACTAGGCTAGACAGTGACACCTTCGGCACTTCGGACAGACTCCGTCATCAACCTCCGAAGCAGACCTCGTCGTGCGAAGGGGGCTTCGCCAAGTTCCGAACAGGAGACAAATTCGGACAGTAACTTCTCTTTTCTTTGTATACATACTTAGATCATTTCATTGAGAAGTTTAGGCCTGTTACAAATTGTTCATCTGCCTAGTTGCACCACTTTAGTCTTTACATTGTTTATCATCAGTTGCTTCTAGGTTAGAAACCTTTAGACTTAGGCCTTCTGTTTATTTTCTGCTGCATAGTATTTTGAGGTGCATTGGGTATTGGGAACAGGCCATTGATTCGAAAGAATTTTTAAGGCGCCCATTCACCCCCCCTCTGGTCGCTACTTTCGGTCCTACAAGTGGTATTAGAGCGAGGTTAGGGTTTTTCCATACCTTAACCGGTTCTAAACCCCAGTAGTGACTATGACGTCTCCTGGCAAGGTCCCGTCCTTGGAAGCCTATGGCTATAATTATTGGAAGACTCGCATGCGAGCCTATCTCATGAGCCAGGGTTCGGACATATGGGATATCTGCGTTCACACCACGTTTGTCATTCTGCCAGTTACTGAGCAAGGTACTGCTGGTATCATTGCTCAGCATCTGAGCAACAGTAAGGCTGTGAACATTTTATTTTCTGGTTTAGGTCCCACTGAATTTGAGCGAGTGAGCCATCTCTCCACTGCGAGAGAGATCTGGGCTACCCTCAAGGCACACCATGAGGGAACAGCACAGGTCAAGGCTCGGCTCTATCAGACCTACCGGCGTGAATATGAGAATTTCACACAGAAGCCGGGTGAATCTGTTGAGGCTTTGTTTGGTCGCTTTCAGTCGATCATTAACAAGCTTCGGGACAACAAGGCTGAGGGTGCTCAGTTAGTCTCAGATCACGAGCAGGCGCTCAAGGTTCTTCATACCTTGGACCCAAAGATCTGGGAGATCAAGGTATCATCTATTGTTGAGAGTACTTCATACGATACCTTGACCATTTCTGAGCTATTTAGCAAGTTAAAGGCCACTGAGGTAGATATCCAGTTGAGATCAAATCTCACTGGCTCTGGATCAAAATCCCTGGCCCTTGCTGCACCTTCAGTTGATCCCTCTGCTGTGAGCTGTGCTGGGTTCTCTTTGATGTCTATCACTGAGGACCAGCTTGAGTTGTTGGGAGATGATGATTTGTGTCTTTTTAACAACCGGGTGCATCATGTCTATGATAAAAGAATGTTCAAAAGACACGGCACAAAATCCGGATGCTTTGAATGTGGTGATCCAGGACACTTCATCGCCGACTGCCCCAAGCGCAGTGGATACAAGAAGGGCGCCGGCAGCAGCTTCCACGACTCCGGCAAGCATGAGAACCCCTCCTTCTCCAAGGGCAAGCCGAAGACCCGGTTCTTCAAGAAGGCCCTGAAGGACTACCGGCGAGAGAACAAGAAGCGTGACAAGGCCTTCTTCGCCGAGATGGAGAAGAGCTACTCCAAGAGATCCACGTCTTCTTCCTCTTCATCGAGCTCAAGTGATGAGGAGATCACCATCAAGAAGGGGAAGGACAAGGATGATCCGGCGGGTCTCTGCTTCATGGCTTTCGGAGACAAGCCGAAGAGCCGCTCACACCAGCGCCGAAGATCCCGCAAGAGCTTCTGCTCCATGGCTCTTGGGGATAGAAAAGAAAAGAGCTCCTCCGACGACTCCGACGACGACGATAGTAAGGTATCATCTTATGAGCGTGAAATTGTAGATTTACTTGAGAGCAACCGTCAGGAGTTGAAGTATCGGGAGAAACTGCTTAGGGGGGCTAAGAAAAGGATAGACGAGTTAGAGAGTGAGCTTGCCGTGGCCAACGGTAGGATTGAGAGTCTATCCTCTTCCCCTTGCTTGGGTGATAGCAGTGAGTGCCCGAAGTGTGAGGTGCTTCTGTGTGACCTGTCGACTTTGAAGTCCAGGTACACAGAAAGGGTTGATGAGAGGGACGCTTTGGCCACTGAGCTTGAAAGCGCTCAGCAGGAGCTGAAAGATGCTCACACCACTGTCGTCGCACCCTGTGTTGATTGCCCATCTCATCTAGCTGCCTTAGCTGAGCTGAAATCCAAGGGCGATGAGCATTTGGGTGATTTAGTGAGGTTGAGAGCTGAGCTTGCGCAGACTAGGCTAGAGCTTGAGACATTGTCAGTTCCACCCACTGTCTGTGAGAACTGCCTGTCCCTTAGAATGGAGCTGATTAAGCTAAAAGCCGGAAAGTCTGTCCAAGTAGAGAGTGAGTGTGAGACCTGCTTGTCTCAGGTGGAGGTCCAAGCTTCCTTGAGAGAGGAGCTAGCAGATTCTCAGAATGAGAACTTTTACCTCCGTTCTATCCTGAGTTGGATCAGTGCCAGAGAGCCACAGCTTGGCATGATGATCCAGCAGTTCAAGAGGAAGGATGGGTTTGGAGTAGGTTACACCTACACCAAGGCTGACTTTGAGAGTGCCCTCAGCCGGGCAGTGGAGTGGAGTAAAATGACTCCAGAGCAGAGATATCCCAAGACTCACTCCACTGAGTCTTCCCAGGCTTGTCAGCCCAAGGATGGAGTAATCCATGAACCACCCAAAGCTCCACCCAAGAAGCCTATCTGGGTTCCTAAGCCTAAACTCCTCCACTCTTCTTTAGACTCTCTTCCTGGACCCTCTCAGCCCAAGAATCCCAAGCCTCAACCACATCCCAAGAAGCCTACCTATCATTGTGAGTTCTGTCAGAGAGACGGGCATCTTGCGGAGTTTTGCTTCAGGAGGAAGCGGGTTGAGAGAGCAGAGAAGGCTCGTAGTGATCAGGTGCAGTTCTACCAGCAGGGTGGTAGACTGCGTGTTCCTCGGCGCGGGGAGAGGCTAGAGGCCAGGCCGCGTCGTGTAGGTGGTGGTAGAGGAGACGGTTTTCCTACCCGTGCTCCAGTGGGTGGTGTTCGTTCCGGCAGAGTTCCAGACCGAGGTGGCTACGGTTCTGGACCTCGTGGCCGTAGGGTTAGGAAGAACCATGGACCACGCTTTGAGCCGCGTTTTGGTCCAAACTCTTTTGATGGTTTTCGCTTTCCATCTTTGAGCAGATGGCTCGACACTGGTTTAGCTCTTTTGCTAAACCTGGTGCCGGACCATTTGCTCCCACTTACAGACATTGATTGTGGAGGACCGGGGACTGGAGGATGTTTGGATCATGGACTCAGGATGCTCTCGCCACATGACGGGACATCGCAGATGGTTCTCCAGTCTCACTCCCCCGAGCTCCAAAGAGTACATTACATTCGGGAACAGCGGTCAAGGGAAAGTAAGTGGCATAGGCTCAATCAGCATTTCAGACCATTTCTCTTTAAAGAATGTTGCTTTGGTTAAGAATTTGAACTTTAATTTAATCTCTGTTTCGCAACTTCTTGAGGATGGTTTGGAAGTGCGTTTTAAGAAGGGCAATTCTTCTGTGGTTGATTCTAGAGGGTCTTTGGTTTGTCAGATTTTACCCTTCGGTAAAGTTTTTCGAATTGACTTCTCTAGTTCTTTTGGCCCTTCTTGCTGTTTGATTGTTGGATCCTCTTCTGAGCTCTGGAAGTGGCATAGGAGGTTAGGTCATTTGAGTTTTGATCTGCTAGTCAGGTTAAGCTCTATGGATCTCATCCGAGGATTTCCCAAGCTTAAAATGGAGAAGGATCTGGTTTGTCATCCCTGTCGTCATGGGAAAATGGTTGCCGCTTCTCACTCACCTGTGACTCAGGTGATGACTTCGTATCCAGGCGAGCTTTTACATTTGGACACTGTAGGTCCAGCTCGGGTACGCTCGGTCGGTGGGAAGTGGTATGCACTTGTGATTGTTGACGACTTTTCTCGTTTCTCGTGGGTTTTCTTTTTGGAGTCTAAGGATGAAACTTTTCAATTTGTCCATGACCTGATTTTGAAGCTGAAGAATGAGAACAATGGCCGGATGTGAGCAATTCGCTCCGACAATGGCTCTGAGTTCAAGAACTCCCAGTTCGTCAGCTTCTGTGGTGATCAGGGTCTGGACCATCAGTTTTCTTCTCCTTACACTCCCCCACAGAACGGCGTTGTGGAACGAAAGAACCGCACGCTAGTTGAGATGGCCAGGACGATGCTCGATGAGCACAGGACTCCTAGGCATTTTTGGGCTGAAGCCATGAACACGGCTTGCTATCTGGCCAACCGCATTTTTCTTAGAGCTTACATTGGTAAGACATCATATGAGTTGCGTTTTGGCAGACAGCCCAAGGTGAGCCACTTGCGAGCGTTTGGCTGCAAGTGCTTTGTGCTCAAGAAGGGAGGGCATTTGGACAAGTTTGAGTCTCGTTGCTGGGATGGTGTTTTTCTTGGTTATGCATTGCATTCTCGAGGCTTCCGTGTTTGGAACCTCGAATCCCAGCTGCTTGTTGAGACGTGTGAGGTTTCTTTTGATGAGTCCTTGCCTTCTTTGACTCCTTCTTTTGAGCTTTCTGGTGATGATGAGCTCGGAGAGTCCATCTTCGAGGAAGATGAGGATACTCCAGCTGCTGTTGAGGGCGGGCCTTCTGCATCCCCCGCAGAGCCCACACCTTCTGTGACTTCGACTGATGATGAGGGCGGACCTCTGATCACTTCTTCCACTTCGATCGAGCCCCCTCAGTCGAGTCCAGAGGTGCCAACTGCTGACTCCGGTGAGGTGACTTCAGATCACCAGGGAACCCGAGCAGTTCAGCGTGACCATCCCTCAGAGCTCATCATAGGTGATTTGATTGAGAGAACTTTGCGTTCTTCTGCCTCTCTTGCTGTGTTTGCTGAATCTGCATTTGTTGCATCTTTTGAGCCCAGAGACATTTCTCATGCTCTTTCTGATTCTAATTGGATTAATGCTATGCAAGAAGAGCTTGAGAATTTTGTACGCAATCGGGTTTGGACACTAGTTGAGCCGCCACCTGGACGCAACCCCATAGGTACCAAGTGGGTATTCAAAAACAAACAAGGTGAAGATGGGGTTGTGGTGCGCAACAAGGCTCGACTAGTTGCCCAGGGTTATTGCCAGAAGGAAAGTATTGACTTTGAAGAAACCTTCGCTCCTGTTGCCCGTCTTGAGTCCATTCGTATTCTTCTAGCTTTTGCCGTTTCGAAGGGTTTTAAGCTTTTTCAAATGGATGTTAAGAGTGCTTTTCTGAACGGGTACATAGAAGAGGAGGTTTATGTTAGGCAACCGCCCGGTTTTGAAAACCCTAAGTTTCCTCGACATGTTTTTAAGTTGCACAAAGCTTTATACGGGTTGAAGTAAGCCCCCAGGGCTTGGTATGACCGGTTGAAGCAATTTTTGTTGGGGAAGGGCTTTGTGATGGGTTCTGTGGATAAAACTCTTTTCTTGCTCAGAGATGCTTCAGATTTCTTAGTCGCTCAGATTTATGTGGACGATATTATATTTGGCGGTACTACTGATTCTCTTGTGTCCAAGTTTTCTGAGCAGATGCACAGTGAGTTTGAGATGAGCCTCATGGGTGAGCTTAAGTACTTTTTAGGGCTCCAGATCAAGCAGACCAAGGACGGCACCTTCATCCACCAAGGTAAGTATACTCGTGACATGCTTAAGAAATTTGACTTTGGTGGTGAATTGAAGCCGCAGATGACCCCGATGGGTACTTCTGGGGGTTTGGACAAGGACGAGAGCGGTGTCAAGGTCAATGAGAGAGAATTTCGAGGGATGATCGGTTCGCTGTTGTACCTAACGGCAACAAGACCGGACATACAGTTCGCCGTGGGACTTTGTGCGCGTTTTCAGTCTTCACCACGCGCGTCTCACCGGCAGGCTGTCAAGCGCATTTTCAGGTATCTCACCTATGCGCCTGATCTTGGTCTTTATTATTCAGCATCATCATCACTTGAGTTATCTGGCTTTTCGGACGCTGACTTTGGTGGGTGCCGGTTGGATCGCAAGTCGACTTCTGGTACTTGTCAGTTTCTTGGTTCTTCCCTTGTATCTTGGTCTTCTCGAAAGCAATCTGGAGTTGCTCTTTCGACCACAGAGGCTGAGTACGTAGCTGCTGCTAGCTGCTGCTCACAGATGGTTTGGATGATTTCCACTCTCCGAGACTTTGGGTTGTTCTTTCCTACCAGGGTTCCATTGTTTTGCGACAGCACTAGTGCTATTAGTGTAGGGAAAAACCCGTGTCTTCATTCAAAAACCAAACATATTGATGTGCGCTTTCACTTCTTACGGGATCAATATGAGAAAGGTGTCATTGACCTTATTCATGTTGATACCCATCATCAGTTGGCTGACATTTTCACCAAACCCCTAGATCAGTCTACTTTGAGCGTTTAAGAGGGGATTTGGGTGTTGTGTATCCTTTCTAGGATATTTTGCGTCAGTTTTCTTTCTTACTCTTTTCTTGAGTCTTTTTGTGTGTGTTCATATCTTGCATATTCACGTATCACACTTTAGAGATGCTTCTGTTATATGATCGAACTGCTTTACTTATTCTAGCTGGTACATGCTTTTGATTACTTGTCGATGATCATGCTTTGGTTCAGTTCACTTGATATATCTGATATCTGTCATATGCATGGCTTTTACGCTTTCAACTTCAAAAATGATCACCGTTGCTTCTGGTAACTAGCATGTGTAGGCTGAGTGCTTTTGTTATCTGCTACATGCCTTGTAGCTAGTTCATCACATAGATGCAGATATGCAACTTGGACATCTTTATGCTTTAACATGGAAAATGAGCTATGACAATCAAAAATGAATGAAAATTCCATGCCTTTTTATGCTTGAATTGAAAAGATCCAAGTGGGTTTGCTTTGTCGCATTGCATTGTTCTGGATCGCTTACCATAGCACATTGGTATGAACTAGGACAGTGTAGTGTATGCCAAGACCAATATCTTAAGCTTCTGATGGTCCAGTTTTGGCCTAGGCTTGACTTGGTCGGTTAGCATAAGGTTTGACATGCAAATAACCCTTGGCCAAAATGAAAAAGGAAAATGAAAAAGCCTGAACATTTAAAAATTAACAAGTTTGCTGAAGCACTTTGTTTTTGAACAATGCTTATCTTGGTAGATATCAGTTAACTTCTGCATCTCATGTTTTATCTTGCTTGTTTACTGGAACATGTGGTGATGCTTTTGTTTGCAAAAACTGAAAAATGCGTGCTAAATGACTTTCTTTTGATATCATCTGTTGCACTGATCCTGCCATGTGTCTTAGACAGTATCTCTTTTGCTATACCTGTTAGATGTTGTAACTGCAGTCAATCATATCTTAGAAGCATGCTTTCTACACTCCACCTGCACCCCAACTGCATTCACTGCATATTTTGAGGGGGAGTTGCATTTCAGGGGGAGTCTGTGTCTCTTTTGAGTGCTTGATGAGTTCACTTGTCAACAAGGGGGAGAAAATTGGGATCAGAGTTTAAGGGGGAGTTCTTACTCTGTTGATATCCTTGTTGTTCTGAAATCGCACTCATTTTGAGTTTTAGCGTTTTGGTTAACCATAATGACCGTTTCTTGCTTTTGTTTGGCTTTTGGTCATTAGGGTTAAACTTTTACCTTATTTTTCTTCTTCTTTGTTCTCTTGTGTTTTTTTGTTTTTGTGTTTCCACATTTGTTCACAGGTGCTGAAGAGCTTAGAATTGAGGAGTGTTGACAATGCTCTCATCAAGGGGGAGATTGAGGAGCCATGCTGAATAGCGTGGGCCTCATGGCTCTAGAAGTGATGAGTCATTGTCAACGATAGTCAAAGAGGACTGAAGAAGAGAGGAGATCTGCTGTTTCATGGGCCGCGTGTGACTCAGGTACACGGGCAGCGAGCGACTGTCGGGCAGAGGAGGCTGCGAAGTCGGGCTGGCCCAATCCGGGTGCATGGGCCAGAAGCAGTAGAAGACCCACTGGGCTGTTGACCAGGACTGACTCAGGTACACGGGCGGTGAGTGATTGCCGGGCTGAGAGAGTTGCGGAGTCGGGCCGGCCCAATCCGGGTACTTGGTGCAAAGCTGGTGGAGGCTTTGTCAGTTTCAGCGTAAAACTGACAACCGTTGATTCTGTATCCGACTGTCCAGAAGAGTTGCTTCCGGATATATCATCTGTCACTCTAGGCCCACAGTCAGTCAGTTGTGTCTATAAAAATACCTAAGGGCAGTAGAGTCTTTTTCTGTATTTTTGAGTCTGTAAAAAACCCTAAGGGGCTGGTAGAATATTCCTAGTGTTGGGCTGCCTATAAATAGCACCACAATCCCTAGGGTTTTGACCACCCTTTGTGCTGAAATCAAATCTACCTTTTTGGGTCACTTTGTCTCCTCCCTTCTCTCTCCTGTGTGCGCCGCCAGGGCTTGTCTCTCACTGTTCTTGCATTATTTTGGCTCAAATCTGTTGAATGCATTTAATCCTTTGTCTCTGGTGAATTTATTGCTTGCATCTTGTTCGGTTTGGGAAGTTAATGCCCTGGGCACGAGCTGGTGATTTTATTTCTTGGGGAGAAGCTTCTTCTGTTGCTTGTGTTCTTCACGGTGGGAGTACTAGTTCTTGCTGTTGCAAGTAGTACTACCTTGCTGTAGCTACAGTGTCCTGTAGCAGCTTTTCACCTTCTATTGCCCAGGTTTTTGATCGAAGCTGACAGCCTTTTTTACCTTTTTCTGGGTATGTCTGGCGAAGCTCGCTTCAGTGCGAAGCCCCTCAACTCCGTGAGGCAGGCTTCGATCGAACATCTTTAAAGACTTCGCTCAGACTTCGAACTTCGGTCTTTGTGTCTGAGTTGCTAGCTTCGAAGTTCTTCCTGTATTGGATAGCATCGCATACTTCGAACTAGCATACTCCGAATCTATCTGTTCGAAGTGCACACTTTGTTAGGCTTCGAAGTTGGGTTCGAAGTTTGTCTTTTCTGATAGACTTCGCTTGGTTTTCTTTGTGGAGTGTCAGCCTTCGATTCTCCTTCCGAAGCTTTCCCTGTTCGAAGATAGAGTGTAGGCTTCGGACTTGCTTTTCTGTCGCGTGACAGACTTCGCTTCTTTGTTCGAAGGTAGTCCGTTTGTTTTGTGTGTTCGAAGTTTTCTGTTCGAAGATTGTGCTTCGAAGCTCTCGGTTCAAGGTGTGTTCGAAGTTTTGTCTTCGAAGCCCTCACTTCGAAGCAGGCTCCGACTTTGTCACCTTGCTCCGAAGCTTTTGGTTCGAAGCTGTGTTCGAAGTCCTGTCCTTGAAGTACACACTTCGAACCAGGCTCCGGCACTGTTTTTACTTCGCTCCGAAGTACACTTCGCTTCTTACCACTTCGAACTAGGCTAGACAGTGACACCGTCGGCACTTCGGACAGACTCCGTCATCAACCTCCGAAGCAGACCTCGTCGTGCGAAGGGGGCTTCGCCAAGTTCCGAACAGGAGACAAATTCGGACAGTAACTTCTCTTTTCTTTGTATACATACTTAGATCATTTCATTGAGAAGTTTAGGCCTGTTACAAATTGTTCATCTGCCTAGTTGCACCACTTTAGTCTTTACACTGTTTATCATTAGTTGCTTCTAGGTTAGAAACCTTTAGACTTAGGCCTTCAGTTTATTTTCTGCTGCGTAGTATTTTGAGGTGCATTGGGTATTGGGAACAGGCCATTGATTCGAAAGAATTTTTAAGGCGCCCATTCACCCCCCCTCTGGTCGCTACTTTCGGTCCTACAGCTGGGACGGTGTTTTTCTTGGCTACGCTTTGCATTCTCGAGGCTTCCGTGTTTGGAACCTCGAATCCCAGCTGCTTGTCGAGACTTGTGAGGTATCATTTGATGAGTCCTTGCCTTCTTTGACTCCTTCTTTTGAGCCTTCTGATGGTGAGCTCGGAGAGTCCATCTTCGAGGAAGATGAGGATACTCCAACCGCTAATGAGGGTGGGCCTTCTGCACCCCCTGCAGAGCCCACACCTTCTAAGACTTCGACTGAGGATGAAGGCGGACCTCTGATCACTTCTTCCACTTCGATCGAGCCCCCTCAGTCGAGTCCAGAGGTGCCAGCTGCTGACTCCGGTGAGGTGACTTCAGATCACCAGGGAACCCGAGCAGTTCAGCGTGATCACCCCTTAGAGCTCATCATCGGTGATTTGACTGAGAGAACTTTGCGTTCGTCTGGTAACTCTCTTGCTGTGTTTTCCAAATCTGCTTTTGTTGCATCTTTTGAGCCCAGAGATGTTTCTCATGCTCTTTCTGATTCTAATTGGATCAATGCTATGCAAGAAGAGCTTGAAAACTTTGTCCGCAATCGGGTTTGGACACTAGTTGAGCCGCCACTAGGATGCAACCCCATAGGCACCAAGTGGGTGTTCAAGAACAAGCAAGGTGAGGATGGGGTTGTGGTGCGCAACAAGGCTCGATTAGTTGCCCAGGGTTTTTGCCAGAAAGAGGGTATTGATTTTGAAGAAACTTTCGCCCCTGTTGCCCGTCTTGAGTCCATTCGCATTCTCCTAGCTTTTGCCGCTTTGAAGGGTTTTAAGCTTTTTCAAATGGACGTTAAGAGTGCTTTTCTGAACGGGTTCATAGAGGAGGAAGTTTATGTTAGGCAGCCCCCCGGTTTTGAGAACCCTAAGTTTCCTCGACATGTTTTTAAACTACAGAAAGCTTTATACGGGTTGAAGCAAGCCCCCAGGGCTTGGTATGACCGGTTAAAGCAATTTTTGTTGGGGAAGGGCTTTGTGATGGGTTCTGTGGATAAAACTCTTTTCTTGCTCAGAGATGTTTCAGACTTCTTAGTCGCTCAGATTTATGTGGACGATATTATTTTTGGCGGTACTACTAATGATCTTGTGTCCAAGTTTTCTGAGCAGATGCACAGTGAGTTTGAGATGAGCCTCATGGGTGAGCTGAAGTATTTCTTAGGGCTTCAGATCAAGCAGACCAAGGACGGCACCTTCATCCACCAAGGTAAGTACACTCGTGACATGCTTAAGAAATTTGATTTTGGTGGGGAGTTGAAGCCGCAGATGACCCCGATGGGCACTTCTGGGGGCCTGGACAAGGACGAGAGCGGCGTCAAGGTCAATGAGAGAGAGTTTCGAGGGATGATCGGTTCGCTGTTGTACTTGACGGCGACCAGACCGGACATTCAGTTCGCCGTGGGACTTTGCGCGTGTTTTCAGTCTTCACCACGCGCGTCTCATCGGCAGGCTGTCAAGCGCATCTTCAGGTATCTCACTTATGCGCCCGATCTTGGTCTTTTCTATTCAGCTTCATCATCTCTCGATTTATCTGGCTTTTCGGATGCCGATTTTGGTGGGTGCCGGTTGGATCGCAAGTCGACTTCCGGTACTTGCCAATTTCTTGGTTCTTCTCTTGTTTCTTGGTCTTCTCGAAAGCAATCTGGAGTTGCTCTTTCGACCACTGAGGCTGAGTATGTGGCTGCTGCTAGCTGCTGCTCACAGTTGGTTTGGATGATTTCCACTCTGCGAGATTTTGGGTTGTTCTTTCCATTGTTTTGCGACAGCACCAGTGCTATTAATGTAGGGAAAAACCCTTGTCTCCATTCAAAAACAAAACACATTGATGTGCGCTTTCACTTTCTGCAGGATCAATATGAGAAAGGTGTCATTGACCTTGTTCATGTTGATACCCATCATTAGTTGGCTGACATTTTCACCAAACCCCTAGATCAGTCTACTTTTGAGCGTTTACGAGGGGATTTGGGTGTTGTATATCCTTTCTAGGATATTTTGCGTCAGTTTTTCTTTCTTCTTTACTCTTTTCTTGAGTCCTTTTGTGTGTGTTCATATCATACATATTCACATATCACACTTTTGAGCTGCTTCTGTTATATGATTGAACTGTTTTACTTATTCTAGCTGGTACATGCTTTTGATTACTTGTCAATGATCATGCTTTGTTTCAGTTCACTCGATATGTCTGATATCTGTCATATGCATGGCTTTTACGCTTTAAACATGAAAAATGATCACCATTGCTTCTGGTTACTAGCATGCGTAGGCTGAGTGCTTTTGCTATCTGTTACATGCCTCGTAGCTAGTTCCTCACATAGATGCAGATATGCAACTTGGACATCTTTATGCTTTAACATGGAAAATATGCTATAAAAAAACAAAAATGAATGAAAATTCCATACCTTTTTATGCTTGAGTTGAAAAGATCCAAGTGGGTTTGCTTTGTCACATTGCATTGTTCTGGATTGCTTACCATAGCACTTTGGTATGAACTAGGACAATGTAATGTATGCCAAGACCAATGTCTTAAGCTTCTGATGGTCCAGTTCTGGCCTAGGCTTGACTTGGTCGGTCAGCATAAGGTTTGACTTGCAAATAACCCTTGGCAAAAATGAAAAAGGATTATGAAAAAGCCTGACCTTTAAAAGGATAACAAGTTTGCTGAAGCACTTTGTTTCGAACAATGCCTATCTTGGTAGATATCAGTTAGCTTCTGCATCTCGTGCTTTACCTTGCTTGTCAGCTGGAAAATATGGTGATGCTTTTGTTTGCAAAAACTGAAAAATGCGTGCTAATGATTTTCTTTAGATATCATCTGTTGCACTGATCATGCCATGTGTCTTCGACAGTATGTCTTTTGCTATACTTGTTAGATGTTGTAATTGCAGTAAATCATATCTGAGAAGCATGCTTTCTTCACTCCACCTGCACCCCAATTGCATTCATTGCGTATTTTGAGGGAGAGTTGCGTTTCAGGGGGAGTCTGTGTCTCTTTTGAGTGCTTGATGAGTTCACTTGTCAACAAGGGGGAGAGATTTTAGGATAAGAGTTCGAGGGGGAGTTTTGGTCTCGCTTACTCTTTTGATATCCTTGTTGTTGTTTCTGAGATCGCACTCATTCTGAGCTTTTATCTTTGGTTAACCATAATGACCGCTTCTTGCTTTTGTTCGGCTTTTGGTCATTAGGGTTAAACTTTTACTTTATTTTTCTTCTTTGTTTTTTCTTGTGCTTTGTTTTCGTGTTTCCACAGTTGTTCGCAGGTACTGAAGAGCTGAAGAAATGATGTGTTGACAATGCACTCATCAAGGGGGAGATTGAGGAGCCATGCTGAATAGTGTGGGCCTCATGGCTCCAGATGTGATGAGTCATTGTCAACGATAGTCAAAGAGGACTGAAGAAGAGAGGAGATCTGCTGTTTCATGGGCCGCGTGTGACTCAGGTACACGGGCAGCGAGCGACTTTCGGGCAGAGGAGGCTGCGAAGTCGGGCTGGCCCAATCCGGGTACATGGGACAGGAGCAGCAGAAGACCCACTGGGCTGTTGACCAGGATTGACTCAGGTACACGGGCGGTGAGTGATTGCCGGGCTGAGAGAGCTGCGGAATCGGGCCGGCCCAATCAGGGTACCTGGTGCAAAGTCGGTGGAGGCTTTGTCAGTTTCGGTGCAAAACTGACAACCGTTGATCTTGTATCGGACTATCCAGAAGAGAAGTCGTAGTTGCTACAAAAGCTTAGCTTCCGGATAAGTCATCTGTATCTCTAGGCCCACAGTCAATCAGTCGTGTCTGTAAAAATTCCTAAGGGCAGTTGAGTCTTTTCCTTTATTTTAGCGTCTGTAAAAACCCTAAGGGGCTGGTGGAATATTCTAGGCCATTGGGCAGCCTATAAATAGGGCCCCAATCCCTAGGGTTAGGTCACCCTTTTTTCTGAAATCATTTCCTACTCTATTGGGTCATTTTTGTCTCCTGTTCTCTCTCTTTGGTTGAGCGCCGCCAGGCTCCTGTTCTTGATTTTGGTCCTTCCATTTATTCAGTTTTTTCTCTAATGCAGTGAAGCTTCTATTCTCTGATCGTGCGCAGCTTATTTGTACCAGTTTTTATGGCTTCGATTCATGTGCGTAGCTATTTTTCTTGAGTAGTTGTGCCTCATTTGCTATTGTTCTTCACGGAAGTAGTACTAGTTCATACTGGTTGCAAGTAGTACTACTACACTGTAGCAACAGTACACTAGTACTCTAGCTTGCTTTTCTGCGCAGCCTTTTTGATCGAAGTAGGCAGTGCTGAAAAACTTTTCTGACTGTTTTCTGGCGAAGGCTCTCTCTCTCTGTTCGAAGCCCCTCAGCCCCGTGAGGTAGGCTTCGAGCCGACATCTTCGAGGGCTTCGAAGTATGTTTTTGTGTTGTCTGACTACTTGACCTACATCGATCGTCTTTACGAGGGTACACTTCGTTGCTTGGGTACTTCGGTTATTTTTGCGTAGCTTATTTTGACAGGCTTCGAACTTAGCTCCGAAGTACGTCTCTCTGGTATACCTCGTTCGACGTGTTCCTTCTTGCTGTTGTGTTCGAAGTTTGTCATTCGGAGTTTAGCCCTCGGATCGAACGTTATCACTTCATTTATCATACCTCGACCAAACTAGCTTCGAAGGTAATCCTGTTGGCTTCGAAGTTGATTTTGCTAGCTCCGAAGGTAGAGTGTATGCTTCGATTTGGTTTCTCTGCTGCGTGTCAGGCTTCGCTTATTCTTCGAAGGTTGTTTTTTTTCTGTGCATCGTGTTCAAAGCTCTCTGTTCGAAGGATAGGTTTCAAAGCACACTGTTTGAAGAAAGTCTCAACACTGTCATACTTTGCTTCGGATTATACTACGCATTTACACTCGAGCTAGGCTAGACTAAACAAACCTTCGGCACGTCAACTTCAACCTTCACTCAAATTCGACATTCTTCGACCTCAGAAGCAGGCCTCGACCTCCAAAGCAGGCCTCGACCTCCGGAGCAGGCCTCGACCTCCAAAGCAGGTTTCGACCAGTGAAGCAGGCTTCGGCCAGCGAAGCAGGCTTCGCCAATTTTCGAACAGGAGACAGATTCCGAAAGGTAACTTCTCATCTCACGTCATATATACTTAGATCAACCAGTGAGAAGTTTTGACCAAGCTTGTCTAGTATATTTTTGTTTATCTGTCCAGTAGCAATGCTTTAATAAGTTCTCTGTTTAACATCAATTGCTTCTAGGCTAGATACCTTCAGACTTAGGCAATCTGTTCGAATTCTGCTGTGTAGTCTTTTGAGGTGCGTTGGGTATTGGGAACAGGCCATATATTCGAAAGAATTTTTAAGGCGCCCATTCACCCCCCTCTGGTCGCTACTTTCGGTCCTACATGATCCCTGGTCCAAAATCTCGTGGGATCAATATTGATGTGTACCCACATCCCCTAATTGATGAGCTAAAGGATCTTTGGGAGAATGGTGCTGAAACTTGGGATGCAAAGGCAAATAATAATTTTAATCTATGTGTAGTTTTACTTTGGACAATTAATGATTTTCCTGCGTATGCTATGCTATCAGGTTGGAGCACAAAAGGCAAGTTTGCATGTCCCTACTACCACAAGGACACTGACTACTTGTGGCTAAAATATGGCTCCAAGCATTGCTACCTGGGACATCGCCGTTTTTTGCCTTTAGATCACAAGTGGCGAAAGAACAAAGTTAGTTTCAATAATGAGGCTGAAAGAAGGGAGGATCTCATGCCCCTCACTGGATAGCAAGTGCTGGCGCAATACGAGAGTTTTGAGAAAGTGAAATTTGGGTTGCATACAAGAAAGAGAAAGAGCGCGAGGAAGAAACTAGGTGGCACAACTAGAGGAAGAAGAGCATTTTTTTCAATTACCTTATTGGGAATCATTGCTCATAATACATAATTTGAATGTCATGCACATCGAGAAAAATATATGTGAGAGCATACTAGGGACTTTTCTTGACATGGAAGGTAAATGTAATGACAGTGTAAACGCTCGTCTTGACATGGAGCATTTGGGTATAAGGAAGGATCAACATCTTATTGTGGAGAATGGTAAGTTTACTTTGCCACCAGCATTGTACACTTTAGGCAAGGATGAGAAGACAACTCTATGCAAATTTTTTGAAGTAGTGAAGATGCCTAATGGATATGCCTCCAATATTAGGAGATGCGTGAACGTCAAGGGGTGTAATTTGTCTGGAATGAAAACTTAGGACTACCATGTTGTTCTGCATAAACTATTGCCTTTAGTGGGACACAACATATTGCTTGAAGATGTAGTGATCGCATTGATTCAGCTTAGCAAATTCTTCAACACAATATGTTCAAAGGAGTTGTAGAAAAAAGACACTGAGCAACTGGACAACATGATTAGAGAGACCCTTTGTCGGCTTGAGATGTTATTCCCACATGCATTTTTTGACATAATGGTGCATTTGCTTGTGCATCTTGCTGAAGAGGCTAGACTTGGAGGCCCTGTGTGCTATAGATGGATGTATCCAGTTGAGAGGTACCTACGTACGCTTAAAGTCTATGTGAGGAACAAAGCGTACCAAGGATCAATAGCCAAGGGATACATATCAGATGAGTGTTTGACATTCTGCTCTCACTTCTTTGAAGATGTTAAGACCAAGTTTAATAGACCAGAGCGTCATGAAAGGGCTGCCGTTATAGAGCCGCCATCTGGGCTTAGTGTATTTGGGAGCATTAACTACAACAGAAAAGGATGTACAGTGGGGATAGTTGATCCAGATGAGTTGAAGCGGATGAGGCACTACATATTAACAAATTGTGATGTGGTGAATCCACAGATGAAGTAAGTACTGTTGTTAGCCTTTCAATGTCTATTGTTGTCGTTTTATTAATTACATGTTTTCATACTTTATTGATTCTTTGTAGTGAGCATTTGGACGAACTTAGGAGAATAAATCCAAGGAATGTTTAAAAGGGTCACAAGGACCAATTTGTTGAATGGTGTTTATAGCAAAAAATGGCATTAACGGTCAAACTAGGCAAATACTGAAAATGGTATTTTTTTTGACCAAAAATATGTCAAATCTGGCACAGGCCGGTCTGACCGACTATGGTAGGCCGGTCCAACCAGCTAGGTCCGGTCAGACCGGACCCATGGGCTCGGTCAGACCGGCTAGGGTTCAGAATATGAATCCGAGGAAGATTCGAGCTATGTGTTCCCAAATCTTATCCTAAAAGATTTTTGGCCGAATCTTACTCTATCTCTAGCTAGGGATAACCAGCCCACCCCCCTATAAATAGTAGGGGCAAGGCCGTTTCAAGGGCTCTCTCTCCAATATCAAGAAATCCAAAGCCCTAGCTTTGAATCACATTTACTTTTCTTTACTTCCCGCGTTTCGTTTGTGAACCTCTCGTTAATCCACGTAACGGATTGCTATCCTTTTTATCGGTTTTTATCGCCATATTTGGTAATTCGGCCACTCGACCGGATTGTATTTGATCTTTGGGCGTTTTTGCAGATCAATTGCCTTCCTAAAAACCTCTGCAAAGGTTGGAGGCGATTGAAGATCGTTTACTTGGACTACCGAAGTTTAGCAGATCCGATCTGTTACTTTGGTTCGACCGGCGTTGGGATCTCGGTCTGACCGGACCTCGTCACGCCGTTGTCGGCAACAGCCGGTCAGACCGATGGCACTTCGCCGGTCCGACCGGGGCCCTCCTCACCATGTTTCGCCGGAATCCATAGGTTGCGCCCGAAGCCCCTTCGCATTGCGCCACACCGGAGCCTCTGCCGAAGCCTGTGCGCCGAAGCCCACCTCGGAGCCACCCTTCACAGCTGCCCTCGGGACTCCGCCTGGAGCCCCTTCGCAGTCCTCTGGTCCGACCGAGGCTGTACCTCTGGTCTGACCGGGCCTGAGGCTGAAGGTGCCCTAGGGATCCTTCATGCCAATTTCTGCTGTAACTCTGAATCGACCTCCGAATTGGCCGATTCCAGATATTTTGATCATTTTGTTGTTGTTTACATTATTACCGGTACTTTATGGCCAATTGGGTTAAAATATCAATTATTTATCTGATTGCCTGGCGACTCCAAATCCCTTGTCACTATCCAGGGTAGTCGGAACGCGGCGTCAGTATCGTTGCGATACTTTTGGATGTCAAACCAGCCCAAGTGCGGGGGCGCATTTCTGTGTCAACACACTTTTTAGCGACTCCGCTGGGGATAACGCCAACCATGACTACTACCTCTACATCGGCAGCGGGTACCTCTACTACGTCTACATCCACTACATCGCCGATGAACACTATGGGGGGCATGGACATCGACGACCGCAACATTATGACGCCCACCATGGAAGACATATCTAAGGAAGACCGAGCAAAGATCGAAGCGAAGAAGAAGGAACTCGAAGAGCTGATGCTCAGAGATTGCATAAAGACATGCTCGGGCTTCGTCATGCACGACAACCTCAACCTAACCCAGGTACGCCCGTCATCACCCCCTTTATCTGCCTCACAAGTCGACCGTAGAATAGCTACGTCTGTTGATCAGGCGGTTAGCGCCTCGCTAGCCAACAAACTAGAACCCACAGTTGTCTCGCAAGTGGTAGCAGTATTTAGAAGATTCGGTTTTACCAAGGCCGATTCACCAGTACCAATCAATAGTATTCTGCCAGCACAACATATTTATAGTAGAACCGACGACAATACTGGAAAAACCATCACATTTCCGGCTACATCATCCACAGCTGAAACACATAGCTATGCTTATGACATGCAAACCCAGCTTATCAAGTACCACTGCCGCCTACGCCCATACCAGCTCTGCCGCTGCCGCTCGCACTGCACACTCCCACACCGCAACATAGGCTAGAGCATGCTGATATACCGCCACGCATCCCGCCACCACATGAAAGATGCGCACAAGCATTAGACCACAATGATATCGAGGAACGTATTCGCGCGCTATTTAGGGAATGCACCGACTTTACACCTCGGGATAGAGCTAGGGTTTATCGGAAACCATATCCCGACCACTTTGACACCATTCCATACCCTCGCGGTTATAGAGTCCCAGATTTCACGAAATTTGACGGCGAGGGTAGTAAATCCACATTAGAACACATTAGCCAATTTTTAGCACAATGCGGTGAAGCTAGCGGGTTAGACGCATTGAAACTTAGGTTATTTTCCTTATCATTGTCTGGCACCGCATTCACCTAGTTTTCGGTGCTCCCGCCGAACTCCGTCTAGACATGGGCTCAATTGGAGCAAAGATTTCATGATTATTTCTACACAGGCGAGACTGAACTTAGGCTATCACACCTCACAGCGATTAAGCAAAAATGTAGCGAAAGTGTTTCTGAATACATAAAGTGCTTTAGAGACACTAGGAATAAATGTTTTAGCCTAAACATATCGGAAAGGGACCTAGCAGACCTTGCATTTATTGGCCTACGGGCAGAAATTAAGGAGCGAATGGATAACCAGAATCTTCTAGACGTTAGCCAAGTCTTGCAACAGGCTCTGGTCCAGGAAGGCCAATCCAAAGATAGAAAATTCGTTAAAACTTTTAATAAGACAAGGGCTGAAATCCACACTATGGAGCACTCTGACGAGGGAGAATCCGAAGAGGAAGAAGATCCGGACGATATGTACACGACTGAATGGACTTGGAGCACAAAAGCTAAGCCTGTCACCTGCTCCGAATTGCGGCCGTCTCCCTCTAAGAGTCGGCCTAATGAAATTAGATATTCATTCGATGTAACTAAGTGTGATAAGATATTTGATTTCCTATTAAAAAATCAACTCCTACGGCTGCCGAAAGGGCAAGTCATGCCATCTGCCGACGAATTAAAAAAGCGTCCCTACTGCAAGTGGCATGATTCGCATTCTCATTACACTAATGATTGCAATGTTTTTCGTCGGTAGGTTCAATCGGCCATAGAAGAAGGACGATTGAAAATAGAAGCAAATCCAAAAATGAGATTGGACAGAGACCCCTTTCCCATGAACAACGTCGAGCTCAAGGGAAATAAAGTGTTGATTCGGCCAGAGCATGCCGAGTCGCCTAAAGGGAAAGCAGTCGTCATAGGAGACACTTGCACGCGCACACTCGTACCAAAGAATCCAAAGGTAGGAGTATGGAAAGAAAATATTAAGCCATCCTCTTTGGCCAGACACCGCAGAAGGCCGAAGGTGACGTACAAGATGCTTTTGGACAAGCACTAGCGAAGGTCCAAGAGGAGAGGTGTTCTCCCACGAGCTCCGGGATGGTCGAACCTCCCCGGAAGACCGAACCCCGTGAGGGTTGAGCTCAGACCTCAGGGCCCGAACTCCTCTTCGGAGTGGGTCCAACCTCCAGTAGGGTTAGGACCTCAGTGGCTGAACCCCCCTCCGGGCTGGTCCCAGCCACCGGATGGGGTTGGACCTCAGTGGCAGAATCCTCCGGTTTGGCCCCAGATTCCGGGAGGGTTCGGACCTCAGTGGCCGAACCCACGTCCTCCGAGTGGTCTATAGCCTCTGGATGGATTCGGTCTCTAGTGGCTGGACCCGTCTCCGCCATGGGCTAGTATACCTCCGCCCTGGCAGGACCCTTCGCTGGTCTAGTCCGAGATATCGTCGATGTGGCCGAGCTTCCAATGGGCCAAAGGGTTCAGCACCCAGTGGGCGAGGCCGCTAGAGCCTCCGATGCCACCACCCTACTGCTAGACGATGGCTCCGACTTGGCCTCCACCGCCGAAGAACTCTGGCAGTGTCCAGCTACTAACACTCACATTCCTTGTAGTGTTTCTGAGTGGCAGGTTTGGGGGCCTGCGCAGGATGAGGATATTATTAACTGACTGTCCGTAGTACCTCAGAACCGAGCCCCGCGAGATGGCACCGGAAGGGATGGACGTGAAGACGCCCCAGAGATTATAGTCATCAGGGTGGGATCCCAGGAGGTCCCAATCCCGAAGGGTGCCCTAGCGAGACGATGCAAAGACGCATCTCCTAGCCCGACCGAAGCCCCAGCCGAAGCCCGGTCCGACCAGCCTACTATGGCCGGTCCTACCGGCCTTACAACGGTTTTTGGCATAGAACGGTCCGATCGGCCTACTATGGACGGTCCTACCGACCAGGAGCAGGGGATCTCTCATGGAAAGCGCAAGATATCCGAGGCCGATACAGACAAGTCCCCATCGGCCAAAAATGCTAGAAGCAAGACCGTGGCACCCAGCACCCGTCCTCAGCCATCGTGGGCGCCCTTGGGGATGTCCAAGTCTCAAAAGAGGAGGTTGCAGCGCTTATGGGCACAAGAGATACGAGAAGAGAAGGCCGAGGAGGTGCGGGACGCACTTTTTGAGGAAATCCATCCTCGGCCCACCGTGAAGAAAGTCTGGAGACCTAGGCTGGTCATGATCGATGACTCAGCCCACGTTGTTAACTCCGATGATGATGACTTGCTCGACGACGACTACACTCCCGTCTCCGAGGGGCCCGCTCCTTAGGCGATGGACATCGGTGTCATCATGTTGCCTTTCGAGTTCGCTCCACTACAGGAGGAGGCAGGGGTCGCGCAGTTGGACCTTGGCCCGCGGGACGGCATATTCGAGATGCCTGGAGACACGAGCTGTCACCTGATACCTCTCTACATAAGGGGGCACATCGATGGGAAGCCTATCTCGAGGATGCTCGTCGATGGCAGTGCCACCGTGAACCTAATGTCGTACTCCCTTCTAAGGAAGCTCGACAAAGATGACGATTACCTGAAGAAGACCAATGTCACCCTCAACAGCTTCAACGGCGACACGATGGAAGCCAAAGGAGTACTGTCCCTAGAACTAACAGTGGGGAACAAGATGCTACCCATCGCTTTCTTCGTCAACTACGTACAAGGTAATTATAATGTATTGTTTGGGCGTGATTGGATCCACACAAACCAATGTGTGCCATCTACCTTGCACCAGCACCTGATACAATGGGATGGCGACGAAGTCGAGATAGTGCACGTGGACTCATCAGCCCACGTTAGGCTGACCGATGCGTCCAGTAACGCCGCCCATGATGAGATAGAATGTTTGTCGGGGCGAGACCTCTCGGATTATGATTTTGTCAGCGTATCAGAGGGTAGGTTCATTCCTATTTCTGTAAAGCCGGCCGGTGTGGCTTGGTTGTGTCTAAGATAGTAGAATGTCTAGTGCTAATCTTGATTGGCTAAAGTCTTGTGTAGAACAATATTGGTCTTCTCAAGACGGTATTGCTGAAGCCATTGAAGATTTTAGCGAAATAGAGAAACTTGGTCAAGGCTTCTCGTCGGCTGACTCTTTGGAACAAGTAGACATAGGAGATGGTTGTGTTCCGAGGCCGACATTTGTAAATCAGAATTTGAACGATGATGTAAAGGCCAAAGTAATAAAATTGCTTCGATTGTATGTTGATTGCTTCGCATGGGACTACAGCGAGATGCCCGGGCTAAGCCAAGAGCTCGTTGAGCATCGTCTCCCCATCAAACCCGGGTTTAGGCCTTATAAACAGCCGCCGCGACACTTCAATTCGGCCATTTATGACCGAGTTAAAGAGGAAGTTGAACGTCTATTAGCGGCAGGTTTCATTAGGCCATGCAGGTACGCAGAATGGGTCACCAACATTGTGCCTGTCGAAAAGAAGGAGAGTTGCAAGATCTGTGTCTGCGTCGACTTCAGGGATTTGAACAAAGCCACTCCGAAAGACGAGTATCCCATGCCAATAGCCGACATGTTGATCAACGATGCCTCCAGACACAAGGTACTAAGTTTTCTTGATGGCAACACTGGTTATAATCAAATCTTCATGGCCGAAGAGGACGTGTTTAGAATCACTACCACAAAGCGACACATAGCGGCGGGCAAAAACGTCCTATAGTGGCGGGCATCCAGTCCGCCACTGCTCTAACGCCACTGCTAACCCTGGTTAGTAGTGGCGGGTAGAGTGCCCGCCACCGCTGTGTCAACAGCAGTGGCGGGCACACTGACGTCATCTACCCACCACTACTGTTAGCCATAGCAGTGGCGAGCAGATGATGTCAGCGAGCCCGCCACCACTGTGTCAACAATAGTAACGGGCGCACTGACCTCATCTGCCCGCCACTACTATTCCTAACAGCAGTGGTGGGCTGATGACGTCATCGCGCCCGCCACTACTGTGTTTACCCCATTACACAGAATGTTGTAAACCTTAATTCACACAGTCCCACAAACCAAAACACATAAATTATATGCTTCACATAGCCATCCACATACACAGCAGCAAAACATCCACATATCCATATACACATCCACAACAGCAACACATCAACACAACGACAACCGATCTCATCAATTTACAAATTTACAAAGTTTACATTTCATCACACATCAAGTTTAAAAAGTTTACATCTATCAAAATTTCAAAATTAACAATTGTTTCACAAATACATGCTCATGCGGTTTATGTTTCACAAATACATGCTCATGCTCATGCATCTTTTCTTTGCTTCTCATCAGCTTCAAAATTTTAGCGATTTGTTGTTCTTACCTTTTTGTTCTTCCGATCCAATCATACAAAGTTGGATGTTTGGCAACTTCCCCCTCAGGATCAAAGATACTCCATGCTCATGAAGAACTTCATGCATCGTGAAGCGGCACATCCTTGATACGATTCCATACATTTTTGATTCTGAGAGTTGGCTCTTCTCGGCAATGGTTGATGGACCTGACGCCTACATACATAACATATAAGTACATACGTTGCAAGTTATATTAGATTAACACACAATAATCAACTTACTTCTTTACTAAGGTCAGAGACTGTCCCCGCAAATTTTCCTAAGCCATTGCTCATGAAATCACACGTGTAGTACCCGCAATACACCGAACCAAGAGGTTGTTTGTTAGACTTCAAATAGACAAAGTTAGAATGGTATATAGTTTGTCTTTATCAATTGAATTAAGAAATTTCAAAATATAATATGACTGGATAGTTGGTTCTGATATACATATCTTTCGGCCTCTGTGGATCATGTGGGCCACCTAACCTTTCCACGTAGTATTTGTATGCACTCTGAATAACATTTAATATATCTTGATAATATTTTTGGGTTTGTCGAGACAGTCGAGCACATAAACCCTTGAGTCTTTTGGGTATATCAGAAGTGCAATCCAATGATCACTATCGAAAGAAGTAATATATGATTATGTTAGTTTCAAAATCGATAAAACGTGATTAAGTGGATATAGTGGGTATACTTACTTACAATTATATGCCCCACTTATCATTTCTCTGTCACTCCATTTATACATGCATTGCGCAATATACAACGCGGCACAATTCCTTTTATTCTTCTTATGTGCATCTTGGTCTTTATTGAACATCTTTTTTTGAAAATTTTTCCGACCCGCGGTCCAGTACTTGTCATTGTCCCGGTTTAGTACCGGGTTCAGTGTACTTTGGCTTATGAATAACGGGTTCAAGTACCCATATTTATTAGAAGTGTCACAACATGAATTCAAATTGCATATGTTATGAAACAATAGTCAATATAAGACATGATTAATTTTTGCTTTGTATTGACAAAGTATAAAGTACTTACAGGCACCAGAGTATCATGTTTGTGATGTCGATTCTCTTTAGACAGAACATCCGATGGAAGTCGTCAAAAAATAGTGCAAGAGTAAACTCTGGGCAGTTGAATATTTCTTTTGGAACCTTCACTTCTATGTGTGTAACACCTAACGCAGACGCTTTGAGGTACCAATCATGAAATGATCCCATCTCCCAAGGCATGCTCTTAAGTACTCGTTGGGGTAATAATGGTTTGCCTGGTTCGTATTCAATATAATCCTCGTCTCCGTAGGTCCATTTATCAACGGAAAGTGAGGTCGCCTGCTTTTGTACTAGAGCCTTTATGGGAGCCTCCACGGGCGTAGAACGTGTTTGCCCCACAGTACTAAAAAATTTAAGCATTTCAGATTTAGGCGCAGAACACTGCCCAACTTGAACAATTGTCTTGTGGATTGCTGGCTTTGGGCGTGCATCGTGTTTTTCAGGCTCGACCACTGGCACTTGAGGCTCAGCCGGAACTGGCAATGGCATTTGATCTGGCTCTGACACTTTTATGTTGGGCTCATTAGTGGGCTCAAGCACTAGCACTGGCTCTGTCACTTGAGGATCAGGCTTAGTCACTTTCGATTCTGTCACTTCTGCTACTTTATCGGGCACTGTCTCTTTCTCTGCCTCTTCCTCTATCTCACGCTCATCAACAGGTGATAAAGATCCTATATTTTGCACATCCTGAGATGAAAGATATGTGGGGAATTGTGATGAGACAATAGGCGATTTACTCTGAGAACTTGTCTACAGTAATTTGATATCTCGACTCGCCCATAGGACAAAGTTATTCAGAGCATCTCCGATTGTCTCAATCCCCTCATCAGGCATTGGAAGATCCAAGGGGTCATTAATAAATTTGTCGTTGGTGATCTCATTGACCTGAACCTTGGTATACTCAGCAGGAATAGGCCGATTGTGAAATAAATCCCCAGGCATAGCAATGCCTCGTGCAGCTTCTTGGGAATGCCCTTTGCACCCTATCGGTACATGCAGGCTGCATGGTGTGTCCTCTTTAATATAATTTACAGGAAATTTGTCTTGTACTGAGCCAACACTGCCCGGTACATCGAGTCGTACCTCTGGCACAATTATTTGTCCCACTGCAGTCTACATTATGTTTGGATTCTCATTAATAAATTCAAAAAAGTGTCGCTCCCACTCTGCACAGCTCTCTGCGGTGTCGTCTGTGCGTGCTTGACGCTTCTTGTATGTGGCACCCTCCTGTTTCTTGAAAGTATTTTTCCAGGGTGCTATAGAAGAGACACCTCGGGTGCGCCCTCGATGTTCCTCGTTTCCGAGAGCAGATGTAAGCTGGTCATTATATCCCTCGGGCTTGAACTTTCCAGTCTTCTCCAACTCAGCAATTTCCTGTGCTTTCTGGAATACTTCACTAGTCCGTGAGTCGGAGAGCATATATTGGCCCTCGGGTGTTTTTTTTAGCTCGACCTAGGAGCCATCTCTTAGTGTGCTGATCAGCACCTAAAAACTGTTCAGGTAACCCAGCCGCACAGTCCTCCTCCTCCTTTCTACTCCACTCGTCCTCCTTGGCCTTATATCCACCTGGCCCAAGTTTATGTGGGAACTTATTCTTCTTATTAAGTTCTTTGAACATGATGCTCTCTTGTTTGGCTTCTTCCGAGCAATGCTGCATTTTGAATTCGTTCCATTCATTTGGCGTTATAAAGCCGTACTCGTTGAGCGGCCACTCATCTTTCTGAAGGTATTGTGTGTTCAGTTTAGTCCTAAATGTACGGAGATGCTTCCCAATAGTCTTCAATGTGGCAGCTTTAGCGTCTTCTAAGCGGTCTTCCGGAAATTTATAATGCGCTTTTATATACTGCCACAATTTGTTCTTTGTAGCTTCAGGTACACTCTTCCAATTTTTCCAAACTATCTTACATCGCTCCCTGGCGAGACATCCACAGTCGTTACGCCACTTAGCTCTGATTTCTTTTGGCTTCTTTGGAGCCCCATCAACATGCACTTCTTCAACCTCATAGATAGCTGTATGCAGCTTGTTCTTCTCCCGTTTCCCTCTCCTCTTCGCATTTGCAGAGGATGTTGTGGCAGCGGGCTCAACATCTGTTCGCTCAGCTGACTCAATAGCTGGGACAATAGATGTTCTTTTCTCGACTTGGAATAATTGACGCTTGCTTCCTCGCTTTGGATGATCCTACGATGATAGACAATGTGAGCTTCAGGAATGTAATCCTCGGTTAGAAGCTGCTCTGACTTGTTACTAACGTAATAATTACCTCCGCTTGAGCTTCAGGAATGTAATCCTCATCGGTGTCTTCTCTTGTTCTCTTCTTCCTAGGCTCCATTGGATGTTTATTCTCCGGAGAGTGGTACGAAGATTCGCTATCGGAGGATCCTTCAGATGAACCCTCTTTATTTGTTTTTGCGGGAGACTCGTAGATGAGCTCCTCGATGGAACGTCCTTCTTCCGCCATAGATAAACTATTCATAGTTAAGAGGCTAATGTATCAGAATTTTGGTTATGCAAAAAAGATCTGCTGTCATATTTTCATAGTTAAGAGGCTATTACTTCCGAAGCCACTATACTAATCCTAAAGTTAGGATATTGTGTTGTTCTCTCTCTCTAGTGTTGTTGAGGCCTCAGCATATTTTGTGTTGTTTTTCAAAATGTTCATGGCTGCCATGGAACCATGTGCACATCCATTCCCTGTCAGCAACACGAGAAAGAAGAAGTTGTTGACGGGAATGGATGTGTCACATGGCTTGATGACATACATGAGATAACTCATTAACAATTTGCATCATAGGCCTCTAAAAGGAATTGTGGAATCTAATGTTGGTCTTCAGCCGGATGAACTTGAGGATTAGTATAGTAGCCTTAGAAGTAATAGCAGTAGTAAACTGATCACAATGTCAAAGGTGGGAAATGTATGAAAAGTCTTCTTTGCTACAGTAGTCAGCTATTACTTCCGAAACCACTATATTAATCCTCAAGTTAGGAGATTGTGTTGTTCTCTCTCTCTAGTGTTGTTGAGGCCTCAACATATTTTGTGTTGTATTTCAAAATGTTCATGGCTTCCATGGAACCATGAGTACATCCATTCCCTGTCAGCAACACGAGAAAGAAGAAGCTGTTGATGGGAATGGATGTGTCCCATTGCTTGATGACATACATGAGATAACTCAATAACAATTTGCATCATAGACCTCTAAAAGGAATTGCAGAATCTAATGTTGGCCTTCAGCCGGATGAACTTGAGGATTAGTATAGTAGCCTTAGAAGTAATAACAGTAGTAAACTGATCACAATGTCAAAGGTGGGAAATGTATGAAAAGTCTTCTTGGCTACAGTAGTCAGCTATTACTTCCGAAGCCACTATATTAATTCTCAAGTTAGGAGATTGTGTTGTTCTCTCTCTCTAGTGTTGTTGAGGCCTCAGCATATTTTGTGTTGTTTTTCAAAATGTTGATGGCTGCCATGGAACCGTGTGCACATCCATTCTCTGTCAGCAACACGAGAAAGAAGAAGTTGTTGACAGGAATGGACGTGTAACACGGCTTGATGACATACATGAGATAACTCAATTACTATTTGCATCATTGGCCTCTAAAAGTTGTTATAAAAAGTGGTAATGTGGTATGTAATATTTCTCATGGCATAACTTAGATATAGAAGATTTCACCCAAAATTAGACTAATATATATTGGGTGAATGGTACATTTCCATTAATCAATGCCAAAATAGGTGTAACAAAGTAGTATACAGTGGTTCTACAAATGATAAGTATCCACAAATGTAAGAGCATCTCCGTTGTATATAAATTGATTAAATATAGCTCCATTTGAATAGCAATTCACATTTAGAAAGTACAATGGAGATGCTCTAAGGACAATAAACCCTAGAAACCTAACTTAGCTTGTGTTGGCCTACCTCTCTCAAAAATACACTCAAGAACATAAGAACACTCACACTCAACTAACAACAAGAAGATGAACAAAACAACATCAACTTATTTCATACATCAATAGTTCACAAGCATTTTATCAAATGCTTGTCATGCACAAATATCTTACATATATTTCATCAAGCACATCATGTACAAGCTAAATTTTAAAACTCACAATTCAATTAGGAAAATCACCATACATAAGGCATTGACATTTTATCAAACAAGTGAAGAGCAGGAATGAAACTGATTATCTAATTACCTGTCGGCAACGGGCCAGGCTCCGGTGGCGACGGCGGTCTCTGGGGCGGCGACGGGGATGGTGCATGGTGAAGGGCTCTAGGGGGTGCTGGTGGGCTCCGACGGTGGCAGCGGTGGTCTCTGGGGCTCTGGGGGCAGTGGCAGGCTTCGACGGTGGCGACGGGCCGGCTCCGGTGACGACGCCGGGAAACGATGGCGGCGGTGGTCTCTGGGGCGGCGATGGGGATGGCGCACGGTGAAGGGCTCTGGGGGCGGTGGCAGGCTCCGACGGTGGTGATGGGCCGGCTCCGGTGACGGCGCCGGGAAACGGTGGCGGCGATGGTCTCCGAGGGCGGCTGCGGTCTCCAAGGTTGGCGGCGGTCTCCGGTGGTGGTGGCAGTCTCCGAGGGGGATGTGGGAGTTTGATTTGCAAATGAACTAGGGTTTAGTCTGGGCGAGAGCCAAAAACTATATATTACTAGTATAGTAGTGGCGGGCACACGCTGACGTCAGCGTGCCCGCCACTAATATTTATCGTAATAGTGGCGGGCGAAGACATAGTAGTGGTGGGCCGCTGACGTCACCGACCGCCACTACTAGGGTTTAGTCTGGGCGGGTGGAAAAAACTATATATTACCAGTATAGTAGTGGCGGGCATATGCTGACATCAGCATGCTCGCCACTGATATTTCTCGTAGTAGTGGCGGGCGAAGACTTAGTATTGGCGGGCCACTAACGTCACCGACCGCCACTACTAATATGGTTAGTAGGGATTATCAAGCATACACTGCACACATTGTCGAGAAAGACTTTGTAGCGCAGTGGTGCGGGGGGTGCTTTGGTGCCATGCGGTTTGAGGTTCGAACCTTGCTGCCGGCAGGCGGTTTGAGGTTCGAACCTTGCTGCTGGCGCCAAAACAACATTTTTTCTGTTTTGTACTTTTTTAAATTTTCAGCACTTTTTTATTGATGTTTAAATCCTCGTTTGAACTTGATTTTTTTTAACAATAAAAATACATCATAACTTATCAAATTTAATAAGTTGGTATTTTATTAAGAAACCTGAGATTCTCCGGGGATGCATTAGGGTTTAGAGATGAAATGACTGAGGTTTGAAAGCAAAATCTATAGTTGATTCTTCCTTTGAAATTGAAACTTTTTGTACAATAAAAATACAACACCAATATTCTAATTGCAAAAATTGGTATTTTTCTTCCTCAGTTTACTATTTTTATTTCATTAAGTGTGTTTTTATGATCAAAGTCAAAATAAGTTCAATTTGAACTACAAGACATGAAATAATTCACCAAAATTTATAGAAAAATCATATTCATGTTTTTGACTCTATAATTAGTTATTATCCAATAAATTTAAAACCATCATAAAAATGTAGGTTTCCACAACACTCGATCGACAACTTGTATTTTTATAGTTTTTTAATCCTCAAAAAATAAAATAAAGTCTAAAAAAGATGAGACTTGTCATGTTGTTATGATATGATCGATCCATAGATGTTGTCATAAAAAATAAAATTGTTTCGAGAAAATAATCATGTAGGGCGTTAAGAAACCTAAGATTCTCCGGGGATAAATTAGGGTTTAGAGAAGAAATGATGACTCAGGTTTGAAAGCAAAACCTATAGTTGATTCTTCCATTGAACTTGAAACTTTTTGTACAATAAAAATACAACACCAATATTCTAATTGTAAAATTTGGTATTTTTCATTAACAGAAATTTGTATTTAAATGCAAAAAAGTTCACGTAGAGGTAGGGATTATCTAGCATACACTGCACACATTGTCGAGAAAGACTTTGTAGCGCAGTGGTGCGGGCGGTTCTTTGGTGCCATGCGGTTTGAGGTTCGAACCTTGCTGCTGGAGCCAAAACAACATTTTTTCTGTTTTGTACTTTTTAAATTTTCAGCACTTTTTTATTGATGTTTAAATCCTCGTTTGAACTTGAATTTTTTTAACAATAAAAATACATCATAACTTATCAAATTTAAAAAGTTGGTATTTTTCTGCCTCAGTGTACGTCACTCGACTTAGTGGTGGCGGGCCGATGACGTCAGCATGCCCGCCACTGATGACACGTGCCCGCCACTACTAATATGGGTAGTAGGGATTATCTAGTATATAATACACTTCCTATAATATCGAGAAACACTTGTTAGCGCGGTGGTGCGGGGGGTTGCTTTGGTGCCATGCGGTTTGAGGTTCGAATCTCGCTGCCGACAGGCGGTTTGAGGTTTGAACCTTGCTGTGTTGGCCCCAAACATTTTTTTCATTTCTGTTCTAATTCTCAGCATGTTTTTTATTGATGTTTAAATCTTCATTTGAACTTGAATTGTTTTAACAATAAAAATACATCACAACTTATAAATTTTTTAAAAAAATGGCATTTTCTGCCTTGGTTTATGTTAGACATGTATTAAAAAAATTGGTATTTTTCTTTCTCACTTTACTTTTTTATTTCACTAAGTGTGTTTTTATGATCAAAGTCAAAATAAGTTAAATTTGAACTACAAGACATGTATCTTTATAGTTTTTTAATCCTCAAAAAATCAAATAAAGTCTAAAAAGACAAGACTTGTCATGTTGTTACGATATAATCAAGACTTTGTAGCGCGGTGGTGCGGGGGCTCGCTTGACACATCACGTTTATTTGAAAGCAAGTAAACAAACACAAGTCCAAGCTGGGGAAACGAGCTTACACATCGAAACACACTACTGGTCAAACCTAGAAGAAAGATATGGTTTGGAGCTTCTTCTTCTTCCTTGGCACAAACCCAACCTATTTCTGGTTAAACAGATTAAAAGCCTCAACTTGCATATCCTCAACCAACTCGGCATCATCAGGCAGTCTGAACTGCTCTCCATGTTCCTGAACAAGAAAATACACGCGGCGGCGATAGTGAGAACAACTTATCAATGATTGAATTGGCTGATAAAAATATAAATTTTGCATAAAAAGAGGATCTTGCCTCCTTCCTCCTCTTCCTGCCGCATTGCTCTACATGCTTCCCTTTTCCACCACTAGCCTCAGCATGTTTCCCTCTGCCACCGGTTGTCTCATCATTCTTCCGTCTGCCAACACTTACCCTATCTGGTTGCGGCGATCGCGAGTCGTCCTCCGAGTCAGAGTCCATTATGAGAATCACTTTCTTCACCAAACAACTGCAAACTATACCATGTACCTTAAGTTTACCGCATTTGCAAACCTCACACACGCCACTTAATGTAGAGTCTGAGGATCCACTGTTTGGTTCAATCTTAGGAGGAGTCATCTGCAATTTTTTTGTCACATTGATATAACATTAAAAAACCCTAAGCTAGTAATATTATAGTACATTAAAAAACATTATTATTATAGTGGAATTTTTTTCTCAGAAATTTTTTATAGTACATTAAAAAACATTATTGTTATAGTGCATTCTACTAGTAATATTATACTAAATTATATTACCATGCATAAATTAATATAACAATTAGAAATCATTTTAACCCTAAGCTCGAATAAAATAAGACAAAGATATAGGTTAATAATCATTTACTGATCGGTGACGACGAGCTCCGAGGACGGCGGCGACGTGCTCTAGGAGGGCGGCGACGGGAGGAGGGGGTGACACGGGAGTTTAGGGTTTAGAAAATGAAACTAGGTTTTTGGACGGCGGGAGTGGAAAGTATATATAGGGTATTAGCAGTGGCGGACATGCTGACGTCATCCTGCCGGTTACGGCTATTTTCTCTTAGTAGTGGCGGGCGATGATGTCACCAGCCCGCCACTACTAATAGAGGTAGGGATTATATATATAGCATATAATACACTTCCTACAATGTCGAGAAACACTTAGTAGCGCAGTGGTGCTGGGGGCTCACTTGGGGCCATGCGGTTCGAGGTTCGAACCTCGCTGCCTGCAGGCGGTTTGAGATTTGAACCTTGCTGTTGGCCCCAATGACAATAAAAATTTTAAAAACTTTTCTATTGATGTTTAATTAAATCCTCATTTGATCTTGAACATGTTTTAACAATAAATGACATAATTGATTTTACAAATACGCACGCTAAACATAAATGATCTAGCCTTGCACTAATTTTCCATCGCCATTAGTGCGTAGATAAGGAATCACACTGCCAAATGACAGTTTTGCCTCAACCACATTGATCCTTGATATGTCAACGAAAAACGGCACCTCATCAAACTGATTGTATTCTTCTTCGTCTTCGACTCCATCAACTCCAATAATTCTTTGTTTTCCTGGAGCAACGATGTATTTTTTTCTCATCTTTAGGATCAAGTATGTAAAATACTTGTGCCACGGATTGAGCGAGTATCCAAGGGTCATCTTTATAAGCCACCTTATTAAGGTCAACTATCGTAAACCCGTAATCATCCACCTCCACACCTTCTGGATGTCTGACCCACTAGCACTTAAATACAGGGATTTCTATAGAGTTCCCGTAGTTAAGTTCCCATATTTCTTCGATGTATCCATAGTAAGCATTCTTTGTCTAGTGCTATCTTCTGCTTCTCCTCTAACACCACTCTTTTGGCGCTGACTCTTTTGATCCTTTGCTTTGGTATAGAATGTGAAACCATTGATGTCATACGCTTGCCATGTTTTAACCATGCTCAATGGACCATAAGACAATTTATTTATCATCATCTCTTCGTCGGTTTCTCCAATCGAAAGGTTTAGATCCCTCAGCCATGATGTGAAATGAATTTTTTGTTCTTTCATAATCCATTGTTCATCGCGATCTTCATTCTTTTCACGAAGCTCTTGCAGGTGTTGTTCAACATATGGTCTCATCATCGTCAACTGATGCATTACACTGTAATGTGATTCTCTTATTGTTTGGTAACTATTGTCTCGTATGATTTTCCTGCCTTTAGTTCCTTTACCGGTGAGTCTTCCATGGTGCCGAGACACGGGAACTCCTATTGGTCTTCCATCTCTTATGTAATCTGTGTAGCACTCAATGACTTCCTCAGTCGTGTAGCCCTCTATCATGGAACCCTCTGGATAAGCATGATTTCGTACGTAACCCTTGAAGATAACCATTAGATGCTCGTACGCATACATATTGTGTAGGTATGTTGGACCGAGAACAAAGATTTGGTCTTCTATATGTATCATATAGTGCTCCATAATATCAAAATATGAAGGAGAAAAGCACATCTCAAGCTGACGCATAGTCTCCCTCATTTGTTTACGTAATTCATTTAACTCTTCAGTGTTGATCACCTTCTTTGATATGACATTGAAGAAGTGACACATGCGTGTTATCACCATCTTCAGAAATGAATGTTTGATTCCTCTTACTGCGATGGCAAGGAATAGCCCAAGCATAACATGACAATCATGAGTGTTGTAGCCGCTCATCCTCAAATCTGCTACGGAGACAATATTCTTTATATTCGTTGAGAATCCTGTTGGAACTCTAATTCCATGTAGACACCTGCAGATTGATCTTTTCTCGTCAATTGTGAGGTTATAGCTAGCAGCCGGAAGGAAAAATTTTCCATTGGCCCTTTCCTGTGGGTGAAGCTCGGGTCTAATTCCGAGAGTTTGAAGGTCCCTTCGTACTTTGAGTCCATCTTTTGATTTGCCCGGTATGTCTAACAAAATACCGATGGTGCTTTCGAAGACATTCTTCTCAACGTGCATTGTATCGATATCATGACCAATCTCCAACTCCTTCCAATAGGGCAAATATCTAAAGAAGATTGACTGCTTTTTAAATGGAGCGTCCTTTGAAATTTTTTCAAATTTCTACCTCTTCTTTCCGAAAACAACTTTGATATTCTTTACCATTTCGAATAGAAATTTGCCATCTCGATGTCGTGGAGGCTGTCCAAGCTCGATTGTACCGTCGAAATGGTTCCTATTTCTTCGATATTTGTGGTTTTTTGGTAAAAATCTGCGGTGTCGCATATATATCATCTTAACGAATGATGGAAGATGCATAGATTCTGTCTGGTCCACACACACTACACATGATGTCTTTCCTTTAACCTGTCTTGTTAGGGACATGCGTCCTGGGTTGTCAGCTATGGTGCAAAAGATTATGGCTCTTAGATTGAAGTGCTCTTCCTTGTGCTCATCCCACACACAGACACCATGTTCCCATAGACGTTTCATATCCTCCATCAAAGGTTCTAGAAAGATATCAATGTCATTGCCAGGTTGTTTTGGACCAGAAATTAGAGTAGTGAGCATAAGGTATTTTCTTTTATGGCACAACCATGATGGAATGTTGAACAAGCATAGAAAGACCGGCCACGTACTATGTGGGTTCCTCATCTCACCGAAGGGATTCATTCCATCTGTGCTAAGTCCCATCCTGATATTTCTAGGATCATTTGAGAAATCTGGATGGACCAGGTCAAATGATTTCCACTGCCTAGAATTCGTAGGGTGCCGAAGTTTTCCGTCCTTCTTTCGCCCAGCAAAATGCCAGATTAATAGTTCAGCATCTCTAGGATTAGAGAACATACGTTTCAAGCGATCAATCACTAGTAGGTACCACATTAGTAAGGCTGGAACTTTCCTCTCTGTCTTTTTTCCAGGATGGTCTTCAATAACATTTTTATTCCTCTTCTGCAACCACTTATTATTCTTCTTCTGGTGGTCATTGTAGTCCTCCACACAGTCATTTGGACGTTTGTATCGACTTGCGATGCACTGCGGACATCTCTCTAACAATCCATACTCTTTTCGATATAGGATACAGTGGTTCGGGCATGCATGAATCTTCTGAACGCCCAAAGTCAACGGACAAATCATCTTCTTTGCTTGGTACGTATCAGATGGTAGACCATTGGGTTTTGGCAAAACCTTTTTTAGGAGTTGTAAAAGATCTGAAAAACTAGTATCAGACCATCCATTGCTGGCCTTCAGTTTCATAAGCTCAAGAATTGTGTACAACACAGTATACTGCTTATCGCATCCGTGGCGTTCCTCGTATAGAAGGTTTTTTGATGCTTTGTCAAGTGCTTCAAAGTTATCGTATCCTTTGGTTGTAGTTCTCTGCAACAACACCTCAGGCGAAACATTTCGCATCAGTTCCTCCACATCAAAGGCGTCATCATCATCATGTTGATCAACATCATCATGTGTTATGTCGGATGTATGATCACAACCTCTTCTATGTTGATGAACATCTTGCGGCACATCAGAATCTTCGGGAGGATTTTGGCCCATCTCACCGTGTTTCGTCCATATATAATAGTTCTTCACGAAACCATTTTTCAACAAGTGAAATCGTATGGTTTCACGATCTGAACACGGATACATGGCTTCGTTTTTACAAACTTTACAAGGACAATATATTGCCTCTTCACTCTGACGGGAAGCATATTGTGCGGCAGCTTCAGTAAATTCAGTTACCCTGTTAAAATATGCCACCACATCTCCGTCGTTGGACGAGTACATCCAGGACCTATGCTCCATCTAAAACATATATTATTTAAAAAAATATTAATAAATTCATTATTGTTAATTTTAGTAATTTACAAATTGAAAATATATTGATTTATTATCGCTCATAACAACATTAATTAAAAATGCTTTAATTCAAACTATTTATTAAGCAGAAAAAAATTAATAAATAAATTAACTATATTGGTTTCTCTCTCTCCAAACAACATAACTCTAGATCTATAATCATAAATCAAATTAAAAAAGAGATTAAAATGACGTAAATCAATATACAAGTGATGAATAATTGTGAGGAGGGTCATATTTGTTCATTTGGGAGAAGGAAACACTGTAAATGGAAGATTATTTGAAAATTTCTATTCACAAACCCTAAATTAGTAAAACGCTAATAACTCATTGTATACATGATTAAATATAAAATAAATGTGAGATTTGGCATGGATTTACCTCCTAGAATGAAATCCTTCAAAAGAAACGAAAACAAAACCTCCCCCCTCTTTATCTAGATTTTTGTCGCCATTGTACGGACAAAATTAAATGCGAACTCGGGTAGAGCTCGGGGAGGAAGAAGTTGTGCATTTATAGCTAGAATAGTAGTGGCGGTCGCAAGTGATGTCATCAATACTTTAGTGGCGGCCATCTTAGCAGCGGTGGGCAGCACCAGCGCCCACCACTGCTATCGGTAAAATAGTGGCGGTCCAAGATGATGTCAGCACCGACCGCCACTACTTTACCAATAGTAGTGGCAGGCGCTGGTGCTATCGTCAGCACTAGCAACTGTAGTGGCGGGCATCTAATGGCCCGCCACTACAATGGTTTTGCCCAACGCCACTACAGTGACGGTTTGTAGTAGTGAATGGCCTTTCGCTGCCCCGGTTTTGTCGGCTTGTTTGAGTAGGTAGTAATGACGTTTGGTTTAATGAATGCTGGCGCCACATACCAACGTGCCATGAACTTAATCTTTCATGACTTGCTAGGAGTTATGTTAGAGGTTTATATATATGATGTTGTGGTCAAATCGGACGCTATGGAGAACCACCTCGCCGATTTAAGAGTTGCTTTCGAAAGAATGCGCTAGTATGGCTTAAAAATGAACTCGCTCAAGTGCGTTTTTGGCGTGTCGGCGGGTAAGTTCTTGGGATTCATGATCCATGAAAGAGGCATTGAAATTGATCCTAAGAGGCTTGAGAAAATTAGAGGATGTGTAGCGCCGACATGTAAGAAAGAGGTGCAGAAACTGCTAGGCAAGGTTAATTGTTTGCGACGCTTTATATCTAACTTGTCTAGCAAAATTGATGCTTTTGTTCCGATACTCCGGCTAAAAAATAAAGCCAAGTTCACTTGGGGGGCAAGTCAGCAACGCGCCTTTGAGAAAATCAAAGAATGCTTATCGACGCCGCCAGTTGTAAGGGCGCCGAAGGCTGAGATTCCATTTCGGCTTTATGTTGCCATGGAGGAGAGTGTGATTGGGGCCGTGTTGACTCAAGACCTTCTGGACACCGAGACAAGGTACGTGTTTGTGGAGCATTTGTGTTTATCCCTCTATTATGTGTGTACCAAATTGTGTCACTATCTTCTCCCTAGCACATGTGTTGTCACTTGCCAAATGGATGTCATAAAGTACATGTTGCAAAAGCCGATTCTAAGTGGTAGAATAGGCAAGTGGGCGGATGCGTTAATTGAATACGACTTGGCTTATGAACCGTTGAGAGCTATGAAAGGCCAAATCATTGCTAACTTTATAGTGGATCACCATGTAGATGTCAATTGGAGCAACGATGTCGCTTTAATTGAGGTATTACCATGGAAACTTTATTTTGATGATTTGGCTTGCAAAAATGGCCAAGGTGTTGGAGTGGTGCTCATATCACCAAGTGGTATGCACTTTGAAACCTCGGCCCATTTAGAATTTCATTCAACTAATAATCAAGCCGAATATGAAGCCCTATTGCTAGGTCTTGAGTTGTTAAACTCCATGGGTGTGAAATATGTTCATGCATATGGTGATTCTTTATTAGTCGCGCAACAAGTAGCCAAGCTTGCTCAATGTTTTAATGGTTTACTAAATAGCTACTTGGATAAGTGTTTAGACTTAATTGCTACCTTTAATGATTTTGAGATTACTCATGTATCTAGAGAGGCCAACTCGCTTGCAAATGATTTGGCTCAACAAGCATCAGGCTATCAAATTAGGAGAGGTAAATTCTACACATGGGAAAAGTCGATGCTTGAAGACGATGTAGCACCCGAGGGTACTAATGTCGGTCTGACCGGCCTTGTAAGCATGGTCAGACCACCCTTGTGTTCCCAGTCCGACCGACCATGTCAGTATGGTCAGACCGAATCGTGCCAGATGACCGGCAATAGCCGGTTGAACCGGGCCAACATGGCCGGTCCGACCGACTATTGCCAGGATGTTTTAGCACTAGGGGGGCATGTCCAAATGAGAAATCTCGAGGCTAGTTCTATGGGGAATTTGGACATTGCTCCTTTGATCAGTGAGGACGATTGGAAGATTCCAATTGTCCAATATTTGAGAAATCCAAGCCAAAAGGTTGATCGGAAGGTTCGGCGACAGGCTTTCAAATTTGTTTTGCTCGACGATGTGTTGTATCGCCGGACTATTGATGGAGTACTTTTTAAGTGTTTGTAATACGATCAAGCTAGAGTTGCTACATGCGAAGTACATGAAGGGCTTTGCAGTACTCATCAGTCGGCCCCGAAGATAAGTTGGATGCTCAAAAGGGAGGGTTTTTATTGGCCGACTATGACTAAAGACTGTTTTAGATACTATAGAGGGTGTGAAGCTTGTCAAAAGTTTGGCAATATTCAGCTAGCACCGACATCAATGCTCAATCCTATCATCAAACCATGGCCGTTCCGAGGTTGGAGCTTAGACTTCATCGGCCAAATTCATCCTCCGTTTTCAATAGGGCATTGGTTCGTGTTGATGGCAACATATTACTTCACCAAATGGACCAAGGCCGTACCGCTCAAGAACATGACTCACAACGAGGTAATTGATTTCATCTTGAAACACATTATACACAGATTCGGCATTCCCCAAACTCTCACTATGGACCAATGTACTTCGTTTGTTGCTAAAGAGGTGAGGGACTTTGCCGAATACTATGGGATCAAATTGGTAAACTCCTCCCCATATTATGCCCAGGCCAATGGTCAGGCGAGTCTAGTAACAAAACTGTGATTAAACTAATCAAGAAGAAGATTGAAGAGTTTCCAAAGAGGTGGCATGAGGTACTTTCTGAAGCTCTATGGGCTAGTAGAGTTACAAGGCACGGTGCCACTAAAGTCAGTCCATATGAGTTAGTATATGGACAAGAAGCCGTTCTACCGGTAGAGGTGGATCTTGGCTCACTTAGATTCCTTAAGCAAGATGGCTTATCGGTCGACGAATATGAGACACTTCTAAAGGATAATTTAGAAGAAGTGGCCGATAAGAGGTTGGAGGCTCTAGAGGCAATAGAGAAAAATAAAAGAAGAGTAGCTTGGGCCTACAACAAGAAGGTTAAGGCAAAATCGTTTCAAATCAATGACTTGGTGTGGAAGACGGTTTTGCCATTAGGCGCTAGGAGTTCAAATTTTGGTAAATGGTCACCAAGTTGGGAAGGACCTTTTAAGGTAATCGGAATCGCTCCAGGCAATGCATATGTCCTAGAGTCTTTACAAGGAGAGAGATTTCGAAGGGCTTTTGTGGGATTGAAATGGCGACTAGAGGGGGGTGAATAGGCGCCTCAACACTTTCTTACGAATGTGATGGCCTAACCAAATCACCCAACGCACCTCTAAGGATGCAAATTCAAGTTTTAAATCAATCAGCACAATATAGAGCTCAAACAGATTCAAATGCTCAAAAACAACTTTGATTCAAGCTTCTCAAACAACATCTATCAACCAAAACTCACCCTAGAGACAAATTTAAGTGTAAACAGTAAATCAGAACATTTTAATTCAATCACAATTGAGAATCAAACACTTCTGACACTTTTCGGACGGTGAATAGTAAGGGTAATTTCAGCAAAGCACATTTGTTCAATTTTGATTCAATTTGCAAGTCTCAATTTCAAATAGATTCAAAACAGCACTCAATTATTTAAAACCTTTCAATCTTGCTGAACTTTGAATCTTTAGTGGATAGCACAAATATTTCAGGTCACCTGAAAAGATTTCAACCCAGCAGCACTATGCTCCATCCGACAACAGAATCTATACTTTATCAAAACAACTCTAGCAGAAATGCTGAAAAACTAAAGCAGAAAACTACTACTGGTTCAGATCAGTATATAATAATTCAAATCAGTTCACCATGCTTGAATCTGAATTTTCAACAACAAGATCAATAGATTCAGAAGCATAAAGTAAATATTCAACTGCAGTTACTGTAGAAAATCAACCAACATGAAAATAATTACTTCAGCACTTGAATTACACTTCATCAGATCATTCCAAACCTTCAGTTTTAACACATGTTCAACGATTCACTTAGTTTTCAACTCAGTTTTGAAAACAGAAAAATGAAATTGAGTCTTATGAGTTACTGCTAATTCAGATTATACACAAACCAGGAAAACAAACCTACAATCAGATATTTACCTTTTCAGCAAAGACTCACAATTAATTTCAAGCATGTAGGAATATATCAAGATGTTTAACTCAGACAAAATCACAATCAGATAAAATACTGAGCAAGAACCAGAGAAAAACCAAAAACAGTCCTGTTGATCACACAATGTATCTCAAAATTCAACTCAAATTCAGAAACTAAACTGATACAGATAGCACTAAGTCTAGAATCCAAATAAATTTCAAGCTTCAAAACAGATGTAGAACTGAATACTTTTGAACATCAGATTCTCACATCAAACAACTTAAACAACTTCAGTTTGATTCCTAGCAGATTGTAACCAGAGAGTTTCACAATACTTGACTCAAATCAATATTAGCAAGAGAAGATTCAAATAACAATTCAGACTGCTGAATCAGATCAATCAAAACATATTAGAGAAAAACACTTCTGAATCCTCACTTAAAAGTTGTACAAAACTCACTGAATATTCATGTGGACAAACAACCAGTAAAATAAAATGAGACCACTTGAATATCCAGCACATATGCACACTAGTTTCTTAAAAAAACAGGACAAAACGTTTCTCTACAAGTGTTTAAATTCAACTCAGAAGTGATGCTGCTGATAAACTCAAAGGACACTAGCAGAGACTATATTAAGATCATCCACATATCACACATATAATTCAACACATGAAGCAACAAAGCAACACAGCAAGAACTAGACAGACTTGATCTTCAAGAATAAGCAATAGTTTGTAATGAAATTTTTCTGAATGAAGTACTGATTTCAGGTTTAATCACATCAATCCAAGTATATGAAATTCAAGCTATTATCATCACAAAACCCAGACAGTTTGGATCATCAAAAATTGCAGATAAAAGATGTAGAACTCATCTGAACCGAATCGCTAGAACTCTGCTGATTTTTGACGATGTACAGTGACGACGACAGCCCTGTAGCGGATCTGGCGCAAATCGAACACTCCTTTCGGCATGGCTGTAGCGAATCAGGCAAAACCGGGAGGCTCTGTTCACGGTCACACACTCTGTTCCTGGTCCGAAAATGATCAAAAGTCTTCTGCTCATCGTCACAAATTATAGCCCGCTTGAAGCACTCGGATGAACTAGCAAAATTCAGTGGAGAAAACGAATTTGATTTCTGTTTAGTGGAATGTTCTCCATCAATTCAGATTGGCCAGGGCATGGAGATATTTATCTCACCTGCCCCATGTTTCTAGAAGACCATTTTACAAACAACCCCATAGAAAAGACACTATTTACAAAACTGAATATAAAAATTGAAAAACTCTATTTTACTCTAGACCATTCTTTAGAATATTTTCAGAATATAGATATACTCCAAAAATACTCTAAAAAGTATACACTAAGACACTAAAAATTTAAAGTAACACTTTGACACTACTTTATTGAAAAAGTAAAAACAATAAATGTTTCGACGGTTTTCAGCAAAAACCGACAAAGCCTTTTCAGCCTTGTGACAACGCTTCGCGACTCCAAGCGTCAGCAAGCCACTTCCGCTCTCGATCCCCTCGAGCGACGTGAATGCTTGTCCTAGCCTCCCTCTCGCGAACATGGTCGACACGTCGTCGCAGTCAGCCGTCCATCCGAGTCTCGCTTCGTCTCTTCGTGCACTCTTGAGATCTTCTCCAACTTCGCTCGGCCTTCCTGATCCTCAGCATCAAGATCCCCGCTCGACCCTCGATCACCCGTCATCGACAATCGGTCAGCATCTCCACCCTGCACAAACAAGACAAGCCAAAACAAGAACGCGACGCACTGCCAAAACCCTCGGCAGCCACACCTTCACTCCACATCAAAACCCTCGATGCACTCCACATACTCTCGACCACTCATCCTTGTCAATCACTCATCATTCAGACCGAAACCACCCTTAGTTTCTCAATCTCCCCCTTGATGAGTGCATTGACAACCCCAAAGCAAAGACAAGATGAGATAGCAAGTTACGCGCACAAGTGACCATAAAAACTCACAAAAGAGCAAAGCATGTCACTTAGTAAAAGATCTCCCTGCTTATGCAAAAACCTTATGCAAGACAAAGCAAAAGCAAAAGCAAAAGCATCAAAAGCGCATCGCATCAAACATCAAAAGCGCATCACATCAAACATCAAATGCGCATCGCATCGCATCAATCGCATCAAAAGCGCATCGCATCAAAACATTTCAACATGAAACCCAACTCCCCTCATGAAACCCAACTCTCCCTTAAACAAGCAATCCAAAAACCAAAGCATCATGTAGATCATTTCTCCCCCTTTAACAATACAGGCATCAAGGAGATAAAAAGATGCAAAGATGGAAAAAGAGGGTACAACAGAGATGTGAGCTTGTGAAACATGAGCAGCTGCAATTACAGTACAAACACGTATTTGCCTTGAATATCATCTAAAAGTACTATAAGATAACCTCATATGTATACCATCTTAGCAAAAGGCATGAGCACATATTTTCAGTTTTTAGCAAATAAAAGCATCACCGCTCAGACTAGTATACTAGACATGTCAAGGCAAGAGATGCAAAAGTTAAACAAGCACACACTAGATAAGCGTATCCCACTTCAAGGTGCTTCAGCAAACATGATATGCAATGAATTTCAAATTTTTCATTTTTGTGCTAGGGGTTATTTGCATATCAACCTTATGCTAACTGACCATACTAAGCCTAGGTTGAAACCATCAGAAGCTTAAAGCAATGGTCTCGGCAAACACTACAATGTCCCGGTTCTTACCAAAGTGCTATGGTAAGCCATCTAGAACAAAATAGTGCGACAAAGCAAACCCACCTGGATCTTTTCAAATTTTAGCACACAAAAGCATGAATATCATCCATCTTCATTTTCATTTTCATTCAATTTCATTTTCATTTTCATTCATTTTCATTTTCATTCAATTTTTATGAAATCAATTTGCGTATTAGCATCCAAGTAAAAGGACCTAGCTATCAGGTGTGTAAAAGATAGCAAAAGCACTCAACCCATCCATGCTAGTTTCTAGACTAAGTAGTGAGCATTTTCAAATTTTCACAAATAAAAGCCATGCTCATGTCAATTCTCAGATGAATACATGCCAAGTAGTCAACAATATTAAAGATAACAGTTCAAAGGCATTGCAAAGCATGTACTTGTAAAAGCAATTAATCAAAGGACAGAAGCTCATGCAATGCTACACAGCTCCCCCTCAAAACATGCTCGTATCTCTCGGATGCTCAGTGAGAGGGTGAGATAAAAATTGCTTTGGAATCTAGTAGCGCAAAAACACGAGATCCAGGCAAAGTAGAAGACTGACCATGCACAGAAGATAAACCATGATAAAAAGTGTGTGGTCTAGCAATAAAGCACGAACCTGGAAATCAACGAGGTCTCCCAACCTATTGAGCAACAAAGCCTCTTACACGTGATCTACCACCATATGAAGCATGGTGTACACCACGAGGGGCAAAAACACTCTCATGACTCCTCTAAGTAGAGAAGTAAAATCTCGAGTACTCAGCGCTGGGTTTAGAGATAAGATGCTTAGGTATCCAGCGCTGAACAACCCGAGAAGTAGATAAAGCAGGAGACCGTGTGTGGTGAGAATCATATTGTGCATGTGATCTCCTAGCAACTCACTGAGGTCTCCTAAAATAATTAGGACCAAAATGCCTACGTGGTCTATCATCATACGAGGTATGATATACACCACGATGAGCATAACCACTCATGTAACTGTAAGGAGCCTCAAAAACAGGATGAGAGTGAAAAGCAGACTCATGCATGCCTAAAGATGGGTAGTGCATGTCCTGAAAACTCATAGTAAAAGACCGTCGCTCATCCCTGATACGACAAAAGCAAAACCCAACCAAATGACCCACCCGATGACAATAAGAACAGTGATACACTATCTTGGGTGTGTGGGTATGGGTCTCAGGCGCAAATCTCACAGTTTTATTGGGTTTTGGCTTAGGAGGTTCATTTGAAGCACAAAGAGCTTTCTTTGTCGGTTGGGTAGGATTCTTGGCTTTTTGATCGGTGTCTAACTAGGCTCTCTCTTTCTCAAGGGTAGCGGGAGGAGTGAACACAGTTTCGCTCAAAGTGTTTGAAGTGGTTCTCTCAAAACCCAACCCGAGAGCTAACCCTGCCCTGTTAGCACACATTTTGGTTTTAGCCAAAAGCAGGTCCATCCTACCCTTTCCTTCAGTGCATTTTTCCACAATGGAGAGAAGGTAGTCATTCTCACATTTCAATTTTTCCGCTTGCTCTCTCGCAAAGCTGAATTGGTCCTTCAGGGTGATGTAGGTGGGACACGTTGGCTGCACATCCTTAGAACACTCAGCACTCTCCAATCTAGCCTTGAGTTCATCAACATGCCTATCTCTCAAATTTATGCTCTCAACTAGCAGAGGACAGTTCAGGCATTCGTTAATGACCGTAGGACTAGACTCCACCAACAAAAGCTGCTTTTCAGCTAATTCAAGTTTTTCAATAATTTGAGCATGTAAAAATCACAGCTGAGCAAGTTCATTCATGATAGTAAGACATGGCTCACAATCGGCATCATCAGACTTAGATTTCAAAATAGCAAGTTCAGTGGAAATAGCTTCAAGTCTGAGTTTTAGTTCTTTACATTCTTTAGCAGTAAGTTTAAGTAATCTATCCTGAGAATAAACAACATCATGCAATTCATCATTCTGAACAAGAAGCTGATCATGGGATAGATGTACCTCAGAAGTGTCAAGCTCGTCGCTGCTGTAGTCGCCGTCGACCGCGAAGCAAAGGTCGGTGATGTCCACTGTCTTATTCTCCTTCTTCTCCTTCTTCTCTTTCTTGGGAGGCCCCTCTTCCTCCGAGCTTGGCTCCTCGCTTGACGTGCTGTCGATATCGCTGAGGGCGGCCACAAAAGATCTGGCTACTCTCTTAGCCATTTTTCCTCGCTTTCCTCTGAAATAGGCTTTCTTGTTCCATTTTTGGTGCTTGTGCTCATTTTCATTTTTAAATTTCAGTTTAGAGCAATTAGCTTTTATGTGAGACGTATCTCCACATTCAAAACACCCTTGTGACCCTCCTCTCCTTTGGTCTCATCTATCATTGTAAAATCGAGTGAACTTCCTGACGATGAGAGCTAACTCCTCATCATCTAGAACATCCACTTGTTCTTTTGTGATAGAGACAAGGGAGGACAAGTCAAAAGCACCAGAGAAAACACAAGCTCCAGAAACACCTGATGAATTACCTCTAGATGAGGTGCCACTGCTAGAACTGGAAACTAGTGCCATGGACTGTGGAAAAGAGCTCCCAATCCCAGAACGAGATGCCTTGGCGATCTCGGTGGACTTAAGCTTACTGAAAAGTTCATTGCATGCCAAAGTATCAAAGCTACCAGATTCTTCAATGCTAGAGATCTTAACTTCCCATATGCTACGATCCATAGGATAGAGAAGTTTGATCGCACAGTCATGATCCGAGTAAGCTAAAGTCCTAGTGGAGCGCAAATTACTGATAATTCCATCAAAACGTGCAAACATGGCATCTACCGATTCGCCAAGGCCTTGCACGAACATTTGGTATTCTTGATTATATGTGCTCTGCCTCCTGGCCTTAATCTGGGTAGTGCCCTCATGAAAAGTACTCAAGGTCGACCAAATCTCTCGAGCAGTACGAAGGTGCTGAACCCTGTCGAACTCGTTGTTACTCAGACTGATAAAAAGAATGTTTCTAGCCTTGCTATTACATTCGTATTGAGCCTTCTCAGTCTCTGAGGTACGAGTTTCAGGGATCGTATACTGGGATGCAACAATGTCCCATATTGCACTTCCTTGGCTAAGCAAATAAGCCTCCATGCGCACCTTCCAATATGCATAGTCTTAACCATCAAACATAGGGATCTTTGTATTTCTTTCCATGTCGCCAAAAGGATCACAACTGGTAAAGGTCAACTCGTGATCAAACCGTCTCTGATACCAATTGTGGGATCGAAATGGCGACTAGAGGGGGTGCATAGGTGCCTTGACACTTTCTTACGAATGTGATAGCCTAACCAAATCACCCAACGCATCTCTAAGGATGCAAATTCAAGTTTTAAATCAATCAGCACAATATAGAGCTCAAACAGATTCAAATGCTCAAAAACAACTTTGATTCAAGCTTCTCAAACAACATCTACCAACCAAAACTCACCCTAGAGACAAATTTAAGTGTAAACAGTAAATCAGAACATTTTAATTCAATCACAATTGAGAATCAAACACTTTAACACTTTTTGGACGGTGAATAGTAAGGGTAATTTCAGCAAAGCACATTTGTTCAATTTTGATTCAATTTGAAAGTCTCAATTTCAAATAGATTCAAAACAGCACTCAATTATTTAAAACCTTTCAATCTTGCTGAACTCTGAATCTTCAGTGGATAGCACAAATATTTCAGGTCACCTGAAAAGATTTCAACCCAGCAGCACTATGCTCCATCCGACAACAGAATTTATACTTTATCAAAACAACTCTAGCAGAAATGCAGAAAAACTAAAGCAAAAAACTACTACTGGTTCAGATCAGTATATAATAATTCAAATCAGTTCACCGTGCTTGAATCTGAATTTTCAACAACAAGATCAATAGATTCAGAAGCATAAAGTAAATATCCAACTGCAGTTACTGTAGCAAATCAACCAACATGAAAATAATTACTTCAGCACTTGAATTACACTTCATCAGATCATTCCAAACCTTCAGTTTTAACACATGTTCAGAGATTCACTTAGTTTTCAACTCAGTTTTAAAAATAGAAAAATGAAACTGAGTCTTATGAGTTATTGCTAATTGAGATTATACACAAACCAGGAAAACACACCTACAATTAGATATTTACCTTTTCAGCAAAGACTCACAATTAATCTCAAGCATGTAGGAATATATCAAGCTGTTTAACTCAGACAAAATCACAATCAGATAAAATATTGAGCAAGAACCAGAGAAAAACCAAAAACAGCCCTGTTGATCACACAATGTATCTCAAAATTCAACTCAAATTCAGAAACTAAACTGATACAGATAGCACTAAGTCAAGAATCCAAATAAATTTCAAGCTTCAAAACAAATGTAGAACTGAATACTTTTGAACATCAGATTCTCACATCAAACAACTTAAACAACTTCAGTTTGATTCCTAGCAGATTGTAACCAGAGAGTTTCACAAGACTTGAATCAAATCAATATTAGCAAGAGAAGATTCAAATAACAATTCAGACTGCTGAATCAGATCAATCAAAACATATTAGAGAAAAACACTTCTGAATCCTCACTGAAAAGCTATACAAAACTCACTGAATATTCATGTGGACAAACAACTAGTAAAATAAAATGAGACCACTTGAAACTCACCTGCCCCATGTTTCTAGAAGACCTTTTGACAAACAGCCCCCTAGAAAAGACACTATTTACAAAACTGAATATAAAAACTTAAAAACTCTATTTTACTCTAGACCATTCTTTAGAATATTTTTAGAATATAGATATACTCCAAAAATACTCTAAAAAGTATACACTAAGACACTAAAAATTTAAAGTAACACTTTGACACTACTTTATTGAAAAAGTAAAAACAATAAACGTTTCGACGGTTTTCAGCAAAAACCGACAAAGCCTTTTTAGCCCTTCGACTCGTGACACCGCTTCGCGACTCTGAGCGCCAACAAGCCACTTCCGCTCTCGATCCCCTTGAGCCGCGCGAATGCTTATCCTGGCCTCCCTCTCGCGAACACGGTCGACACGGCGTCGCAGTCAGTCGTCCATCCGAGTCTCGCTCCGTCTCTTCGTACACTCTTGATATCTTCTCCAACTTTGCCCGACCTCCCTGATCCTCGGCATCAAGCTCCCTGCTCGACCCTCAATCACCCACCATCGACAGTCGGCAACATCTTCACCCTGCACAAACAAGACAAGCCAAAACAAGAACACGACGCACTGCCAAAACCCTCGGCAGCCACACCTTCACTCCACATCGAAACCCTCGATGCACTCCACATACTCTCAACCACTCATCCTTATCAATCACTCATCATTCAGACCGAAACCACCCTTGGTTTCTTAGCTTTGAATGGTAGATATTTGAAAAAGTACTTCCCAAGTGTGTGGCAAAACGCTTGAAGTGTTAAAAGGCCGATATTGAAAGTATCACCCAAGGCCCGTCATGCTTTTAGCTCACTAAGTTTGCTAAAAGGTTGGGGGGCATGTGTTTATAACAAAAAATGGCATTAATGGTCAAACTAGGCAAATACTGAAAAATGGTATTTTTTGACCAAAAATATGTCAAACCTGGCAAAGGCCGGTCCAACCGGCCAGGTCCGGTCAGACCGGACCCACGGGCTCGGTCAGACCGGCTAGGGTTCAGAATATGAATTTGAGGAAGATTCGAGCTATTTGTACCCAAATATTATCCTAACAGATTTTTGGTCGAATCTTACTTTATCTCTAGCCAGGGATAACCAGCCCACCCCCTATAAATAGTAGGGGCAAGGTCGATTCAAGTGATCTCTCTCCAATCTCAAGAAATCCAAAGCCCTAGCTTTGAATCGCATTTACTTTTCTTTACTTTCCGCATCTTCGTGTGATTGCTTGAAAGCCCTCCGTTTGCCGCGTCCGTAATCACGGTAACCCTTGTTGGTTCGCTTGTGAACCTCCCGTTAATCCACGTAATGGATTGCTATCCTTTTTATCGTTTCTTATCGCCATATTTGGTAATTCGGCCCCTCAGCTGAATTTTATTTGATCTTTGGGCGTTTTTGCAGATCAAATTCCTTCCTAAACACCTCTGCAAAGCATGGAGGCGATTGAAGATCGTTTGCTTGGACTACCGAAGTTTGGCAGATCCGATCTGTTACTTCGGTCCGACTAGCGTTGGGATCCCGGTCTGACCGGACCTCGTCACGCCATTGTCGGCAACAGCCGGTCAGACCAACGGCACTTCGCTGGTCTGACCGGGGCCCTCCGCACCACACTGCACCGGAATCCGGAGGTTGCACCCGAAGCCCCTTCGCATTGCGCCACACCGGAGCCTCTGCCGAAGCCTGCGTGCCGAAGCCCACCTCGTCGGTCCTACCGAAGATACTTCGCCGGTCAGACCACCGGAGCCACCCTTCGCAGCTGCCCTCGAGATTCTGCCCAGAGCCCCTTCACATTCCTCCGGTCTGACCGAGGCTGTACCTCCGGTCTAACCGGGCCTGAGGCCGAAGGTTCCCTAGGGACCCTTCGGGCCAATTTCTGCTGTAACTCCGAATCGGCTGAGAAACCATGTTGAAGAATATGGTTTTGATACTCCAGATGTGATGAGTGATTGTCAACGGAAGTCAATGGAAGGGAGAGATGAAGACCTGCCGAGTCTGAGGCGCATGTGACTCAGGTACACGGGCAGTGAGCGATGGCCGGGCAGAGGAGCCGCGGAGTCGGGCTGGCCCAATCCGGGTACATGGCTAGGAGCGGCAGATGATCCACTGGTCTGTTGACTGGGTTTGACTCAGGTACACGGGCGGCGAGCGATTGCCGGGCTGAGGAAGCTGCGGGGTTGGGTCGGCCCAATCTGGGTACCCGGTGCGAAGACGGTGGACGCTTTGTCAGTTTCGGCGTAAAACTGACAATCTATGTTTAATTCGTTTTTTAGGATATTAATATTTAGATTTTAAGTTTAGAATATTTTTATTCGAGTCAGTTAATTTTTCTAAGAATATTTTAGTAATTTTCGGAATTTATTTTAGAGTCAATTTATTTTACCCAAGGGTAAAGTAGTCTTTTCATGTATTAGGATTTGCCTATAAATAGGCCCCTATCCCTTGGGGATGGTGGACTGTTCCTAATAGATTAATCTACATTCCACATTTTATTCGTTGTCCTTCTTCTGTTTTCCGGCGCAACTGGGATTGGCCCTTTTTTCATCGGCCTCAGGAAATTTTTCCACGGCAAAGCTTTCTTCACGGAGGGTTTGATCTTTTCACACGGCACCGACGCAGTTTGCAGGAGCGGCGCGGCAGCCCGAGCGCATGCAGCAGTCAGGAAAAGCATGCGCTTGTGGGACCCGCTGACAGTGCTGCCTTCTCACGGCATTAATGCGCACAGTTCATCTCCAGCAGGGAGCACGGATGGCTTGAGGATTCTAGAACCTTGATTTGTTAGCTATCAAAATTATTTTTGCTTTCTCTATACACATTGGTTCATCCGAAAATCTACTGCTGCTCTGCATGATAATGAACAGGCGCTGCATGGGTTTGCCGGACATCTATAGCAGTGCCACAAATGACGATCTACAGTAATGCGGGAAGAACAGGTTAGCGCTGCAGCTCACGGCGGCAGGAGAAGTTACGGCGAGTAAACGGCCGACGACGAAGATCTCCACGGCTCCCATGTAGGTAACTTTTAATCTCCTATTTTTTAGTAGATCCTTTTTAGAGATAATCATCTATTAATTAATGAGCGAAAATTTGTTTAGAAATTTCGTGTTAATTTAATTTGCCAGATTATTTTTAGTAATCGCATATTTTTATTTATATCTGTTTAATCTGCTTATATAAAAAAATAAAGAAAAGTTTATTGGTCGCAGTAGTATTTTAATTCTAGTTTTTACCTGAAATATTGTAGGTTTAACTCAGAATTAATTTTTGAGTGATCCATGTTTTATTCACTTGATTAGTATTTTATTTCTAGACTAAAATATAAATATCTCGTGATTTATTTCGGTGTTTATTTACGGCAGTGTTTTATCTAGTTTATCTTTAATATCAATTAAATTAAGACATCGGTCATTTTTATGCTAGATAATTTTAGTTTCAATAATTTGCTTTGCTAATATTATTTGTCTGGTAAAGTTCCGTTGGGTGTCGGGGTTAGATCACAGTTTAGCAAGATTTTTTTAGGCGCCCATTCACCCCCCCTCTAGTCGCTACTTTCGGTCCTACAAGTGGTATCAGATCGAGGTTAGGCTTTTCTAATATCTTAACCGATTCAAAACCTAGGTAGTGACCATGACGTCTTCTGGTAAAATCCCATCCCTAGAAGCTTTTGGCTACACTTATTGGAAGACTCACATGCGAGCATATTTTATGAGCCAGAGCTCGGACATATGGAAGATTTGTGTTCATCCTAATTTCACCATAACGACTATTGCTACGAATACTGCTGCTAATGTAATTACCCAGCATCAAAATAATAGTAAGGCAGTGAACATTTTATTTTCTGGTCTAGGTCCTAGTGAGTTTGAGCGTGTTAGCCATCTCACCACTGCTCGTGAGATCTGGGCTACCCTCTAGGCACACCATGAGGGGACAACTCAGGTCAAGGCTAGACTATATCAGACCTACCGGCGTGAGTATGAAAATTTCTCACAAAAGCCGGGTGAGACTGTTGAGGCTTTGTTTGGTCGTTTTCAATCGATCATTAACAAGCTTCGTGTTAACAAGGCCGAGGGTGATCAGCTGGTCTCGGATTATGAACAGGCGCTTAAGGTACTCCATACCTTGGACCCTAAGATCTGGGAGATCAAGGTCTCTTCTATTGTTGAGAGCACATCATATGATACCTTGACCATCGCAGAGCTTTTTAGTAAGCTCAAGGCCTCAGAGGTCGATATCCAGTTGAGATCAAATCTTACTGGTTCTGGATCAAAGACTCTGGCGCTTGCGACACCATCTGCTGATCCTAATGCCATGAGTTGTACTGCGTTTTCCTTGATGTCTATTTCCAAGAAACAACTTGATACTCTAGGAGATGATGATCTGTGCTTGTTTAACAACCGAGTGCGACATGTTTATGATAAGTGAATGTTTAAGAGACACGCAACAAAATCCGGATGCTTTGAGTGTGGTGACCCAGGTCATTTTATCGCCGACTGTCCCAAGCAGAAGAATTACAAGAAGGGAACTGGCGACAACTCCTACAACTCTGGCAAGTACGACAACTCCACGAAAGTCAAGCCCAAGACAAGGTTCTTTCGTAAGGCTCTGAAAGATTATAGGCGTGAGAACAAGAAGCGAGACGAGACCTTCTTTGCCGAGATGGAGAAAAGATACTCCAAGAGATCCTCGTCTTCCTCATCGTCTTCAAGTTCAAGTGATGAAGATATCATGATCAAGAAGGGGAAGGACAGAGACAATCCGGCGGGCCTCTGTTTCATGAGCTTCAGGGACAAGCTGAAGAGTCGCTCACGTCACAGCCGAAGACCCCACAAGAGCTTCTGCTCAATGGCTCTTGGGGAGAAGAAAGAGAAGGACTCCTCCGACGACTCCGACGATGACGACGATGAGAATGCATCTTCCTATGAACAAGAAGTTGTTAATTTACTAGAACAGAACAGTCAGGAGTTGAAGTATAGGGAGAAACTGCTTAGAGGGGCTAAGAAGAGGATAGAGGAGCTTGAGAGTGAGCTTGCCACAGCAAATGGCAAGATTGAGAGTCCGTCTTCTTCCCTTTGCTTGGGTGATAGTGGAGAGTGCCCTAACTGTGAGATGCTGTTGTGTGACCTGACGACTCTTAAGTCCAGGTACACAGAGAGAGTAGATGAGAGAGACGCATTGGCCACTGAGCTTGAAAGCGCTCAGTAGGAGCTAAAAGATGCTCATGCCACTGTTGTCGCACCTTGTGTAGACTGCCCATCTCATTTAGCTAGTATAGCTGAGCTGAGAGCCAAGAGTGATGAGCAGTTGAGCGAGTTAGCTGGAGTGAGAGGTGAGTTGGAGCAGACTAAGCTAGAGCTTGAGACCTTGTCAGTTCCATCCACTGTTTGTGAGAACTGCTTATCCATTAGAATGGAATTGATCAAGCTTAAAGCTGAGAAGTTTGTCGAAGTTGATAAAGAGTGTGAGATCTGTTTGTCTCAGGTGGAGGTGTTAGCTACTTTGAGAGAGGAGCTAGCTGATGTTCAGAACGAGAACTTTTACCTCCGTCAGATTCTGAGTTGGATTAGTGCTAGAGAGCCACAGCTCGGCATGATGATCCAGCAGTTCAAGAGACCAGATGGGTTTGGGGTAGGTTACACCTATACCAAGGCTGATTTTGAGAGCGCCATTAGCCGAGCAGTGGAGTGGAGTAAGATGACTCCCGAACAGAGATATCCCAAGACTCACTCCACTGAGTCCTTTAAGGATAGTCAGCCCAAGGATGGAGTGTTCCAAGAACAACCTAAAGCTCCACCTAATAAGCAGATCTAGGTTCCTAAGCCTAAAACTCTTCACACTTCTCTTGATTCTTTACCTGGACCTTCTCATACCAAGGATGCTACACCCAACACCACCAAGCCTAAGAACCCTAAGCCACAACAATATATCAAGAAGTCTACCTATCACTGTGAGTTTTGTCAGAGAGATGGGCATCTTGAGGAGTTTTGCTTTAGGAGGAAGCGGGTTGAGCGAGCAGAGAGAGCTCGAGGTGGGCAGGAGCAGTTCAACCAGCAGGGTGGTAGACAGAGAGTTCCTCGACGTATAGAGAGGCTAGAGGCGAGGTCACGTCGTGTAGGTGGTGGTAGAGGAGACGGTTTTCATAACAGTGCTCCAGATGGTGGTTTCCGTTCCGGCAGAGTTCCAGCTCGTTATAGATACGATTTTGGATCTCGCGACCATGATTTTAGGAAGAACAGAGGACCGCGCTTTGATCCGCGCTTCAGTCCAGACTCATATGATTCCTTTTGCTTTCCTACATACGCGCGGATGGCTCGACACTGGTTCAACACTTTTACTAAACCTGGCATTGGACCGTTTGGTCCCACTCATGATTATTGATCGTGTTTTTGGGAGCTGTGTATCTTTTTAGGATATTTTGAGTCAACTTTTCATTGGTATCAGTTTTCTTTTTTCTTTCTTTATTTCCATTGAGTCTTTTTGTGTGCGTTCATATCATGCATAATCATCAATCACATTTTGAGCTTGCTTCTATTATATGATTAATCTGCTTTACTTTCTCTAGCTAGTATATGTTTTTGATTACTTGTCGATGATCATGTTCTGGTCCAGTTCACATGTTATATCTAATATTTGTCATATGCATGGCTTTTATGCTTTAAAATTTGAAAAATGATCACCATTGCTTCCGGTAACTAGCATGTGTAGGTTGAATGCTTTCGCTATCTTTTACATGCCTTGTAGCTAGATCCTTACTTAGATGCAGATATGCAACTTGGACATTTATATGTTTTAAATATGCAAAAGGTGCTTTAAAAATGATAAAAATTCAAAAAAAAATATTTATGCATTTTTATGATTATAAGAAAAGATCCAGGTGGGTTTGCTTTATCGCATTACATTGTTCTGAACTGCTTACCATAGCACTTTGGTATGAACTAGGACGGTGTAATGTATGCCAAGACCAGTGTCTTAAGCTTCTGATGGTCCAGTTCTGGCCTAGGCTTGACTTGGTCGATTAGCATAAGGTTTGACATGCAAATAACCCCTGGCAGAAATGAAAAATATAAAGAAAAAGTCCGAAAAATTTAAAAAGATGACAAGTTTGCTGAAGCACTTTGTTTTGGGACAATGCTTATCTTGGTAGATATCAGTTAGCTTTTGCATATCATGCTTTACTTTGCTTGTTAACTAGAAAATGTGGTGATGCTTTTGTTTTGCAAAAATCGAAAAATGCGTGCTAATGACTTTCTTAAGATATCATCTATTGCACTGATCATGTCATGTATCTTAGACAGTATATCTTTCGCTATACCTGTTAGATGTTGTTATTGCAGTTAATCATATCTAAGAAGCATGCTTTTCACACTCCACCTGCACTCCATTTGCATTCATGGCATATTTTGAGGGGGAGCTGCATTTCAGGGGGAGTTTGTGTTTATGTCTCTTTAAAGTGCATTTAGTCTCACTTGATGAGTCCAATTGTCAACAAGGGGGAGAAATTTTGGATATATTTTTGGCTTTCTCTGCGATTTATTTTAGGGGGAGTTTTCTTGTTGGTAATTCTGAGATTTGCACTTGGTTTTGAGGCTTTATTTTTTGGTTAACCATAATGACCATTTTTCTTGCTTCTGTTTGGCTTTTGGTCATTAGGGTTAAACTTTTATTTTAACTCTTCTATTTTCTTTTGTTGTTGTTTTCATGTTTCCACGTGTTTTGCAGGTTCTGGAGATGAGCTGAAAAGGGTGTTGACAATGCACTCATCAAGGGAGAGATTGAGAAACCATGTTGAAGAATATGGTTTTGATACTCCAGATGTGATGAGTGATTGTCAACGGAAGTCAATGGAAGGAAGAGATGAAGACCTGCCGAGTCTGAGGCGCATGTGACTCAGGTACACGGGCAATGAGCGACGGCCAGGCAGAGGAGCCGCAGAGTCGGGCTGGCCCAATCCGGGTACATGGCTAGGAGCGGCAGATGATCCACTGGTCTGTTGACTGGGTTTGACTCAGGTACACGGGCGGCGAGCGATTGCTGGGCTGAGGAAGCTGCGGGGTCGGGTCGGCCCAATCCGGGTACCCGGTGCGAAGATGGTGGACACTTTGTCAGTTTCGGCGTAAAACTAACAATCTCTGTTTAATTCGTTTTTTAGGATATTAATATTTAGATTTTAAGTTTAGAATATTTTTATTCGAGTCAGTTAATTTTTCTAAGAATATTTTAGTAATTTTCGGAATTTATTTTAGAGTCAATTTATTTTACCCAAGGGTAAAGTAGTCTTTTCATGTATTAGGATTTGCCTATAAATAGGCCCCTATCCCTTGGGGATGGTGGACTGTTCCTAATAGATTAATCTACATTCCACATTTTATTCGTTGTCCTTCTTCTGTTTTCCGGCGCAACTGGGATTGGCCCTTTTTTCATCGGCCTCAGGAAAGTTTTCCACGGCAAAGCTTTCTTCACGGAGGGTTTGATCTTTTAACATGGCACCGGCGCAGTTTGCAGGAGCAGCGCGGCAGCCCGAGCGCATGCAGCAGTCAGGAAAAGCATGTGCTTGTGGGACCCGCTGACAGTGCTGCCTTCTCACGGCATTAATGAGCACAGTTCATCTCCAGCAGGGAGCACGGATGGCTTGAGGATTCCAGAACCTTGATTTGTTAGCTATCAATTTGATTTTTGCTTTCTCTATACACATTGGTTCATCCGAAAATCTGCTGCTGCTCCGCATGATAATGAACAGGCGCTGCATGGGTTTGCCGGACATCTATAGCAGTGCCACAAATGACGATCTACAGTAATGCGGGAAGAACAGGTTAGCGCTGCAGCTCACGGCGGCAGGAGAAGTTACGGCGAGTAAACGGCTGGCGACGAAGATCTCCACGGCTCCCATGTAGGTAACTTTTTAATCTCCTATTTTTTAGTAGATCCTTTTTAAAGATAATCATCTATTAATTAATGAGCGAAAATTTGTTTAGAAATTTCGTGTTAATTTAATTTGCCAGATTATTTTTAGTAATCGCATATTTTTATTTATATCTGTTTAATCTGCTTATATAAAAAAAAATAAAGAAAAGTTTATTGGTTGTAGTAGTATTTTAATTCTAGTTTTTACCTGAAATATTTTAGGTTTAACTCAGAATTAATTTTTGAGTGATCCATGTTTTATTCACTTGATTAGTATTTTATTTCTAGACTAAAATATAAATATCTCGTGATTTATTTCGGTGTTTATTTACGGCAGTGTTTATCTAGTTTATCTTTAATATCAATTAAATTAAGACATCGGTCATTTTTATGCTAGACAATTTTAGTTTCAATAATTTGCTTTGCTAATATTATTTGTCTGGTAAAGTTCCGTTGGGTGTCGGGGTTAGATCACAGTTTAGCAAGATTTTTTTAGGCGCCCATTCACCCCCCTCTGGTCGCTACTTTCGGTCCTACATCGGCCTCTAAATTGGCCGATTCTAGGTATTTTGATCATTTTGTTGCTATTTACATTATTACCAGTACTTTTCGGCCAATTGGGTTAAAATATCAATTATTTATCTGATTGCTTGGCGACTCCAAATCCCTTGTCACTATCCAGGGTAGTCGGAACGTGGCGTCGGTATCGTTGTGATACTTTGGACGTCGAACCGGCCCAAGTGTGGGGCGCATTTCTGCATCAACAAATGGCTTCAGCGTAAAGTAAGTTTATGAAAAATAAATCCACAGTTCTTTGTAGTTGTTGGTTTTGGAATCATTTTATTAACTGGTATTTTTTATGTTGTTTGCAATGCAGATTCACATTATACATCTACAAGGCAAAACAAGTGAGTTGATATATGCCCTCTCACATGGGCTAGACCATCGGGCACGTGTGTACAATAGATGCTACATAGATGGGTTTCTGTTCCGGACGACCACCATGGAGAACAAATTAACTAATCAAAATAGTGAAGTTATTGTTAAGGGCGATGATAGTACATGCAATATGGACTGGTATGGTGTGATTAAAAATATAATCTCTCTAAATTTTGCAGATGAGAAGGAATTGGTGCTCTTCCAGTGTGACCGGTTTGATGTACCTACAAGCACTAAGAGCAAGGGTAAAGGTTACAGTAGGGATCAATATGGGATTATTGATATTCATAATTATCGTTTTCGTTATTTAGATGATCCTTACATCTTGGAAACACAAGCGGAGCAGGTGTTTTATGTGAAGAATGTGAAAAAACCAGATTGGTGTAGTGTTCTTAGGATGAAACCTAGAAATCTTTTTGTAGGTCTTCAAAATAATGAAGAAATTGATATAGACTCACTTGATGTTGTTGTGGAAGTTATGAATGTTTCAGGGAGACAAGGAGAATTGACAAATTGGGTAAGAGCAGACATTGAAGGCGTTAGTGGTGATGCATCTATCATTGAGAAGACGATGGCTAAAACTATAAAAGAACTGAGGGATGAGGACTTGGGAGATGAAGATGATGATGTCGATGACAATGATTTGGTTGATGGAGTTGTTGCACCTGCCTATGATGCTGATGGCGATGACGATGATTTTTTTGTATAAATAAAGATTATTGTTCACTCAATTTTGTAATGCTATGCAATGACATGTACAACAAAATAGTTTTGTGCTCATTTCAGCAACTAAAACTTTAGAATGGAGTCCAAAATTCAATTTTCAATGTTCAAAATTTCAGAATCTAGAAACTCCATTCCAGATTCCAAAACCTCAAATTATGGCAACTCCATTTCAGAATCTGGCAACTCTAGTTCACATTGCAAATCTTAAGAATATGGACATTGAATCAAGTCTTCATACATAGCTCCATGGTACTGAATTGACACATAATAAGTAGGTACTGAATTAACTAAGTAGTGATAGCTCCATGGTTGACTCAATGGTTGATGCCCAAAAGTGTGTTGCATCCATCATTTCCTGAAGAGCTTGTCAATCAGTGCATCAATCTTCTCAGTGAGGACATGCAACTTCTCACTCAATGCATCAATTTTATCATTGAGGACATGAAACTTCTCACTCACTTTTTCAAAAGATATCTCTCTCTCTTATTTCCACCTTCTGAATTATCATGCAATAAGATCATGGTTCCTTTGGAAAGTAGGGAAGAAAAACAAAGGAATTGGAAAAATACAGGAATATGATAGGATTACATGTATGAAACACATGATTAGAAAACATAGGAAATTTATAGGATATGGTGTTTGGAACACATGAATGAAATAATGTAGGAATTTTTTGATTGAACAGTAATCTTATTTTGCTTTTATTCTAACATGTTATAATATACCATATTTGCATTCCTTGATAATGGGCCCATTGAACAATGAGAGTAAACAATGAAGATTACTTTTTGTTCTTCATGCACAGGATTCTTAAAATGAGGTTAGATTAGATTTTTTTATTTCCTGTGAAATATGGATGAATAAATAGTATTCCTATGGAATTCATTGCAACAAATCCTTTAATCCAAAGACATGTACAATAGTAATTTCAGATACATTTTGCCTTTTGTGAAGGATGTGTGCCTACTCTTGTAAAAAAAGAATTACCCTACTCAATACTGAAGCATGCTTCTCTACTATCCCATTTCAGCAAAATTATCCAACAATTTCAGAAAAAGTACGAACCCTAGAAATGGATGAGGAGCCATGCTGAATAGCGTGGGCCTCATGGCTCTAGAAGTGATGAGTCATTGTCAACGATAGTCAAAGAGGACTGAAGAAGAGAGGAGATCTGCTGTTTTATGGGCCGCGTGTGACTCAGGTACACGGGCAGCGAGCGACTGTCGGGCAGAGGAGGCTGCGAAGTCGGGCTGGCCCAATCCGGGTGCATGGGCCAGAAGCAGTAGAAGACCCACTGGGCTGTTGACCAGGATTGACTCAGGTACACGGGCGGTGAGTGATTGCCGGGCTGAGAGAGCTGCGGAATCGGGCCGGCCCAATCCGGGTACCTGGTGCAAAGTCGGTGGAGGCTTTGTCAGTTTCGGCGCAAAACTGACGACCGTCGATCTTGTATCCGACTGTCCAGAAGAGAAGCCGTAGTCGCTACGAAAACTTAGCTTCCGGATAAGTCATCTGTAACTCTAGGCCCACAGTCAGTCTGTCGTGTCTGTAAAAATACCTAAGGGCAGTAGAGTCTTTTCCTTTATTTTTGAGTCTGTAAAAACCCTAAGGGGCAGGTAGAATATTCCTAGTGTTGGGCTGCCTATAAATAGGACCCCAACCCCTAGGGTTTGGACTACCCTTTTGCTGAAAATCAATACTACTCCTTTGGGTCATTTTGTTTCTTGCATTCTCTCTCCCCTGTTCATGCGTGGGTCACCAGGCAACAAGCCTTGTTCTTCCTGAAGTTTTTAAGTGACTTTTTGTTGTCTGGGAGAGCTTTTAATCTGGCTGTTTTTGCTTGTGCGAAGCATTTTTGTGCACTGCAGTTCATTCTCTGTGCGTGCGATCAATTTATTTGGAACAGAAGCTTCTCTGTTGTATGTGTTCTTCGTGAGAAGTAGTACTAGTTCTTGCTGTTGCAAGTAGTACTACTACTCTGTAGCAAGTAGTACTACTTTCCTGTAGCTACAGTATGCTAGTACTTTAGCCTTGCTTTTCCTGTGTTGCTTTTTGATCGAGTTGGCAGGGTCAAAGTCCCTTTTCTTGTGTGAAGTCCAACTCTGTGTTGCAGACTTCGAATCTGCAAGCTTCGAATCTGCAGGCTTCGAATCAGCAGACTTCGAATCAGCAGACTTCGAATCTGCAAGCTTCGAATCTGCAGACTTCGAATCTGCAAGCTTCGAACCTGTAGACTTCGAATCAGCAGGCTTCGAATCAGCAGACTTCGAATCAGCAGACTTCGAATCTGCAAGCTTCGAATCTGCAGACTTCGAATCTGCAAGCTTCGAACCTGCAGACTTCGAATCAGCAGACTTCGAATCTGCAAGCTTCGAATCTGCATACTTCGAATCTGCATACTTCGAATCTGCAACCTTCGAATCTGCATACTTCGAATCTGCAACCTTCGAATCTGCATACTTCGAATCTGCATACTTCGAATCTGCATACTTCGAATCTGCATACTTCGAATCTGCAACCTCCGAATCTGCAACCTCAGAATCTGCAACCTCAGAATCTGCAACCTCAGAATCTGCAACCTCAGAATCAGCAAACTTCGAATCTGCAGACTTAGTCAATCTGTTCTCGCGTTGCTGTTTAGTTTTTCTTTTTAAAATGCGTTGGGTTTTGGGAGCAGGCCATTGATTCGAAAGAATTTTTAGGCGCCCATTCACCCCCCCTCTGGTCGCTACTTTCGGTCCTACAAGTGGTATCAGAGCCTGGTTAGGGTTTTTCCATACCTTAACCGGTTCTAAACCCCGGTAGTGACCATGACGTCTCCTGGCAAGGTCCCGTCCTTGGAAGCCTATGGCTATAATTATTGGAAGACTCGCATGCGAGCTTATCTAATGAGCCAGGGCTCGGACATATGGGACATTTGTGTTCACACCACATTTGTCATTCTGCCAGTCACTGAGCATGGTACTGCTGGTATCATTGCTCAGCATCTGAGCAACAGTAAGGCTGTGAACATTCTGTTTTCTGGATTAGGTCCCACTGAGTTTGAGCGTGTGAGTCATCTCTCCACTGCGAGAGAGATCTGGGCTACCCTCAAGGCACACCATGAGGGAACAGCACAGGTCAAGGCTCGGCTCTATCAGACCTACCGGCGTGAATATGAGAATTTCACACAGAAGCCGGGTGAATCTGTTGAGGCTTTGTTTGGTCGCTTTCAGTCGATCATTAACAAGCTTCGGGACAACAAGGCTGAGGGTGCTCAGTTAGTCTCAGATCACGAGCAGGCGCTCAAGGTTCTTCATACCTTGGACCCAAAGATCTGGGAGATCAAGGTATCCTCTATCGTTGAGAGCACTTCTTACGATACCTTGACCATTTCTGAGTTATTTAGCAAGCTGAAGGCCACTGAGGTAGATATCCAGCTGAGATCAAATCTCACTGGTTCGGGATCAAAATCCCTGGCCCTTGCTACACCTTCTGTTGATCCCTCTGCTGTGAGTTGTGCTGGGTTCTCTTTGATGTCTATCACTAAGGACCAGCTTGAGTCTTTGGGAGATGATGAGTTGTGTCTGTTTAACAACCGGGTGCGTCGTGTCTATGACAAAAGAATGTTCAAAAGACACGGCACAAAATCCGGATGCTTTGAGTGTGGTGATCCAGGACACTTCATCGCCGACTGCCCCAAGCGCAACGGCCACAAGAAGGGCACCAGTGGCAGCTTCCACGACTCCGGCAAGCATGAGAGCTCATCCTTCAACAAGGGCAAGCCGAAGACTCGTTTCTTCAAGAAGGCCCTGAAGGACTACCGGCGAGAGAACAAGAAGCGCGACAAGGCCTTCTTCGCCGAGATGGAGAAGAGCTACTCCAAGCAGTCCACGTCTTCTTCCTCTTCATCAAGCTCAAGCGATGAGGAGATCGTCATCAGGAAGGGGAAGGACAAGGACGATCCGGCGGGCCTCTGCTTCATGGCCTTCGGAGACAAGCCGAAGAGCCGCTCACACCAGCGCCGAAGATCCCGCAAGAGCTTCTGTTCAATGGCTCTTGGGGATAAGGAAGAAAAGAGCTCCTCCGACGACTCCGACGACGACGATAGCAAGGACCGGGGACTGGAGGATGTTTGGATCATGGACTCAGGATGCTCTCGCCACATGACGGGACATCGCAGATGGTTCTCCAGTCTCACTCCCCCGAGCTCCAAAGAGTACATTACATTCGGGAACAGCGGTCAAGGGAAAGTAAGTGGCATAGGCTCAATCAGCATCTCAGACCATTTCTCTTTAAAGAATGTTGCTTTGGTCAAAAATCTGAATTTTAATTTAATTTCTGTGTCGCAACTTCTTGAGGATGGTTTGGAAGTGCGTTTTAAGAAGGGAAATTCTTCTGTGGTTGATTCTAGAGGGTCTTTAGTTTGTCAGATTTTACCCTTCGGTAAAGTTTTTCGAATTGACTTCTCTAGTTCTTTTGGCCCTTCTCGCTGTTTGATTGCTGGATCCTCCTCTGAGCTCTGGAAGTGGCATAGGAGGTTAGGTCATTTGAGTTTTGATCTGCTAGTCAGGTTAAGCTCTATGGACCTCATCCGAGGATTGCCCAAGCTTAAGATGGAGAAGGATCTAGTGTGTCATCCCTGTCGTCATGGAAAAATGGTTGCCGCTTCTCATTCACCTGTGACTCAGGTGTTGACCTCGTATCCAGGCGAGCTTTTACATTTGGACACTGTAGGTCCAGCTCGGGTACGCTCAGTCGGTGGGAAATGGTATGCACTTGTGATTGTTGACGACTTTTCTCGTTTCTCGTGGGTTTTCTTTTTGGAGTCTAAGGATGAAACTTTTCAATTTGTCCATGACCTGATTTTGAAGCTGAAGAATGAGAACAATGGCCGGATGCGAGCAATTCGCTCCGACAACGGTTCTGAGTTCAAGAATTCTCAGTTTGTCAGCTTCTGTAGTGATCAGGGTCTGGACCATCAGTTTTCCTCTCCTTACACTCCCCCACAGAACGGCGTTGTGGAACGAAAGAACCGCACGCTAGTCGAGATGGCCAGGACGATGCTCGATGAGCACAGGACTCCTAGGCGTTTTTGGGCTGAAGCCATGAACACGGCTTGCTATCTGGCCAACCGCATTTTTCTTAGAGCTTACCTAGGTAAGACATCATATGAGTTGCGGTTTGGCAGACAGCCCAAGGTGAGCCACTTGCGAGCGTTTGGCTGCAAGTGCTTTGTGCTCAAGAAGGGAGGGCATTTGGACAAGTTTGAGTCTCGCTGCTGGGATGGTGTTTTTCTTGGTTATGCTTTGCATTCTCGAGGTTTTCGTGTTTGGAACCTCGAATCCCAGCTGCTTGTCGAGACTTGTGAAGTTTCTTTTGATGAGTCCATGCTTTCTTTGACTCCTTCGTTTGAGCTTTCTGGTGATGATGAGCTCGGAGAGTCCATCTTTGAAGAAGATGAGGATACTCCAGCTGCTGATGAGGGTGGGCCTTCTGCATCCCCCGCAGAGCGCACACCTTCTGAGACTTCGACTGATGATGAGGGCGGACCTCTGATCACTTCTTCCACTTCGATCGAGCCCCCTCAGTCGAGTCCAGAGGTGCCAGCTGCTGACTCCGGTGAGGTGACTTCAGATCACCAGGGAACCCGAGCAGTTCAGCGTGACCATCCCTCAGAGCTCATCATTGGTGATTTGACTGAGAGAACTTTGCGTTCTTCTGCCTCTCTTGCTGTGTTTGCTGAATCTGCATTTGTTGCATCTTTTGAGCCCAGAGACATTTCTCATGCTCTTTCTGATTCAAATTGGATTAATGCTATGCAAGAAGAGCTTGAGAATTTTGTCCGCAATCGGGTTTGGACATTAGTTGAGCCGCCACCAGGATGCAACCCCATAGGCACCAAGTGGGTATTCAAGAACAAACAAGGTGAAGATGGGGTTGTGGTGCGCAACAAGGCTCGACTAGTTGCCCAGGGTTATTGCCAGAAGGAAGGTATTGACTTCGAAGAAACCTTCGCTCCTGTTGCCCGTCTTGAGTCCATTCGTATTCTTCTAGCTTTTGCCGTTTCGAAGGGTTTTAAACTTTTTCAAATGGACGTTAAGAGTGCTTTTCTGAATGGGTTCATAGAGGAGGAGGTTTATGTTAGGCAACCCCCCGGTTTTGAGAACCCTAAGTTTCCTCGACATGTTTTTAAGTTGCATAAGGCTTTATACGGGTTGAAGCAAGCCCCCAGGGCTTGGTATGACCGGTTAAAGCAATTTTTGTTGGGGAAGGGCTTTGTGATGGGTTCTGTGGACAAAACTCTTTTCTTGCTCAGAGATGCTTCAGATTTTCTAGTTGCTCAGATTTACGTGGACGATATTATCTTTGGCGGTACTACTGATTCTCTTGTGTCCAAGTTTTCTGAGCAGATGCACAGTGAGTTTGAGATGAGTCTCATGGGTGAGCTCAAGTACTTTCTAGGGCTCCAGATCAAGCAGACCAAGGACGGCACCTTCATCCACCAAGGTAAGTACACTCGTGACATGTTGAAAAAATTTGACTTTGGTGGTGAGCTGAAGCCGCAGATGACCCCGATGGGCACTTCTGGGGGTCTGGACAAGGACGAGAGCGGTGTCAAGGTCAACGAGAGAGAATTTCGAGGGATGATCGGGTCGCTGCTGTACTTGACGGCGACTAGGCCAGACATACAGTTCGCCGTGGGACTGTGCGCGCGCTTCCAGTCTTCACCACGCGCGTCTCATCGGCAGGCTGTCAAGCGCATCTTCAGGTATCTCACTTATGCGCCTGATCTTGGTCTCTACTATTCAGCATCATCTTCTCTTGATTTATCTGGCTTTTCGGACGCTGACTTTGGTGGGTGCCGGTTGGATCGCAAGTCGACTTCCGGTACTTGCCAGTTTCTTGGTTCTTCTCTTGTCTCTTGGTCTTCTCGAAAGCAATCTGGAGTTGCTCTTTCGACCACAGAGGCTGAGTATGTAGCTGCTGCTAGCTGCTGCTCACAGTTGGTTTGGATGATTTCCACTCTGCGAGATTTTGGGTTGTTCTTTCCTACCAGAGTTCCATTGTTTTGCGACAGCACGAGTGCTATTAGTGTAGGGAAAAACCCATGTCTCCATTCAAAAACCAAACATATTGATGTGCGCTTTCACTTTTTGCGGGATCAATATGAGAAAGGTGTCATTGACCTTGTTCATGTTGATACCCATCATCAGTTGGCTGACATTTTCACCAAACCCCTAGATCAGTCTACTTTTGAGCGTTTACGAGGGGATTTGGGTGTTGTGTATCCTTTCTAGGATATTTTGCGTCAGTTTTTCTTTCTTCTTTACTCTTTTCTTGAGTCTTTTTGTGTGTGTTCATATCATACATATTCACATATCACACTTTTGAGCCTGCTTCTGTTATATGATTAAACTGCTTTACTTATTCTAGCTGGTACATGCTTTTGATTACTCGTCGATGATCATGCTTTGTTTCAGTTCATTTGATATGTCTGATATCTGTCATATGCATGGCTTTTACGCTTTCAACTTGAAAAATGATCACCATTGCTTCTGGTAACTAGCATGTGTAGGCTGAGTGCTTTTGCTATCTGTTACATGCCTTGTAGCTAGTTCATCACATAGATGCAGATATGCAACTTGGACATCTTTATGCTTTAACATGGAAAATATGCTATAAAAATGATAAAAAATCAAAAAATGAATGAAAATTCCATGCCTTTTTATGCTTGAGTTGAAAAGATCCAAGTGGGTTTGCTTTGTCGCATTGCATTGTTCTGGACTGCTTACCATAGCACTTTGGTATGAACTAGGACAGTGTAGTGTATGCCAAGACCAATGTCTTAAGCTTCCGATGGTCCAGTTTTGGCCTAGGCTTGACTTGGTCGGTTAGCATAAGGTTTGACATGCACATAACCCTTGGCACAAATGAAAAAAGGAAAAATGAAAAAGCCTGAACTTTTAACAAGATAACCAGTTTGCTGAAGCACTTTGTTTTGAACAATGTTTATCTTGGTAGACATCAGTTAGCTTCTGCATCTCATGCTTTACCTTGCTTATTAACTAGGAAATATGGTGATGTTTTGTTTTGCAAAAACTGAAAAATGCGTGCTAATGACTTTCTTTAGATATCATCTGTTGCACTGATCATGCCATGTGTCTTAAGACAGTATGTCTGTTGCTATACTTGTTAGATGTTGTAATTGCAGTCAATCATATCTGAGAAGCATGCTTTCTACACTCCACCTACACCCCAGCTGAATTCACTGCATATTTTGAGGGGGAGTTGCTTTTCAGGGGGAGTCTGTGTCTCTTTTGAGTGCTTGATGAGTTTACTTGTCAACAAGGGGGAGAAAATTTGGGATCAGAGTTTAAGGGGGAGTTAGTTCTTACTCTGTCGATATCCTTGTTGTTCTGAAATCACACTCATTTTGAGCTTTTACGTTTTGGTTAACCATAATGACCGTTTCTTGCTTTTGGTTGGCTTTTGGTCATTAGGGTTAAACTTTTACCTCATTTCTTCTTCTTCTTTGTTTTCTTGTGTTTTGTTTTCGTGTTTCCACATTTGTTCACAGGTGTTGAAGAGCTGAGAATTGAGGAGTGTTGACAATGCACTCATCAAGGGGGAGATTGAGGAGCCATGCTGAATAGCGTGGGCCTCATGGCTCTAGAAGTGATGAGTCATTGTCAACGATAGTCAAAGAGGACTGAAGAAGAGAGGAGATCTGCTGTTTTATGGGCCGCGTGTGACTCAGGTACACGGGCAGCGAGCGACTGTCGGGCAGAGGAGGCTGCGAAGTCGGGCTGGCCCAATCCGGGTGCATGGGCCAGAAGCAGTAGAAGACCCACTGGGCTGTTGACCAGGATTGACTCAGGTACACGGGCGGTGAGTGATTGCCGGGCTGAGAGAGCTGCGGAATCGGGCCGGCCCAATCCGGGTACCTGGTGCAAAGTCGGTGGAGGCTTTGTCAGTTTCGGCGCAAAACTGACGACCGTCGATCTTGTATCCGACTGTCCAGAAGAGAAGCCGTAGTCGCTACGAAAACTTAGCTTCCGGATAAGTCATCTGTAACTCTAGGCCCACAGTCAGTCTGTCGTGTCTGTAAAAATACCTAAGGGCAGTAGAGTCTTTTCCTTTATTTTTGAGTCTGTAAAAACCCTAAGGGGCAGGTAGAATATTCCTAGTGTTGGGCTGCCTATAAATAGGACCCCAACCCCTAGGGTTTGGACTACCCTTTTGCTGAAAATCAATACTACTCCTTTGGGTCATTTTGTTTCTTGCATTCTCTCTCCCCTGTTCATGCGTGGGTCACCAGGCAACAAGCCTTGTTCTTCCTGAAGTTTTTAAGTGACTTTTTGTTGTCTGGGAGAGCTTTTAATCTGGCTGTTTTTGCTTGTGCGAAGCATTTTTGTGCACTGCAGTTCATTCTCTGTGCGTGCGATCAATTTATTTGGAACAGAAGCTTCTCTGTTGTATGTGTTCTTCGTGAGAAGTAGTACTAGTTCTTGCTGTTGCAAGTAGTACTACTACTCTGTAGCAAGTAGTACTACTTTCCTGTAGCTACAGTATGCTAGTACTTTAGCCTTGCTTTTCCTGTGTTGCTTTTTGATCGAGTTGGCAGGGTCAAAGTCCCTTTTCTTGTGTGAAGTCCAACTCTGTGTTGCAGACTTCGAATCTGCAAGCTTCGAATCTGCAGGCTTCGAATCAGCAGACTTCGAATCTGCAAGCTTCGAATCTGCAGACTTCGAATCTGCAAGCTTCGAACCTGCAGACTTCGAATCAGCAGGCTTCGAATCAGCAGACTTCGAATCAGCAGACTTCGAATCTGCAAGCTTCGAATCTGCAGACTTCGAATCTGCAAGCTTCGAACCTGCAGACTTCGAATCAGCAGACTTCGAATCTGCAAGCTTCGAATCTGCATACTTCGAATCTGCATACTTCGAATCTGCAACCTTCGAATCTGCATACTTCGAATCTGCAACCTTCGAATCTGCATACTTCGAATCTGCATACTTCGAATCTGCATACTTCGAATCTGCATACTTCGAATCTGCAACCTCCGAATCTGCAACCTCAGAATCTGCAACCTTAGAATCTGCAACCTCAGAATCTGCAACCTCAGAATCAGCAAACTTCGAATCTGCAGACTTAGTCAATCTGTTCTCGCGTTGCTGTTTAGTTTTTCTTTTTAAAATGCGTTGGGTTTTGGGAGCAGGCCATTGATTCGAAAGAATTTTTAGGCGCCCATTCACCCCCCCTCTGGTCGCTACTTTCGGTCCTACAATGGACCTCTCTTACTTGATGGCTATCATTGCTTGCTGGCGCTTGTTACCGGAGCCGCTTCCTAGCGCTTGGTACCTTCACCAGTTGTCACCATTGTACGAGTCCCCCGACGACTCGACGATGATCCACTACAACAATCCAGGCAACTTCCATCGGCTTTAGCCCTTTCCCGATGGAAGAAGCTAACTTCCGTCGGCAAAAGGCTAACTTCCGTCGGCATTTGGCCGACGGAAGCGGGTAGACGGAAGTTAGCTAACTTCCGTCGGCTTGCTTCACGTGGCCGACGGAAGTTAGCGCCGAACTCTGTCATGTCAGCAGAGGGGCGCTAACTTCCGTTGGCCAGCCTGGCTGACGCAAGTTAGGGGCCCTTAACTTCCGTTGGCTTTGACCCTAGCCGACGGAAGTTAGCCTTTCTGCCCACGTGGCCGAAAGCAGCTAACTTCCATCGGCTATGGTCAAAGCCGACGGAAGTTAGCTGGTATTTTTTTTTGTTTTTTCCTAGTTCCCCTACTCACACTCACATCCAACCACAATTTCAATCACATTCACATATAACATCCAAAACACATTCAAACTTCACATATAACATCCAAAATCAATCTGACATCCAAATTCACATCCAAAATCACATAATATAACTGAATTCACATCCAAAGTCACAGTACACATCTGAATTCACATATAACATCCAAATTCACATACAAATTCACATAACACAGCGAGAGCCACATACAAAGTCACATTTGTCCATATACTCACTGATCGCCCACATTTGGGTCGTGGGTGCCGCCGCTGCCTCCCGCTTCATCCACATTTGCCCCGGTGGCTCCATCCTGACCTGGCGTACGGAAACTCTGAAGAAATAGACAAAATTAGAGAACAAACTCAACTACCCTTCTAAACGCTAACTTAAGTATCTAGGAGGTACCTCAGGTGATGTAGGAGATAGTGGTGGTGGCGGGGGAGGTAGTGGTTGGAACATGGACATGTCAAATCCACTATTTTGTTGGGCTAGTTGCTACACATGTTGTAATGTAATCAGTTAGTTCTAAACCTATTTCTGAATACTTTTGAACTGCAACACTCTAAACTAAACTTACTTGGATCATCGCCTGCTGTTGTGCTAAGCAGGTAGTATAGTACTCTTGTTGTTTCCTGTTGTGCTCGTCGCGCCGCCTCATTTCCTCCCTCATCCGAACCATCTTCGGGGTTTCTTCTGAGCGACGACGGCTGGAGCCAACTCCGACGGAGCTCTGCGATGACTGAGCTGACTTCTGAGCTCTCACCGCTCTCGAGTCAATAACTCCATTGAACATGGAGTACCTGCAACATTGAATTAGTTAGTTACCATCACAATACCATACACAAAACATTAGTAAAAACACTGGTACATGTCATTCGGCACCTTATGGTTCTTAGGAAGGATATCACTGATCAGATTTAAGAGCTTCTTATAACAATTGTTTGAAAATGCAAACTTTGACTTAATAGCCATAATACGAGTCACGAAAGCGAGAACGCTTACGGTGGTGTGCTCATGCAATGGCTCTTCTGAAGCTCGAAGGATGTCGAAAAACTTTTGAACCTCCGGTGTTGGAGGATCCTCAGGGTTTGATTCAAACTCCAGTCGTATAGCATCAAGCATCTCATCCATCCTATCGTCAGCAACACTATCATCTTCTTCTTCCACTACTAATACCGTTTTTTCATGGCCTGTTTCGCCGTGAAAAGACCAAACTTCATAACCTGGCACGAAACCATATTTGCAAATATGCAATGACAACGTCCTCTTGTCTTGCCAACGAGAATTTCTGCACTTCATGCATGGGCACCTCGCGCAGTGTTTGTTGTCAAAGCGAATGCACGATCAACAAATTTCTCAGCGTTGATGTTGGACCGGAAACGGCGACCAGAGGGGGGGTGAATGGGAGCTATTAAAATTTCGGGCTAAAACTTAGCCTTCGGTTCTGTTCTGTCTTCTGCGGAACAGGCTTCGAACACAACCTTCGAAGGTCTGGTTCGGAGGTACTTCGATAGCTCCGAACACAGGCTTCGCAGGAACAAAAGTTCGAAGCCAAGAAGACTTCGCTCCACTGACAACCCTCGAAAATCTACTTTGCTGAGTCAGTGCAGGCTCCGCACACGAGGTGCTTCGAGCAAGCTTCGCACTTCACCCTTCGCAAGAGTGGACAGCCCTCTGAGGACTTCGACCAAGTACTTGGCAACAGCAACTGGTGCTGGGCTTCGTACGCGAAGGTCTACACGCACACAAAACGAACTAAGCTAAGGGCTTCGACACAAGAAGCAAAACGGGCCTCGGTCAGGGCTTCCCTAGTAAGCAGCGAGGTTGCACCTCCTGTTACACAGAGCGAAAGCACACTGACTAAACACACTTCGCACGAAAAACAACCTTCGCCTCGACAGGCTTCGGTGCACTAAACCAGCGAAGTATGCAAAGCGAGCTCAAGCAAAAAGCACAAGAAAAACAGGGCTTCGCCGCTTGAACAAGGAACACGAAATAAATTGAACTCAGAATGAATACAGCGAGGTCTGTCTACAGGAGCTCAACAGTAAATGCTCAAAGTGTTAAATGCTACCTACCGAGCCCCCATATTTATAGCCCACGGCTTCATCCTAAGGAAGTGACTACATTACCCCTAGGGTTTACATTCGTTTTGTCTCTACAGAACTAAGGGGTACAAAAGGTAGTCCACCTTTATTCTGGAGGCTTCTCTGTCAACTGCAGAGGGGACAGTGTCAGCCTTTTTCAGAACAGACAGTGTCAGCCTTTACAGTGTTGACTTCTGGAACCTCCCTTCGCACCGGAGGGTGTGGTAGCTTCGGCGAGAAGCCTGCAGCCTGATGGCCTTCGCTCCGCCGAAGAAGTCCTTCGATACAGTGACGGTTTTGAGCCGAAGCCGTCAAAGCCCTTGGGCCTTCGCACCACCACCTCCAGAGTTGAACACCACGGCTTCGCAGCTACTCCGAGCTCGAACACCGTCCGTCCGTGTACCGAAGCCATGCATGGCCGAAGCACCTCAAGTCAACCTCACTCCGAAGCCCCACCTTCGGAGTACCATCCTTCGAAGTCCCTCCCTCGTCCAAGGCCTCCGCATGAAGCATTCCATGAGCACTCCGTCGCAGTGTCTCACTCCGAGCACACTCCTCGACGAGCCTCACCCGGACCATGCCTTCGATGCGCCTCGACTTCTGAGACCTTCGTCGGGCAACTTCGAGTGTCTCCCTCCGGAGCACACTTCGAACTCCTTGCCTCCGCAGAGGACTTGATCCACCAACTCCGAAGTCACTCCATTCGGAGTACCTTCGAAGTGCCTCACCTCCGAGGACTTTGTCTCAGAGTACCTTCAGCCGGCGCCACGCTCCGCACTCTCTGCCTTCACCTGGCGCGCCTCGACCCGAGGACCGACCCGGACCACCTTCGCAGCCACCGTGACGGAGCTCCCCGCTCCCCTGGCATCAAGCCTCCCGCTTGACCCAGGTTCACCCGGCTCGAACCTTGTCCGTCGCCTCCGAAGTCCCTGCGCACCACAGACAAGCAAACAAGTGTATCCAGTACTCCGGAGACCTCTCCGGGTTAGCAACCTTCGGTACACACTCCGGTGTACCGCCCAAAATACCGAAGCCATCGGTACGAACCCAGTCATCGTGTACTGCCGGACCCCTCTGACAAGCACACTCCGCTGCACAGCTGCAGCAAGCAAACACCGAACACCCTTCGGTGAACCACCTCCGAACACCCTTCGGAGGTACCACCTCCGAAGCCCCTTCGGAGGTACCCTTCGAACAGAGGGTAAAATCCAGTCAATCACTCATCACAAAACACCGAAACCAACCCTTGGTTTCTCAATCTCCCCCTTGATGAGTGCATTGACAACCAAATCCAAGTTCAAGAAAATGTAAAAAATTTTCAGCACACAAGTGACCATAAAAACTCAGAAAAGAGCCAAAGCATGTCACTTGATAAAAGAATTTTTCTCCCCCTTTCTCAAAAGAGTAAAAGCCCTTTTGGCAAATCTCCCCTTGATAAGAACTCCCCCTGAGTTGAGCAAATTTTTCTCCCCCTTTATGTCAAAAATCTCTCCCCCTTTTAAAAATTATGCCTTCTTGCGGCAGAGAACATAGCAAACCTCTCCCCCTTTGGCAATGCAAGCATCAAGGAGCATTCAAAAGATGCAAAGCTTCGAAATGAATAGAATTGCAAAGACATATAATGCAAAAATATGCCAAAATTAACACAAATGATCATGTGCTCAGCTCAATTTAACAATCGAGAAACAAGATGATGGCATGTGATTTTGTCATTTTGAAGTAAAAGCATCACCACTTAATCACAGCAGCTAGCCAAGAGAAGGCAAGGACTGCGCAAAGCTAACAAATTCTACCCTAGACAGACAAGTCTTGTTCAAAAGGAGCTGTGAAAGCAAACTTGATGATCAATTAATTTTGTTATTCTTTTTCTTAATGCCAGGGGTTATTTGTTTATCCACCTTATACTTTCCAGTCAAGCCAAGCCTAGGCATGAAAGCCATCTGAAGCTTAAGGCGATGATTTTGGCATACACTACACTATCCCAGTTCAAACCAAAGTGCAATGGTAAGCAGTCTAGAATAGAGTAGTGCGACAAACAAACCCTCCTGGATCTTTTCATTTAAACCAGGCAAATCATGGATTTTTGATTTTGATTCAAATGAATGACATATTTTGATGAATATCCATGAATAAAGAACACAATTTTTTCAAGTTGCAAATTTTAGCATCCAAGGAACAATGTCTTGCTGTCAAGTAGATAAAAGATAGCTAAAAGCAGTCCAGCCTAAACCAGCTAGATACAAGATTGTGCGGTGAGCAAGTTTTGATTTTAGAAAATGAAACATCATGCACAACCAATGTTCCAGACATATTTCATAGAGCTGAGCTGTCATGATTTCTTTGAATTAAGAGCAGGCATATAATAGCAAAAGATGTAAGTGCAATTCCACACATAATGAGCATATGCAAGACAATCAAAATCAGCTCCCCCTCACAAAATGTCGTAGGGATGACAAATACCAAGTTCCCCACGCAAGTAAGCAAATCGAGAAGCATCGAGGGGTTTTGTAAAAATGTCGGCAAGCTGGTGTTGGGTATCAACATATTGAAGTTCAATATCACCCTTCTCATTGTGATCTCTGAGAAAATGATACCGTACATCAATGTGTTTGGTTCTGGAGTGCTGAACCGGGTTGTTTGCAATACAAATAGCACTAGTGTTATCACAGAAAAGTGGAACACTCTTATACTCTAACCCGAAATCCCGCAAAGTGGAAACCATCCACAAAATCTGAGAGCAACAGCTAGCTGCAGCAACATATTCGGCCTCAGCCGTCGATTGTGCAACACTAGACTGTTTGCGGGAAGACCAGCAAACCAGTGAAGTACCCAGAAAATGACAAGTACCAGAGGTACTCTTCCTATCAATTCTACACCCAGCAAAATCCGCATCTGAATAACCTCTAAGACATAAAGATGAGGACGATGAATACCATATGCCGAATTCAAGGGTGTGTTTGAGATACCTTAGGATGCGCTTAACCGCTTGGCGGTGCGAAGCTCGTGGTGAAGCCTGAAAACGAGCGCACAGACATACTGCGAAGTGTATGTCCGGCCTCGTGGCAGTCAAGTAGAGGAGGGAGCCGATCATGCTCCGGAACTCCTTCTGATCTACGGCTTCTCCATCTTCGTCAGGGTCCAATGCTACAGATGTAGCCATTGGAGTGGCGAGGGGCTTCGCATCGGACATGTCGAACTTCTTGAGCAGGTCCTTGGTGTACTTTGTCTGATGGACAAAAGTACCTTGTTTGCTTTGCTTGATTTGCAAACCAAGGAAAAAGGTGAGTTCACCCATCATCGACATTTCAAACTCCCTGCTCATGGTATCTGCAAACTCGGCAACCAAAGCATGAGAAGAGCCACCAAAGATGATATCATCCACATAAATCTGCACTAGGAGGAAATCTTTGCCATGCTTGAGAGTAAACAGTGTTTTATCAACAGAGCCCATCAAATACCCTCGCTCAAGCAGAAAAGACTTAAGTCTATCATACCACGCCCGAGGGGCCTGCTTGAGTCCATAAAGAGCCTTATGAAGTTTAAGGACTTTATGTGGGTACTTGGGGTTTTCAAAACCAGGGGGTTGTTTTACATAAACATCTTCACCTATGAAGCCATTAAGAAAAGCACTTTTGACATCCATTTGATAGAGTTTGAATCCCCGGGATGTCGCAAAGGCAAGCAAAATCCTAATGGCCTCAAGGCGAGCAACAGGTGCAAAAGTTTCAGTAAAATCAATCCCTTCTAGTTGAGAAAAGCCCTGAGCTACAAGTCTAGCCTTGTTTCTAACAATTGTCCCATCCTCCCCTTGTTTATTTTTGAAAATCCATTTTGTTCCAATGAAATGAACATTTGGTGGAGGATCAACTAAAGTCCAGACTTGGTTTCTCTCAAAATTTTCAAGCTCTTCATGCATGGCATTGATCCAACTAGAATCAGAAAGTGCATGACTAACATCTAAAGGCTCGAAAGAAGCAACAAAAGCAGCATTAGTGAAATGAGCGTGAGAACGTGTTACCCTTTGATCAAGCTCACCAATGATCTGCTCGGGAGGATGCATCCTTTGGACATGATGTGGAGCCTCGCGGCGGGATGCAGTCTCCCCCTCAACTTGTGCGTTGGAGTGGTCCACGATGACCGATGTTGAGGTAGTTGCTTCGGGACCTCGTGCCGAAGTAGTTGAAGCGGGGTCAGCTTCGGGGGTCGATGTCGAGGATAGTAGGGGTTCATCCTCGAATTCTCCGGGATCTTCGTCTTCGAATAAGGTCTGTTCCATGTCGTGTTCATTTGCCTGTTCAAAAGCAGAACTAACAGAGGGGGTTGATTCATCAAAAGTCACATCACATGACTCGATGACAGTGTTAGTTTCCAAATTATAAACACGATAAGAATGACCATGAGTAGTATAACCCAAAAAGATCCCGTCAGAAGATCGCGACTCAAATTTATCCAAATTACCACGTTTTAGGATAAAGCAGCGACAGCCAAAAACTCGAAGATGAGTAACCTTGGGCTGTCTCCCAAAACGCAGTTCATAAGATGTCAAATTTAAAATTGAGCGCAAGAAAATACGGTTTGAGATGTAGCAAGCAGTGTTCATGGCCTCAGCCCAGAATTTTCTAGGAGTCCTATGCTCATCGAGCATCGTCCTAGCCATCTCAACCAAAGTGCGGTTTTTCCTCTCAACAACACCGTTCTGTTGAGGAACCCGCGGAGCAGAGAATTGATGTTCTATGCCATGCTCCATGCAAAAGTCAACAAAGAGACTATTTTTGAACTCAGTGCCATTATCGCTTCGAATGAATTTTAATGCACCAGGGAGTTCAGTAAAAAGTCTCAAAGCCAAGCTCCGAAAGTGTGAAAACACTTCATCCTTGCTGGCAAGAAAGAAGACCCAAGAGTAGCGAGAGAAATCGTCGACAATAACAAGTACATACCACTTCCCGCCTAAAGAACTAACCCGAGAAGGACCTACAGTGTCCATATGGAGAAGTTCTCCGGGCTGTTCAGTCATCACTGTGGTGACTGGCGAATGCGAAGCGGCAATCATTTTTCCATGTCGACAAGGAGCGCAAACTAAATTCTTCTCAAACTTGAGCTTGGGCAATCCTCGGATCAAGCCTAGGGCGCTCAGACGAGCGAGCAACTCAAAGCTCATATGCCCTAGTCTCCTATGCCACTTCCAAAGCTCAGAAGTCGAATGTGCAACAAGACAATGAGAAGAACCAGATGACTCTGAAAAATCAGCTCCAAAAACTCTCCCAACCCTAAAGATCTTACACACCACAACGCCATCCGAATTGAGCACTTGCGAAATATCGCGATGAAATCGCACTTCGAAGCCCTCATCAAGCAACTGAGATACAGACAGCAAATTGTATCCCAGGTTTTCAACCAAAGCAACATCTTTGAGAGTGAAGTTCGTGTTAATTCTTACCACACCTTTACCTTTCACTCTACTCCTTCCATTGTTTCCGAAGGTGATATGTTCCCTTTGCTTGGTTGTGGTGAGGCTGGAGAACCAGTTTGCATCTCCGGTCATGTGGCGCGAACAACCGGAGTCCATGATCCACGTGCCCTCCAAGCCTCGACCTGTCGCCTACACATGATAAGAATGTCTCGATCGCTCAGTGCTGGGGTGAGTAAAATAATGACGAGGCATCCAACACTGAGTGACACGAGTAGTAGGCACAGTAAAAGTAGACGGTCTACGCACATGAAAATCAGAATGATGTAAAGTGCGAGGTCTACCTACATGCAACGAACGCAAAGCATGACGAGGTCTCCTACTCTGACGAGGTACAAAGCTACTCGCCCGAGGTCTACCACCATATGGAACATGGTGAACACCTCGAGGAGCAAAACCTCTCCGAGAAGCACGAGGAGCCTCGAAAACAGGACGAGAGTAATACTCAGACTCATGCATGCCTAAAGATGGGTAATGCATGTCCTGATAGCTCATCGCCTGTGCACGTCGCTCATCCTTGATGCGACGGAAACAGAAACCAATCAAATGACCCGCCCTCTGACAATAAGAACAGTGAAACACTCTCCTGGGGGCACTCTCATGGGTCATAGGAGCAACTCTCATAGGCTCCTTGGGTTTCTTCTGAGTGGCTCTCTTGGGAGGATTTTTCTTGATAGGAGGAGTGGTTTTCTTGGGTGGATGGGTAGGCCTTTTGGCTGATGGGGTGTCCAACAGAGCTCTCTCTTTCTCTAGGGTGGTGGGAGAGGTAAAAACAGTTTTGGTCTTACTGTCTGAAGCTATCCTCTCAAAACCCAAACCTAGAGCTACCCCGGCTCTGTCAGCACACAACTTGGTCTTGGCCAAGAGCAAATCCATCCTACCCTTCCCCTCAGTGCATTTGTTCACCACAGAAAGAAGGTATTCATTTTCGGACATGAGGTTTTCAGCTCGCTCTCTGACAGTGCCTAGCTGGTCCTTAAGGGTGATGCAAGTGTCACAAACAGGTTGCACATCCTTAGAACTATCGGCCCTCTCCAATCTAGCCTCCAGATCATGAACATGCTTATCACGTAAATTAATGCTATCGTGCAATAAAGAGCAGTTCATGCAATCAATAACATCATGAGGTCTAGAATCCACCTCCAAAAGCTGCTTCTGTGCAGTCTCAAGCTCAGAAAGAGTTTGAGCATGAACAGAACGCAACTGAGCAAGCTCACTCATGACAACAGAGCATGATTCACATTCAGCATCAACAAATTTAGACTTAAGCATGGCATATTCAGTAGAAACAGATTCTAACCTAAGTCTAAGGTCTTTTCTTTCTCTAGCGGCTTGCACAAGTAGTCTATCCTGACCAAGCACTACTTCATTCAGCTCATCTAATTTAATAAGTAGCTGGTCAGATGATAGGTTTACCTCAGATGAGTCAAGCTCATCGCCGCTGTGATCGCTGTCGGCCATGAAGCAAAGGCCGGTGAAGTCACGTCCCTTCTTGTCCTTCTTGTCCTCCTTCCTTGGGGACTCCTCCTCCTCAGAGCTCGACTCCTCAGTTGAGGATGTGTCGATGTCGCTGAGAGCAGCAACAAAGGCTCTGGAAGCGGCCTTGGCTACTTTCTTAGCCATCTTGCCGCGCTTGCCCTTCACAAAGGGCTTCCTCTCCTTCTTGTGGTATTTGGGGCGCTCACTCTCATCTCTCTTTTTGACCTTGGGGCAATTGGCCTTAATGTGAGAGGTGTCGCCACATTCATAGCAGCCACTAAAACCACTTCTCCTCTGATCCCGTCTCTCATGATGAAAGCGGGTGAACCTCCGGGCAATGAGAGCAAGCTCATCATCAGCTAGAGTGTCCACCTGCTCCTTTGTGACGGAGACCAGGGAAGACAAAGCAAAACCATCTGCAAGAACACAAGTGCCAGATGTGCTTGGTTCTGCAGTGGTGCCACGGCTAGTGCTAGAAACCAATGCCAATGGCTGTGGCAAAGAGCTTCTGTGCACAGCAAGAGATGCCTTGGCAATCTCTGTGGACTTCAGCTTGCTAAAGAGTTCGTCACAGGTCAATGTGTCATAGCCTGTGGACTCCTCAATGCTGGATATCTTCACTTCCCATATGCTACGGTCAAGAGCATAGAGAAGCTTGATAGCCCTATCGTGATCGCTGTAAGCAAGCGTCCCGTTGGATCGCAAGTTACTCACTATCGCGTCAAAGCGAGAAAACATGACATCTACAGATTCACCAGGAGCCTGCACAAACAGCTGATACTGTTGATTATAGGTGCTTTGGCGCCTGGCCTTAATCTGAGCAGAGCCCTCATGAAAGATAGTGAGTGTTGTCCAAATCTCCCTAGCAGTCCTAAGGTGCTGCACCCTATCAAACTCACTCCGACTCAGACCAATGAACAGTATGTTCCTTGCCTTTGAGTTGGCAATATACTGATCTTTTTCAGTTTGAGTGGTGCGGGTATCAGGGATAGAGTATTGTGAGTCCACAATCTCCCAAATTGCATTTCCTTGGCTTAACAAGTAAGCCTCCATGCGCACCTTCCAGTATGCAAAATCTGTCCCATCGAACAGAGGAATTTTACTGCCTCTATCCATGTCGCCTAAAGATCACAAAACCGGTTAAGGTCAACTGGTGATCTTAACCTGGCTCTGATACCAATTGTTGGACCGGAAACGGCGACCAGAGGGGGGGGTGAATGGGAGCTATTAAAATTTCGGGCTAAAACTTAGCCTTCGGTTCTGTTCTGTCTTCTGCGGAACAGGCTTCGAACACAACCTTCGAAGGTCTGGTTCGGAGGTACTTCGACAGCTCCGAACACAGGCTTCGCAGGAACAAAAGTTCGAAGCCAAGAAGACTTCGCTCCACTGACAACCCTCGAAAATCTACTCTGCTGAGTCAGTGCAGGCTCCGCACACGAGGTGCTTCGAGCAAGCTTCGCACTTCACCCTTCGCAAGAGTGGACAGCCCTCTGAGGACTTCGACCAAGTACTTGGCAACAGCAACTGGTGCTGGGCTTCGTACGCGAAGGTCTACACGCACACAAAACGAACTAAGCTAAGGGCTTCGACACAAGAAGCAAAACGGGCCTCGGTCAGGGCTTCCCTAGTAAGCAGCGAGGTTGCACCTCCTGTTACACAGAGCGAAAGCACACTGACTAAACACACTTCGCACGAAAAACAACCTTCGCCTCGACAGGCTTCGGTGCACTAAACCAGCGAAGTATGCAAAGCGAGCTCAAGCAAAAAGCACAAGAAAAACAGGGCTTCGCCGCTTGAACAAGGAACACGAAATAAATTGAACTCAGAATGAATACAGCGAGGTCTGTCTACAGGAGCTCAACAGTAAATGCTCAAAGTGTTAAATGCTACCTACCGAGCCCCCATATTTATAGCCCACGGCTTCATCCTAAGGAAGTGACTACATTACCCCTAGGGTTTACATTCGTTTTGTCTCTACAGAACTAAGGGGTACAAAAGGTAGTCCACCTTTATTCTGGAGGCTTCTCTGTCAACTGCAGAGGGGACAGTGTCAGCCTTTTTCAGAACAGACAGTGTCAGCCTTTACAGTGTTGACTTCTGGAACCTCCCTTCGCACCGGAGGGTGCGGTAGCTTCGGCGAGAAGCCTGCAGCCTGATGGCCTTCGCTCCGCCGAAGAAGTCCTTCGATACAGTGACGGTTTTGAGCCGAAGCCGTCAAAGCCCTTGGGCCTTCGCACCACCACCTCCGGAGTTGAACACCACGGCTTCGCAGCTACTCCGAGCTCGAACACCGTCCGTCCGTGTACCGAAGCCATGCATGGCCGAAGCACCTCAAGTCAACCTCACTCCGAAGCCCCACCTTCGGAGTACCATCCTTCGAAGTCCCTCCCTCGTCCAAGGCCTCCGCATGAAGCATTCCATGAGCACTCCGTCGCAGTGTCTCACTCCGAGCACACTCCTCGACGAGCCTCACCCGGACCATGCCTTCGATGCGCCTCGACTTCTGAGACCTTCGTCGGGCAACTTCGAGTGTCTCCCTCCGGAGCACACTTCGAACTCCTTGCCTCCGCAGAGGACTTGATCCACCAACTCCGAAGTCACTCCATTCGGAGTACCTTCGAAGTGCCTCACCTCCGAGGACTTTGTCTCAGAGTACCTTCAGCCGGCGCCACGCTCCGCACTCTCTGCCTTCACCTGGCGCGCCTCGACCCGAGGACCGACCCGGACCACCTTCGCAGCCACCGTGACGGAGCTCCCCGCTCCCCTGGCATCAAGCCTCCCGCTTGACCCAGGTTCACCCGGCTCGAACCTTGTCCGTCGCCTCCGAAGTCCCTGCGCACCACAGACAAGCAAACAAGTGTATCCAGTACTCCGGAGACCTCTCCGGGTTAGCAACCTTCGGTACACACTCCGGTGTACCGCCCAAAATACCGAAGCCATCGGTACGAACCCAGTCATCGTGTACTGCCGGACCCCTCCGACAAGCACACTCTGCTGCACAGCTGCAGCAAGCAAACACCGAACACCCTTCGGTGAACCACCTCCGAACACCCTTCGGAGGTACCACCTCCGAAGCCCCTTCGGAGGTACCCTTCGAACAGAGGGTAAAATCCAGTCAATCACTCATCACAAAACACCGAAACCAACCCTTGGTTTCTCAGTTGATTACCCACTCCCTCATGTGAGCTCCACTTTTCATCCAACCACTATACATCCACCGTCGGTTGTCATCAGCCATTCTATAGGCAAAACATTCATTCAATCGAGAATGCATCATAAGTACCAGACGTTTTCTACATATCATGTCCCTATGTCTATAGGAAAAGATAGGTCCTAAACCCACCCAAGAGTGACCGACAGGACGTGGTCTTTATGACGAGCCATGAGTTCGAACGAAATTTCAGCAGCATAACCCCGCTGTTCTCCAATTGCACGCTTGATAGTGGTGCAATGGAGAACAACAAGGTTATGTTATTGAAATCCCATTCGGACTCATGACTCATCATAAAATCACGCTCTGTCGCCCACTCCGAGGCTGTCCAAAAAGGGACAATTCCGGACCTACACATCTCACACGCATGACACGTGTGAGACATGTTGGTATGAAACGGGTGACGCATAGGTTTCGTTACACTATCTACGTTGTTGTCAAATAAAAAATTGCATACGAAAAGAAGTATATATAATAAAGTATATATAAATATATACAAGCATAAGTATTCACAAGCATAAGTATTCAGTTAGATTCAATACTTCAAGATTTGAATCAACTTGTATACATCAAACACAGATTAATTTCAATTCATAACAAAACTGAAATCTAGCACTTCTTGAAGTTGAACAGTAAACACAGCAAGCACTAATTCAGATTGAAACAAATTCAGAACACTATTCACGGTAAGGTTTGTTTCATGGGAATAAAACTCCTCATTCTGAAATGAAAATAGTTTGAAGAAACTATGATACAACCAGATGAATATTAAAACAGATTACAGGTAAACTCTTCTACACAGCAATATCTAATTCACAACCGACAACAGCACAGTATATCAATTCTGAGAATAAAAATACTTTCCAGAATACAAAACTCAAGAAACTGATTAACATGACATTGATAAGCATTCAGGTTCTGGACTAAACTGAACTCACCAGATCAATTGATATCAGCACATAACATAAGAACTAATTCAGCAACAATATGATGAAAAATTGATTTGATCCAACAACTTGTAACAAAGACATTGCACTGATTTATCATGAACATGTTCAGATCTAAACCGAAAAGAAGAAACCAGTTTACCTATGAACAGACTAACATGTCTTGACACAAAACACAGTCTAATCAGGACCATATGTGGATCAGACAACATGAACTCATGTCAAGAGACAAAACAAAAATCAATTCAGTCCTAGCACAAAGGATTTGTGAAGAAAACTCACTCTGATCTCATAAGAAAATTAATATCAGCAATATGAAGATGAAACGAGAGACAGAATTCAGAACAACCTATTTGGCCTTCTTTTACATACACAAACACAGAAATACTTTGAGTCAGTACTTGGCTCATAGATCACAAGAACTAAAACATCCAGAACATCGTCTAGGCCATTAATTACTCAAATCAACCACTAAGTTCCAGAGTTCATCATGATCATCAACAGATTCTCAAAACAAACACTAAATCACCGGAAGGCTAAACCTAAAGAGCTAGATGCAGACTTGGCGACGGTGAGCGGCGACGGGCGACGGTGTCCGGATGGCGACGGCCGAATCGGGGGCGGCCTGCGGTGGGTGGCGGCGTCGGGCGGCGATGGCGGCTCGGACCGGCGGCGGCAGGCGGCTCTGGGAGCGGGCGGGCGCTCGGGGCCGGCGTCGGGAGGCGGCAGCGTCGGGAGGCGGCGGGGCGCGGGTCGGAGGCAGGCGGTGGCGCGAGCGCGAGGCAGGCGGCGGCGCGGGCCGGAGGAGGGTGGCCGGGGTGGCGGGAGGCGACAGGCGGGCGGCGGGTGGCCGGGGCGGTGGCGCGGGCCAGAGGCGGGCGGTGGTGGCGGTGCGGGCTAGGCGCAGGAGGCGGCTGTGGGCACGCGCGAACAGGGAGATTAGGTCTTCCTGTACGCACGCGCGGTTGGGGAATAAATCCCCTAACTTCCGTCGGCTTTAATGCTGGCCGACGGAAGTTAGGGGATCCAATCGGCCGCGGAAAAATTCCCCGCTAACTTCCGTCGGCCACTGTGAAAAGCCGACGGAAGTTAACTTAACTTCCGTCGGCCTCTAGGGGGGCTTTCCCAAAAGCCGACGGAAGTTAAATTGGCCGACGAAAATGTTCTGTTTTGTTGTAGTGATCATCACCCATCTCGCAGAGGGCTCGCATCAGTGGCCGAGAACAATAGGGCACATCTCCATTTCTGAAGAGGTATCGTTTCCGCTTGCCGACGAGTTCGTGCTGCTGCTGTCAGTCGAGATTAGTGCATGAAACCTACCAGAAGCATCCCACTTCTGCTTTCGGGGAGCCATAAGTGGAGGGGGATGAGGGGCGTACTCGGCGAGGGGCGAGGATGGGATTCAGAACTCCAAGGGTTTCATCCAGAAAGGTAGAGGATGGTCGGGCGTTCGAAAAGTTCGTTATTTTTTGTGCATGTATTAAAAATAGTACATCGTTTGTGCTCATTAAATGCAACCGTCAGGTTGCATCATATCAATTCATTTTGCATCCCACTCCCTATGAGATGACCTTATTTTTATTAGCCCTCCCTCTAAAAGGCCCAAGGAGTTATCCTTTATTCTGTGCCTCATCTAGGTCTAGAAGCATTAGTGTACTACTTCGCCTGCTACATTGGTTCGCCCGTCTCTCCAACTCCCCGGGTGGGGTTCCTTTCCTTTTCCCATACTAGTTCTTCATCATCGGCTCCTCCGATCCTTTCCCCCATAGTTAATTTCCCTATGAACCCCTCCCTTTTCTCTCGTTCGGTGTCACCATTGACGATGCCGATGGCCCTGAGCATCGCCAGCGCAACAATGTTTCCATTTCCGGCCATGTGGTGGCTTCCCATGAGGAGTTTGCCATTGCCTCATGTAATGGCATCTTCGATGAGGTAGAGCGCAAAGCTCTTCTTCACGACATCCACAAGCACTTTGTCGAGACTTTGCGACTACGGGTGGCCAGATACAACATCCATCCCCTAGGTGTTGGCATCTTCTAGATGGAAACCGTTTTTGAAAGAGACTGGCTTGTTTTGCACAGTCCGTACATCATCGGTGACCGCTTCATCTAGGTGGTAAAGCACGACGAAGGTATCAACTACCGCTCGTCGCCTTTATCTCGCTCGGGTTGGTTTATGTTTCTTGGCTACCCGTTAGATTTCAAATAACTAAATTTCATCCAACAAGCGTGTGCATGTTTTGGCAAGTTAGTCTACTAGCATTATCCAGACCCTAGTCTATCGCGAGTGTTGGTGAAGGTGCGGTTCAGCAATCCTACTGACATCCCGCGCAACATCACATTCAAGTTGGGCAGAAACATTGACAATGAAGGCCGATCATGGACTTTTCTAGTGTACCTCCTCGACAACAACTTTGCTGACATCATGCTGGGCGACAAAGATCCTCTCCCCCTAGATAATGATAACCCTCAACATTTTGTGGGGCCTATCCTACCGGGTGAAGCAGAATGTGTCCAATATTGGGTTGAGGAGAAGCAGTGGGAGGTGCCCCATAACTTCATCAGCCCTCAGCTGATCGATGGTCAACCGGATAACGATGAGAATGCTAGCCAAGGTTGGGGTCCTTGGGAGGTGGCCGCCGCTAACTAGGGTGGTGAGGATCAACAAGTTAGTGAAGAGCACTCTAGGATTTCTGGAGGCTCCAGCAACAATTTCCATGCTGTCATCTGCCTCGTCCCGCCTCTTCCAGTATTGATCCCATAACAACCAATGCTACTGCCTGCCCTGATCCCTCAACCCCCACTGTTAGAAGAATTTAATCATATTCTCGTATCAAGATCCCCCCACCGGCCACAATTGCCCTAACTGTCAGAGAACTCCAAGTGGAACATCCCGACAACATGGTTGCTGAGCAGCAGGCCCCAACGAACTCTGATGAAGGCCCCAAGAGAAGTGCTCGGATTCAGAACCATCTACATGGCCAAGAAAGTGGAAGTTCAGCAATAAGAAACCCTACCTTCCCGCCCAAGAATTGAGTTTTCCAGGTTTGTAGCTGCATACACCAGCAAATTCAATACTGCATGTCCCAGATCTAACAACTTCAATACTGAATTGATTTTTAATACTGCATGTCCCAGGTTGAGAAACCATGTTGAAGAATATGGTTTTGATATTCCAGATGTGACGAGTGATTGTCAACGGAAGTCAAAGGAAGGGAGATGAAGACCTGCCGAGTCTAAGGCGCATGTGACTCAGGTACACGGATAGTGAGCGACGGCCGGGCAGAGGAGCCGCGGAGTCGGGCTGGCCCAATCCGGGTACATGGCTAGGAGCGGCAGATGATCCACTGGTCTGTTGACTGGATTTGACTCAGGTATACGGGTGGCGAGCGATTGCCGGGCTGAGGAAGCTGCGGGGTCGGGTCGGCCCAATCCGGGTACCCGATGCGAAGACGGTGGACGCTTTATCAGTTTCGGCGTAAAACTGACAATCTATGTTTAATTCATTTTTAGGATATTAATATTTAGTTTTTAAGTTTAGAATATTTTTATTTGAGTCAGGTGATTTTTCTAAGAATATTTTAGTAATTTTCGGAATTTATTTTAGAGTCAGTTTAATTTTACCCGAGGGTAAATTAGTCTTTTCATGTATTAGAGTCGCCTATAAATAGGCCCCTATCCCCCGGGGATAGATGACTATTTTTAGTAGATCAATCTATAGTTCAACAAAAAAATCTATAGTTGCAGTAGTATTTTTAATTCTAGTCTTTACTTGAAATATCTTTAGGTTATTTCTGAATTAATTTTTGGATGATCCATATTTTATTCAGTTAATTAGTATTTTATTTTTAGACTGCAATCTAAATATTTTATTAAGATATTTAGTGTTTTTTATTACGTCATTAAATATTTCTAGTACCCATTTTTATTTACTGCAGTGGTTCTTTTTAGTTTAGCTATAATATCATTTTAATCAGGACTCCGGTCATTTTTAGGCTAGACATCTATAGTACCAGTAATTTGCTTTGCAAATATTATTTGTCTGGTTAAGTTCATTTGGGTGTTGGGATTAAAATATAGTTTAGCAAGAAATTTTTAGGTGCCCATTCACCCCCCTCTAGTCGCTACTTTCGGTCCTACAAGTGGTATCAGAGCGAGGTTAGGTTTTTCTAATATCTTAACCGATTCTAAACCTAGGTAGTGACCATGACGTCTTCTGGTAAAATCCCATCCCTAGAAGCTTTTGGGTACACTTATTGGAAGACTCGCATGCAAGCATACCTTATGAGCCAGAGCTCGGACATATGGGAGATTTGTGTTCATCCTAACTTCACCATAAGGACTATTGCTGCGGATACTGCTGCTGATGTAATTACCCAGCATCAAAATAATAGTAAGGCAGTGAATATTTTATTTTCTGGTCTAGGTCCTAGTGAGTTTGAGCATGTTAGCCATCTCACCACTGCTCGAGAGATCTGGGCTACCCTCCAGGCACACCATGAGGGGACAACTCAGGTCAAGGCTAGACTATATCAGACCTACCGGCGTGAGTATGAAAATTTCTTATAGAAGCCGGGTGAGACTGTTGAGGCTTTGTTTGGTCACTTTCAATCGATCATTAACAAGCTACGCGTTAACAAGGCCGATGGTGATCAGCTGGTCTCAGATCATGAACAAGCGCTTAAGGTACTTCATACTTTAGACCCTAAGATCTGGGAGATCAAGGTCTCTTCTATTGTTGAGAGCACATCTTATGATACCTTGACCATCGCAGAGATGTTTAGTAAGCTCAAGGCCTCAGAGGTCGATATCCAGTTGAGATCAAATCTCACTGGTTCTGGATCAAAGACTATGTCGCTTGCGACACCATCTGCTGATCCTAATGCCATGAGTTGTACTGCATTTTCCTTGATGTCTATTTCCGAGGAACAACTTGATACTCTAGGAGATGATGATTTGTGCTTGTTTAACAACCGGGTGCGACGTGTCTATGATAAGTGAATGTTTAAGAGACACGGCACAAAATCCGGATGCTTTGAGTGTGGTGATACAGGTCATTTCATTGCCAACTGCCCCAAGCGGAAGAATTACAAGAAGGGATCTGGCGGAAACTCCTACGACTCCGACAAGTACGACAACTCTACAAAGGGCAAGCCCAAGACGAGATTATTTCGTAAAGCTTTGAAGGACTACAGGCGTGAGAACAAGAAACGAGACAAGGCTTTCTTCGCCGAGATGGAGAAAAGCTACTCCAAGAGATCCTCGTCTTCCTCCTCATCATCAAGCTCAAGTGATGAAGAGATCGTGATCAGGAAGGGGAAGGACAGGGATGATCCGGTGGGCCTCTATTTCATGGCCTTCGGGGACAAGCCGAAGAGACGCTCATGTGACAGCCGAAGACCCCCCGAGAGCTTCTGCTCAATGGCTCTTGGGGAGAAAAAAGAAAAGGACTCCTCCGACGACTCCGACGACGACGACGATGAGAAGGCATCTTCCTATGAACAAGAAGTTGTTAATTTACTAGAACAGAACAGTCAGGAGTTGAAGTATAGGGAGAAACTGCTTAGAGGGGATAAGAAGAGGATAGACGAGCTTGAGAGTGAGCTTGCCATGGCAAATGGCAAGATTGAGAGTCTGTCTTCTTCCCTTTGCTTGGATGATAGTGGTGAGTGCCCTAACTATGAGGTGCTGTTGTGTGACCTGACGACTTTTAAGTCCAGGTACACAGAGAGAGTTGATGAGAGAGACGCATTGGCCACTAAGCTTGAAAGCGCTCAGCAGGAGCTAAAATATGCTCAAGCCACTGTCGTCATGCCATGTGTTGATTGCCCATCTCATCTTGCTAGTTTAGCTGAGCTGAAAGCCAAGGGCGATGAGCATTTGGGTGATTTGGAGAGAGTGAGAGCTGAGCTAGCACAGACTAGGCTAGAGCTTGAGACACTGTCAGTTCCACCCACTGTTTGTGAGAACTGCTTGTCCATTAGAATGGAGTTGATCAATCTAAAAGCAGAGAAGTCTGTCCAAATAGATAGAGTGTGAGACCTGCTTGTCTCAGGTGGAGGTTCTAGCTTCCTTGAGAGAGGAGCTAGCTGATGCCTGGAATGAAAACTTCTACCTCTGTTCTATCCTGAGTTGGATCAGTGCTAGAGAGCCACAACTCGGCATGATGATCCAGCAGTTTAAGAGGCAGGATGGGTTTGGGGTAGGCTACACCAACACCAAGGCTGACTTTGAGAGTGCCATTAGCCGGGCAGTGGAGTGGAGTAAAATGACTCCTGAGCAGAGATATCCCAAGACTCACTCCACTGAGTCCTTTAAGGATAGTCAGCCCAAGGATGGAGTGTTCCAAGAACAACCTAAAGCTCCACCTAAGAAGCAAATCTGGGTCCCAAAGCCTAAAACTCTCCACACTTCTCTTGATTCTCTTGATTCTTTACCTGGACCCTATCACACCAAAGATGATACACCAAACACCACCAAGCCTAATAATCCCAAGCCTCAACCACATACCAAGAAGCCTACCTATCACTGTGAATTTTGTCAGAGAGACGGGCATCTTGAGGAGTTTTGCTTCAGGAGGAAGCGGGTTGAGCGAGCAGAGAGAGATCAAAGTGGGCAGGAGCAGTTCTACCAGCAGGGTGGTAGACAGAGAGTTCCTCGATGTAGAGAGAGGCTAGAGGCCAGGCCACGTTGTGTAGGTGGTGGTAGAGGAGACGATTTTTATGATCGTGCTCCGGAGGGTGGTTTTCGTTCCGGTAGAGTTCCAGATCGTTATGGATACGGTTTTGGACCTCGTGGCCGTGATTTTAGGCAGAACAGAGGACCTCGCTTTGATCCGCGTTTTGGTCCAGACTCATATGATTCCTTCTGCTTTCCTACTTTTGAGCAGATGGCTCGACACTAGTTTAACACCTTTGCCAAACCTGGTGTTGGACCGTTTGTTCCCACTCATGATTATTGATCTTGATTTGGGAGTTGTGTATCCTTTTGGGGATATTTTGAGTCAGCTTTTCATCGGTATCAGTTTTTTTTCTTCTTTATTTTTTATTGAGTCTTTTTGTGTGCGTTTATATCATGCATAATCATCAATCACATTTTGAGCTTGCTTCTGTTATATGATTAATCTGCTTTACTTTCTCCAGCAAGTATATGCTTTTGATTATTTGTCGATGATCGTGTTCTGGTTCAGTTCACATGATATATATGATATTTGTCATATGCATGGCTTTTATGCTTTAAAATTGAAAAATAATCACCATTGCTTCTGGTAACTAGCATGTGTAGGCTGAATGCGCTTGCTATCTTTTACATGCCTTGTAGCTAGATCCTTAGCTAGATGCAGATATGCAACTTGGACATCTATATGCTTTAAATATGAAAAATGTGTTATAAAAATGGTAAAAATTCAGAAAAATGAGAAATTTATGCATTTTTATGATTATTAGAAAAGATCCAGGTGGGTTTGCTTTGTCGCATTGCATTGTTCTGGACTGCTTACCATAGCACTTTTGTATGAACTAGGACGGTGTAATGTATGCCAAGACCAATGTATTAAGCTTCTGATGGTCCAGTTCTGGCCTAGGCTTGACTTGGTCGGTTAGCATAAGATTTGACATGCAAATAACCCCTGGCAGAAATGAAAGGAAAAAGAATCAGTCTGAAAAATTTAAAGAGATGACAAGTTTGCTGAAGCACTTTGTTTTGGACAATGCTTATCTTGGTAGATATCAGTTAGCTTTTTGCATATCATGTTTTACTTTGCTTGTCTACTAGAAAATGTGGTGATGCTTTTGTTTGCACAAATCGAAAAATGTGTGCTAATGACTCTCTTAAGATATCATCTATTGCACTAATCTTGTCATGTATCTTAGACAGTATATCTTTCGCTATACCTGTTAGATGTTGTAATTGCAGTTAATCATATCTAAGAAGCATGCTTTCCACACTCCACCTACACCCCATCTGCATTCATGGCATATTTTGAGGGGGAGCTGCATTTCAGGGGGAGTTTGTGTCTATGTCTCTTTAGAGTGCATTTAGTCTCACTTGATGAGTCCAATTGTCAATAAGGGGGAGAAATTTTAGAGTACATTTGAGATTGCACTTGTTTTTGAGTCTTTATTTTTGGTTAACCATAATGACCATTTTCTTGCTTCTGTTTGTTTGGCTTTTGGTCATTAGGATTAAACTTTTATTTTATTTCTTCTATTTTCTTTTGTTTTTGTTTCCTTGTTTCCACGTGTTTTGCAGGTTCTCGAGATGAGCTGAAAAGGGTGTTGACAATGCACTCATCAAGGGGGAGATTGAGAAACCATGTTGAAGAATATGGTTTTGATATTCCAGATGTGATGAGTGATTGTCAACGGAAGTCAAAGGAAGGGAGATGAAGACCTGCCGAGTCTGAGGTGCATGTGACTCAGGTACACGGGCAGTGAGCGACGGCCGGACAGAGGAGCCGCGGAGTCGGGCTGGCCCAGTCCGGGTACATGGCTAGGAGCGGCAGATGATCCACTGGTCTGTTGACTGGGTTTGACTCAGGTATACGGGTGGCGAGCGATTGCCAGGCTGAGGAAGCTGCGGGGTCGGGTCGGCCCAATCCGGGTACCCGGTGCGAAGACGGTGGACGCTTTGTCAGTTTCGGCGTAAAACTGACAATCTATGTTTAATTCGTTTTTAGGATATTAATATTTAGTTTTTATGTTTAGAATATTTTTATTTGAGTCAGGTGATTTTTCTAAGAATATTTTAGTAATTTTCGGAATTTATTTTAGAGTCAGTTTAATTTTACCCGAGGGTAAATTAGTCTTTTCATGTATTAGGAGTCGCCTATAAATAGGCCCCTATCCCCCCGGGGATAAATGACTATTTTTAATAGATCAATCTACAGTTCAACAAAAAAAATCATCGCATCTTCTTTGATTTTTCGCCGTAGAGCATCAAGGCAGTGCTACCTTGGGCAGCGAGCCTTTTGCTCGGTAGCTGCGGTGGTAGAACGCAGCACGACAGCCACTGAGGGTCTGTTTGGCAACCAACAATCCCGGCCCATTCCCTGGGGATGGGCCGGGATTTTGAACTAAAATCCCGGCCCATCCCCAGGGAATGTGCCGGGATTGTGGGCTGCCAAACCAGCCCTGAAGGAAAAAATTACCACCGGCGAAAAACAGTGCACAATGAAAGGCGCGTGGCTCAAGGCGACGTTGTGCGCAACACGTTTTCCGTGCGGACTCACAGCAGCCATGTAGCAGCAGTCTTCCTGGCGGGACCCACGCGTGAAGGCCTTGCAAAGGCGTCAGCGGAAGAAGTGCACCAGGAAACAATTTCTTGGCAACGCAGGCTACGCACGCAAGGAAAAGGCTAGGCATCAAGCCTATTCTTCCCACGTCAGGTCTAGCAAGCAGCAGGCAAGGTTTGTTATTTGTTTTCTCGTTGGCTACAATGTTTTCCACAGAAGCTCCTGGCGTGCGGCGAGCCAGTGCGGGTGACGGCGGAACGGCGAAGACTACGTTGGCACGCAGGTAAGTTTCTAATCTCCTATTTATTAGTAGATCATTTTTAGAGATAATCATCTATTATTTAATTAGTGGAAATTTTGTTTAGAAATTTCGTGTTAATTTAATCTTGACAAACTATTTTTAGTAATCGCATATTTTTATTTATATCTGTTTAATCTGTTTATATAAAAAGTAAAGAAAAGTTTATTAGTTGTAGTAGTATTTTTAATTCTAGTCTTTACTTGAAATATCTTTAGGTTATTTCTGAATTAATTTTTGGATGATCCATATTTTATTCAGTTAATTAGTATTTTATTTTTAGACTGCAATCTGAATATTTTATTAAGATATTTAGTGTTTTTTATTACGTCATTAAATATTTCTAGTACCCATTTTTATTTACTGCAGTGGTTCTTTTTAGTTTAGCTATAATATCATTTTAATCAGGACTCCGGTCATTTTTAGGCTAGACATCTATAGTACCAGTAATTTGCTTTACAAATATTATTTGTCTGGTTAAGTTCATTTTGGTGTTGGGATTAAAATATAGTTTACCAAGAAATTTTTAGGCGCCCATTCACCACCCTCTGGTCACTACTTTCGGTCCTACACAGGTCCCCTGCTGCTCCAACCCAAATTGATGAATGTCTAGGTCCCCGGCTTTCCAGCGTCTTATGTGTGTCAAGACAATATCACGCATTTGTTTGTACATATGGACTCAGTTATTTTTTTACCCTGCAACAAAACACGGATATTTACTTATGTTAACACACCGTCTGTCTGTATGAACGTATGATTATTTATCAGTTTTACTCATTTTTAATTGTTTCGACGTGTTTTTAATTGTTTCTAAAAGTTTAACATGTTATCAAAATGAAATGCAGTAGCCAGCATGTTATCAGAATGACATGCAGTAGCCAGCATGTTATCAAAATGACATGCAATAGCCAACATGTTATCATAATAAAATACAATAGGAAGTTTGGACGCCAAGGGCCAAGCAATCATGGATAGTCTAATGGTAGTAGCAACTGTGTTTGGATGTGAGGTTGGATGAATTTTGATTGTTAAAAAATTCAAGTTCAAGCGAGGATTTAAACATCAATAAAAAAGTGTTGAAAAATTTAAAAAGTACATAACAATAAAAATGAAAAAAATGGTTGGGGTAGCAAGGCTTGAACCTCAAACCGCCTATTGGCAGAAAGGCTCGAACCTCAAACCACACGTCCCAAATAGAGCACCCCGCACCACTACGCTATTAGCACTTTCTCAACATATTAGGCAACAGAAGTTAGATAATCCATGATGCGCCTCACTTTTTTACATTTAAATCCCAGAAATACACTTAATGAAATAAAAATAGTAAATTGAGGAAGAAAAATACCAATTTTTGCAATTAGAATATTTGTGTTGTATTTTGATTGTACAAAAAGTTTCAAGTTCAAAGGAATATTCAACTATCGATTTTGCTTTCAAACCTAACTCATTTCATCTCTAAACCCTAATTCATCCCCGGAGAATCTGAGGTTTCTTAACGCCCTACATGATTTTTTTCTCGAAACAATTTTAATTTTTTATCACATCATCTATGGATCATATCTTAACAACATGACAAGTCTCGTCTTCTTTAGACTTTATTTGATTTTTTGAGAATTAAAAAACTATAAAGATACATGTTGTCGATCGAGTGTCACAACCTACATTTTTTATGATGGCTTTAAATTTATTGGATAATAAATAAAAATAGAGTCATAAATATGAATATGATTTTTCTATAAATTTTGGTTAATTATTTCATGTGCTTGTAGTTCAAATTTAACTTATTGTGACTTTGATCATAGAAATACACTTAATGAAATAAAAACAGTAAACTAACCCAACAAAATACCAATTTTTTAAATTTGATAAGTTATGATGTATTTTTATTGTTAAAAAATTCAAGTTCAAACGAGGATTTAAATATCAATAAAAAAGTGCTGAAAAATTTAAAAAGTACATAACAACAAAAATGAAAAAAATGGTTGGGGGTAGCAAGGCTCGAACCTCAAACCGCCTGTCGGCAGCAAGGCTCAAACTTCAAACCGCACGTCCCAAACAGAGCACCCCGCGCCACTACGCTATCAGCACTTTCTCAACATATTAGGCAACATAAGTTAGATAATCCCTGATTCGCCTCACTTATTTCGATTTAAATTCCAGACATACACTTAATGAAATAAAAATAGAAAATTGAGGCAGAAAAATACCAATTTTTGCAATTAGAATAGTTGTGTTGTATTTTGATTGTAAAAAAAGATTTAAGTTCAAAGTAAGATTCAACTATCGATTTTGCTTTCAAACCTGGTTCATTTCATCACTAAACCCTAATTCATCCTCGGAGAATCTCGGGTTTCTTAATGCCCTACATGATTTTTTTTCAAAACAATTTTAATTTTTTATCACTACATCTATGGATCATATCATAACAACATGATAAGTCTCATCTTTTTTAGACTTCATTTGATTTTTTGAGAATTAAAAAACTATAAAAATACATGTTGTTGATCGAGTGTCGCAAACTTAGTTGTGTATAATTCAAATTCAAATGAAATCCAACTTAGTTGTGTACATTTCCAATTCAAATAAAATCAAACTTAGTTGTGTACAATTCCAATTCAAAGGAAATCCAACTTAATTAGTTATGTACAATTCCAATTCAAATGAAATCCAATGCAACTTAGTTGTGTATAATTCCAATTCAAATGAAATCTAACTTTAGTTGTTTACAACTCCAATTCAAATAAAATCCAACTTAGTTGTGTACAATTCCAATTCTAATGAAATCCAACTTAGTTGTGTACAATTCCAATTCAAATGAAATCCAACTTAGTTGTGTACAATTTCAATTCAAATGAAATCCAACTTAGTTGTGTACAATTCCAATTCAAATGAAATCCAACTTAGTTGTTTACAACTCCAATTCAAATAAAATCCAACTTAGTTGTGTACATGTCCAATTCAAATGAAATCAAACTTAGTTGTGTACAACTCCAATTCAAATGAAATCCCACTTAGTTGTGTACATTTCCAATTCAAATGAAATCAAACTTAGTTATTTACAATTCCAATTCAAATGAAATACAACTTAGTTGTGTAAAATTCCAATTCAAATAAAATCAAACTTAGTTGTGTACAATTCCAATTCAAATGAAATCAAACATAGTTGTGTATAATTCCAATTCAAATGAAATCAAACTTAGTTGTGTACAATTCCAATTCAAAGTAAATCCAACTTAATTGTGTAAAATTTCAATTCAAATGAAATCAAACTTAGTTTTCTATAATTTTAGTTCAATTATTAACTCGCCAAAACATTCACTACAAATGCTAACCCCGCCAAAATTTTCGTTCGAAAAAACTAACCCCACTAATCACCGCACTAATTTATAAAATATTATGGAAACCGCAAACCCTCCCATAATCTCATCGCTCCGCTGGCCTTCTCGGCTTCTCCCAAACGACGCGCTGCCCTTCTCCTAGGCGCCCTGCTCTACCCTCCATCCATGGCGCCCTCTCTCCCAACCACCATGGCGCCGCCTCTGCCTTCAACCGCGACGCCACCTCTGCCTCCATCCAGGACACCACTTCCGCTGACTCCTACGACATTATCTACGGCGCCAACCGAGGGCACTAGTGCCGGCTAGGATCATGCTCTCCTGGGCACGAGTAGATATGTTGAAGCCACCCTGGAGCTCGAAGACGAACAAGGGTTCAGTCTTCCATACACCATGAGGTAAGTCTTATGATTAGTGCCCTACAATGAAATTTATGTGCCCTCATATGGCTAGTACTACAGACAAATTTGATTCATTTTTCTGAATTTCAAATAATTGAGATGTTAAGTACAAACATGATATTATCAATGTATGCATGTTAGTATAATTTATTATCTCCATCTCTATCTGTAGTTATTCTGATTGAAACACGTATATCAATCATATCAACATGATATGAGATCAACCTAAACCATATGTATGCAGTGCTAGAAAGATGTGTGAAAATTGGACTCTATATGTTCATTGCAAGAGGGGACTTCTAGATAGAGTTTGTAATGTTTAAAATCGATAAAGCTGATGTAACTTTTGCAACCTTGGTATCTCTAAAGGATCAGCTTGGGTATGTTGTTCGAGACTTCTTATACAACAAAAAGCGATGTGGTAGAGATTTAGCTACTCTTGAGGTCATCAATTTTATGAGAGAGGTAGAATTAATGATTAAAAACAATATGAGGGAAAGAGAAATCAAATTGTTGCTAACCAAGGAGCAAGAAACAACTGCAACAGTTAGCATAACACCCATGAAAAGACCTAGGGATCATATGTTCAATGATCCTGAAGCTTTTATAGATGAATCAATTAATGAATACAAGGGTTGTCTTGCAAAGCTACAAGAAGAAATGAACACGGGTATGAAATACAAGTTAATGCACCGACCACAAATATAAATAAAAAGTAATTTTGCATGCCACCTTGCACTGACATTGATTTATTTGCAGAGTTAAAAGATGACTTCACAGAGGAATCAATAAAAGCCTACAAGGAATGGTTGAGGCAGAAAGGCTATCTTCCAGAAATTTGTAATTCAATTTGTTTCATAATGTACTAATATTTTTATATACCCCCAACTTGTCTTCATAACTTTTTTTATAATTCTTTGTAGTGTCATATACATATCAACAGTCCAGTGTTGCTAGTGCAAATGTTGAGCAATAAATTATTGACATCCCAAACCAACTTGAAGATTGGCCATCATGCTCGACAAAATAAGAGAATTAGAGCTAGTTGTTCTACATACTTCTTTTTTTGAACATACCTGCAAAACTTATACGGTTCCTGCCTGACAATGATCATTTCTACTGCTTCAATTTATTTAAGGAATTGGTGTCCAACAGACGAAGAGATGGGGATGTGGTCCACTCAAAGGATTATCAGCAGCCAACAAGAGAATTAGAGCTCATTCCCAAAAACTACAGATCTAGTTTCAAAAATGTTGGGAGGACCAATTAGAGAAAACCCCCACACTTTTGTGGATGAAGTGGTAATGTTCAAAGGAAATAGAGCTCCACTAATTGAAGTTAGAAGCTGGAAAGATTTGAAGAAAAATGTGAAAGATGAAATAGCAAAAGACATTCTGGTGCGTTCTGCATTTGTCCTCTAATAATGCTCATTCTTAAATGCTTGGTGGTGTATCATGTGTTTGGCATCCTTGATTAACACCAAAATGAACATTGCAGACACGATGGGAGTTTCTTAATACAGTGGATTCAGTGGAAAAGATTTTTAAGGTTGCTAGGGAAAGGTACAAAGGATGGCGATCAACATTCAGTGCAACGTACAAGACCTACAACAACTATGAAGAGCGAATGAAGAATAAGCCAAAAGATATAGAGATTGTTGAGTAGCATTACTTGATGCTTTATTTTGGTAAAAATGAATTCAAGGTTCACTACAAATTTATTGTACCCAAAAGCACACATTGTTCAATTTTCACTATTCATTGTTCTTCCTTTACCAGAAAGTTAGCTGCCAAAACTTTGAAAACCGACACCAACAAAAGACAAAGGATTTGATGAGATCGAAACCTTTCTCCCAGTTAAGCTATGAGAAGGTAATCATGCTTGAAATTTATACAAAGTCTGAACCGTTTAAAAAATGTTCAGCTATTGATACAAATGTACATTATTGCCATGTTAGATAGACCCAGAAACTGATGCAGAGCCAAGCGTTTTGTAGCTATGGATGGCTACTCACATGAAGGATGGACAATGGTCAAACAGTGCATCGTAGGATGTCTATGTGAGTACTATCTCGTGCAAAATTATAAAGCTGAATAAGTTATTACGATGAATCTCTTTATAAGCTACTGAATTTGTACAATCATCTATGCTCTTTTCAATTAGTATGATGTAGTTGCTAAGATTTCTGAGAGAGAAGAAATGTCAGAAAGATTGGTCCTAACTATTGAAGAGAAAAGCATTATTTTCCAGTCATCCTACAGGTAAAGCACCGAAAGCAAATCATCCAAGCTACATGGCCATGGATACATGGCAATATATCTAACACGAAGACAACTATTGAATGACAAACTTGAAGATCAAGCACGTGCTGCAGCTGCAACATAGAACATGCAGCATAGAATAGAAACAATGAGTTGGGAGATAAGATAAGAAAATTGGAAGAACAACGTGAAACAGTTGCGGCAGACAGGGAAGTGGAAAAGGAAGAACTAAGGCAACAACTGAGAGAAGAACTCAGACAAGAGTTTCTTTCTTTGATTGCACAACAAAGAGAAGCAGTACACAAAGTAAAATATTTTGATAAATAATTTTAGCATTGTTTCATTTTCATCTAGATGTGTGCTGACAATGAAACTACTTTCCAAATTGTAGGATAACCAAGGAACCATCCATACACCGCAGGTTGCAGTAACACCAAGTAGGGAGACCAATCAGGACAAAGATGAAGAAGAAAATACAATAAATTTGGTAATACTATAATTGCACAGATGGATATAATCATCATATTTTATGCACTTCCTATAACTAATATTTTTCAAAAATACTATAATTTTACAGTTCGAACCAACAAGCATTCTAACTAAAGAGAAAGAAAATAGGCAGCCTTCCCGCCAAACTAGATCTTCTAATAGTTTGGCTAGAAATATTTTCAATACCAACAATGAAATAGCGCCAGTGACTTTTATTTCTTCACAACAACTGGTGGTCGCAGCTAAGAACCGTGCACGAGGAAGGAAGGGACAAGTACAAAATGAAAATGACATCTTTTAGTGCTGACCAAAAAATAAAAGATCATCAAGTATTACCTTTTTGATGTATCCTTTATTTTCAGCAGGAACAAAAGTTATTGTGGACATTTGTTTAGGACAACACGTTGTTTATGAAGTTAACTAACATGCATGGTTTGCACTTTTGCAGGGTGATTGATGAAGCTAAAATGGACCAAATTAGTTCACATGCAGCTAATAAACTCAATTAAGGAAGCACAATGAGTGGAAGCACATATTACTTTTACTTTTCAGTCACACGATACACTTGTAATGTTTACTACTGCCATTCTACATTGTGTTAATGTTGGTTGTTTGCAAATAATTCTTGCAATAGATTGTAAATATGTTGCAACAACTGTTCAACCACAAAATATACTTGTTGCAAATTTTTTGTTCGTTGTGATCCATCACATATTACAACGCTATTAATTTGTTGCGAACTTATTTACCACGCTCCTTATTTCGTTGCCAAACGACATCTTGTTGCAAAAGCTCCTACCTCAACGAATGATTTTACGTTGCAAATGGATAACTTGCAACTACAATACCACGTGGCGAAAAATATCAACCGAATTACAACAAATAAAATGGCGTGGCACTTTGGTCTATTAGCACCACAAATACTTGTTGAATCTATTAACTATTGCATCGATGTCTGGCATCACAGTAATTATCTATTGCGATGGCCCATCTCGTGCAATAGCTTCTGTTTCACGATGTCTACCGTTGCTATAATAATCTATTGCGATTGCCTATCTCGTGGTAAAAACCTCTATTGCGACGATGTCCGCCGTTGCAGTAATAATCTATTGCAATAGCCTATCTCATGGCAATAGCCTCTGTTGCAACGATGTCCACCGTCATAGTAATAGTCTATTGCGATGGCCTATCTCGTGGAAATAGCCTCTGTTGCAACAATGTCTACCGTCGCAGTAACAATCTATTGCGATGGCCTATCTCATGGCAATAGCCTCTGTTGCAATGATGTATGTCATTGCAATCATAATCTATTGCGATGGCTTAGCTCATGGCAATAGCCCCTATTGGGATGATGTCTCCCGTCATAGTAATAATCTATTGCAATAGCCTATCTCGTGGCAATAGTCTCTGTTACAATGATGTCCATTGTTGCAGTAATAATCTATTGCGATGGCTTAGCTTGTGGCAATAGCCCCTATTGCGATGATGTCCCCCATCGCAGTAATAATCTATTGCAATAGCATATCTCGTGGCAATATCATATGTTGCAACGATGTCCACCGTCGCAGTAATAATCTATTGCGATGGCCTATCTCGTGGCAATACTTTAGACGATGTCCACGGTACTATAAAACGATTGCAATAACTTTAGACCATGCCAATACTTGCCACGCCTGCCAACGAATGCGATTTGGTTGCAAACAAGACATATTGCAGCCGTTCGACCCTTATTGCAATGTTTTGGCGCCGTTGTACTATGGTGAAAATCTAGTAGTGATTGTATCGGCATGATCCACATCGTCTTCACGGGCTGCCCGATACTCTACAGGGATGAAGAAAATCATGTTTACCTCCGCACCCTTCTTTTCATCATCCTGATCGACCTTGTCCTTCGGTCGCCATTCACTCTTAACTCTTCATGGATGATCAGCCTCCTCTTCGCCCACCTGTGCCACTACTACAAAGCGACACTGTAGCGGCGGGCAAAATCGACCTATAGTGGCGGGCATCCAGTCCGCCACTGCTCTAACGCCACTGCTATCGCTGGTTAGCAGTGGCGGTCAGAGCGCCCGCCACCGCTGTGTTAACAGCAGTGGCGGGCGTGCTGACATCATCTGCCCGCCACTGCCGTTATCAATAGCAGTGGCGGGCAGATGATGTCAGCACGCCCGCCACCACTATGTCAACAGCAGTGGCGGGCGCGCTGACCTCATCTGCCCGCCACTGCCGTTATCAATAGCAGTGGCGGGCAGATGATGTCAGCACGCCCGCCACTGCTGTGTATAAGCCATAACACAGAATGCTGTGATCCCACAAACCAAAACACAGAAATTATATGCTTCACACAGCCATCCACATACACAGCAGCAAAACATCCACATATCCACATACACAGCAGCAAAACATCCACATATCCACATACACAGCAGCAAAACATCCACATATCCACATACACATCCACAACAACAACACATCAACACAACAACCATCAATCTCATCAATTTTCAAAAATTCACAATATTTACATTCTTCCGGTTTTTGTTTCGCAATAACCATCCATCAACACAATTCATTGTTTCACAAATACATGCTCATGCGGTTTATGTTTTCTTGGAAGGCTAACTCATATCTTAATTGGTTCGCCTTTTCATTCTTCCGGCCCAATCATACAAAGTTAGATGCTTGGCCACTTCACTCTCAGGATCGAAAAATACTCCAAGCTCATGAAGAATCTCATGCATCGTGAAGCGGCACATCCTTGATACGATTTCGTACATTTGTAATTCAGAGAGTTGGCTCTTCTCGGCAACGGTTGATGGACCTGACGCCTGCATACGTAAAATATAAGTAAATACGCTGCAAGTTATATTAGATTAACACACAAGAAATCAACTTACTTCTTTAGTATCCTCAGATACTGTCCGCCCAAACTTTCCTAAGTTATTGCTCATGAAATCACAAGTATAGTAGCCACAATGCACGGAACCAAGAGATTGTTTGTGACACTTCAAAATAGACAAAGTTAGAACGATATATAGTTTGGCTTTATCAATTGAATTAACAAATTTAAAAATATAATATTACCGGAAAGTTGGTTCTGATAAGCATTTCTTTCGGCCTCTGTGGATCATGTGGGCCACCTAACTTTTCCACGTAGTATCTATGTGCACTCTGAATAACATTTAATATATCTTGATATTCTTTTTTGGGTTTGTCGAGCGAGTCGAGCACATAAACCCTTGAGCTTTTTGGGTATATCAGAAGTGCAATCCAATGATCACTATCGAAAGAAGTAATATATGATTATGTTAGTTTCATAATCGATAAAACGTGTTTAAGTGGATATAGTGGGTATACTTACTTAAAGTTATATGCCCCACATATAATTTCTCTGTCCTTCCATTGATACATGCACCGCGCAATATACAACGCGGCACAACTCCTTTTGTTCTTCTTAAGTTTGTCTTCGTCTTTATTGAACATTTTTCTTTGAAATTTTTTCTTACCCGCAGTCCAGTACTTGCTATCATTCTGGTTTAGTGTCGGGTTCAGCGCACTTTGGCTTATTAATGACGGGTTTAGGTACCCATACAATTTAGACTCGTCACCGCGTGAATTACAACTGCATATGTTATAAAACAATAGTCAATATAAGACATTATTTATTTTTTCTTTGTATTGACAAAGTATAAAGTACTTACATGCACCAGAGCATCATGCTTGTGATGTCGGTTCGCTTCAGACGAAACATCCGATGGAAGTCGTCGAAAAATAGTGCAAGCTTAAACTCTGGGCAATTGAATATTTCTTGTGGAACCGTCAGTTCTATTTGTGTTACACCTAACGAAGACGCTTCGAGGTACCAGTCATGAAATGTTTTCATCGCCCAAGGCATACAATTAAGTACTCCTTGGGGTAATAATGGTTTGCCTGGTTCGTATTCGATATAATCCTCGTCTCCGTAGGTCCTCTTATCAACAGAAAGTGAGCCCGCATGCTTTTGTACTGGAGCCTTTATGGGAGCCGCTTCGGGCATAGAACGTGTTTGCCCCAAAGTATTAAAAAATTTATGCATTTCAGATTTCAGCGCAGAACACTGCCCAGCTTGAACAGTTATCTTGTGGATTGCTGGCTTTGGGCATGCATCTTGTTTTTCAGGCTCGGCAGCAACTAGCACTGGCACTTGAGGATCAGCCGGAACTGGCACTTGAGGCTCAGTCGGAACTAGCACTGGCATTTGATCTGGCTCTGGCACATTTGTGTTGGGCTCATCAGTGGGCTCAAGCACTGGCACTAGCTTTGTCACTTGAGGATCAGAAGTCACTTTCGATTCTATCACTTCTGCCACTTTATTGGGCACTGGCTCTTCCTCTGCCTTTTCCTCTATTTCACGCTCATCAACAGGTGATAATGATCCTATATTTTGCACATCCTGAGATGAAAGATATGCGGGGGATTGTGATGAGACAATAGGTGATTTACTCTGAGAACTTGTCTGCAGTAATTTGATATCTCGGCTCGCCCATAGGACAAAGTTATTTAGAGCATCTCCGATTGTCTCAATCCCCTCATCAGGCATTGGAAGATCCAAGGGGTCATTAATAAATCTGTCGTTGGTGATCTCATTGACCTGAACCTTGGTATAGTCAGCAGGAATAGGCCGATTGTGAAATAAATCCCCAGGCATAGCAATGCCTCGTGCAGCCTCTTGGGAATGCCCTTTGCGCCCTATCGGTACATGCAGGCTGCAGGGTGTGTCCTCTTTAATATAATTTACAGGAAATTTGTCTTGTACTGAGCCAACACTGCTTGGTACGTCGAGTCGTACCTCTGGCACAATTATTTGTCCAGCTGCAGCCTGCATTATGTTTGGATTCTCGTTAATAAATTCAAAAAAGTGTCGCTCCCACTCTGCACGGCGCTCTGCGGCGTCGTCTGTGCGTGCTTGACGCTTCTTGTATGTGGCACCCTCCTGTTTCTTGAAAGTATTTTTCCAGGGTGCTATAGAAGAGACACCTCGGGTGCGCCCTCGATGTTCCTCGTTTCCGAGAGCAGATGTAAGCTGGTCATTACATCCCTCGGGCTTGAACTTTCCAGTCTTCTCCAACTCAGCGATTTCCTGTGCTTTCTGGAATACTTCACTAGTCCGTGAGTCGGAGAGCATATATTGGCCCTCGGGTGTTTTTTTAGCTCGACCTAGGAGCCATCTCTTAGTGCGCTGATCAGCACCTGAAAACTGTTCAGGTAACCCAGCCGCACGGTCCTCCTCCTCCTTTTTACTCCACTCATCCTCCTTAGCCTTATATCCACCTGGCCCAAGTTTATGGGGGAACTTATTCTTCTTATTAAGTTCTTTGAACATTATGCTCTCTTGTTTGGCTTCTTCGGAGCAATGCTGCATTTTGAATTCATTCCATTCATTTGGCGTTATAAAGCCGTAGTCGTTGAGTGGCGACTCATCTTTCTGAAGGTATTGTGTGTTCAGTTTAGTCCTAAATGTACGGAGAGCCTTCCCGATAGTCTTCAATGTGGCAGCTTTAGCGTCTTCTAAGCGGTCTTCCGGGAATTTATAATGCGCTTTTATATGCTGCCACAATTCGTTCTTTGTAGCTTCAGGGACAGTCTTCCAATTTTTCCAAACTATCTTACATCGCTCCCTGGCGAGACATCCACAGTCGTTACGCCACTTCGCTGTGATTTCTTTTGGCTTCTTTGGAGCCCCATCAACATGCACTTCTTCAACCTCATAGATAGCTGTATGTAGCTTGTTCTTCTCCCGTTTCCCTCTCCTCTTCGCATTTGCAGACGATGTTGTGGCAGCGGGCTCAACATCTGTTCGCTCAGCTGACTCAATAGCTGGGACAATAGTTGTTCTTTTCTCGCTTTGGAATAATCGACGCTTGCTTCCTCGCTTTGGACGATCCTACGATGATAGACAATGTGAGCTTCAGGAATGTAATCCTCGGTTAGAAGCTGCTCTGACTTGTTACTAACGTAATAATTACCTCCGCTTGAGCTTCAGGAATGTAATCCTCATCGGCGTCTTCTCTCGTTCTCTTCTTCCTAGGCTCCATTGGATGTTCATTCTCCGGAGAGTGGTACGAAGATTCGCTATCGGAGGATCCTTCAGATGAACCCTCTTTATTTGTTTTTGCGGGAGACTCGTAGATGAGCTCCTCGATGGAACGTCCTTCTTCCGCCATAGATAAACTATTCATATGAAGATGCTAATGTATCAGAATTTTGGTTATGCAAAAAAGGTCTGATGTCATATTAATCCTAAAGTTAGGATGTTGTGTTGTTTTCTCTCTCTAGTGTTGTTGAGGCCTCAGCATATTTTGTGTTGTTTTTCAAAATGTTCATGTCTGCCATGGAACCATGTTCACGCCCATTCCCTGTCAGCAACACGAGAAAGAAGTTGTTGATAGGAATGGACGTGTCACATGGTTTGATGACATACATGAGATAACTCAATAACAATTTGCATCATAGGCCCCTAAAAGGAATTGCAGAATCTAATGTTGGCCTTCAGCCAGATGCATGAACTTGAGGATTAGTATATAGTAGCCTTAGAAATAATAGCGGTAGTAAACTAGTCACAGTGTTGTTTAGGCCTCAGCATATTTTGTGTAGCTTTTCAAAATGTTCATGGCTGCCATGGAACCATGAGCACATCCATTCCCTGTCAGCAACACGAGAAAGAAGTTGTTGATAGGAATGGATGTGTCACATGGTTTGATGACATACATGAGATAACTAAATAACAATTTGCATCATAGGCCTCTAAAAGGAATTGCAGAATCTAATGTTGGTCTTCAACCGGATGCATGAACTTGAGGATTAGTATATAGTAGCCTTAGAAATAATAGCAGTAGTAAACTGAACACAATGTTGTTGAGGCCTCAGCATATTTTGTGTAGCTTTTCAAAATGTTCATGTCTGCCATGGAACCATGAACACATCCATTCCCTGTCAGCAACACGAGAAAGAAGTTGTTGATAGGAATGGATGTATCTCATGGCTTGATGACATACATGAGATAACTCAATAACAATTTGCATCATAGGCCCCTAAAAAGAATTGCAGAATCTAATGTTGGCCTTCAGCCAGATGCATGAACTTGAGGATTAGTATATAGTAGCCTTAGAAATAATAGCGGTAGTAAACTGGTCACAGTGTTGTTTAGGCCTCAGCATATTTTGTGTAGCTTTTCAAAATGTTCATGTCTGCCATGGAACCATGTTCACGCCCATTCCCTGTCAGCAACACGAGAAAGAAGTTGTTGATAGGAATGGACGTGTCCCATGGCTTGATGACATACATGAGATAACTAAATAACAATTTGCATCATAGGCCTCTAAAAGAAATTGCAGAATCTAATGTTGGTCTTCAACCGGATGCATGAACTTGAGGATTAGTATATAGTAGCCTTAGAAATAATAGCGGTAGTAAACTGATCACAATGTCGTTGAGGCCTCAGCATATTTTGTTGCCATGGAACATTAGAGGGAAAAACAACACAAAATATGCTGAGGTATCAACAAAACTAAAGAGAGAGAACAACACAATCTCCTAGCTTGAGAATTAATATAGTGGCTTCGGAAGTAATAGCTGACTACTGTAGCCAAGAAGATTTTTCATACATTTCCCACCTTTGACACTGTGATCAGTTTACTACTGTAGCCTCAGAAATAATAGCAGTAGTAAACTGATCACAGTGTCAAAGGTGGAAAATGTATGAACACTCTTCTTGGCTACAGTAGTGAGCTATTACTTCTGAAGCTACTATATTAATCCTCAAGTTAGGAGATTGTGTTGTTCTCTCTCTCTTGTGTTGTTGAGGCCTCAGCATATTTTGTGTTGTCTTTCAAATATGTTCATGGCTGCCATGGAACCGTGAGCACATCCATTCCCTGTCAGCAACACGAGAAAGAAGAAGTTGTTGAACGGAATGGATGTGTCACACGGCTTGATGACATACATGAGATAACTCAATTACAATTTGCATCATAGGCCCCTAAAAAGAATTGCAGAATCTAATGTTGGCCTTCAGCCAGATGCATGAACTTGAGGATTAGTATATAGTAGCCTTAGAAATAATAGCGGTAGTAAACTGGTCACAGTGTTGTTTAGGCCTCAGCATATTTTGTGTAGCTTTTCAAAATGTTCATGGCTGCCATGGAACCGTGAGCACATCCATTCCCTGTCAGCAACACGAGAAAGAAGAAGTTGTTGATAGGAATGGATGTGTCACACGGCTTGATGACATACATGAGATAACTCAATTACAATTTGCATCATAGGCCCCTAAAAAGAATTGCAGAATCTAATGTTGGCCTTCAGCCAGATGCATGAACTTGAGGATTAGTATATAGTAGCCTTAGAAATAATAGCGGTAGTAAACTGGTCACAGTGTTGTTTAGGCCTCAGCATATTTTGTGTAGCTTTTCAAAATGTTCATGGCTGCCATGGAACCGTGAGCACATCCATTCCCTGTCAGCAACACGAGAAAGAAGTTGTTGATAGGAATGGATGTGTCCCACGGCTTGATGACATACATGAGATAACTCTATTCTAATTTTCATGACTTTTTTATTCATAATTAAATTCTAGTTTGAACTTGTTTTTTTAACAATAAAAATACATCATAACTTATCAAATTAGAAAATATGTATTTTTATGCCTCACTTTACTTTTTTTTTCATTAATAAACATGTACAATAAAAATACATCATAACTTATCTATAGTTTATTCTTCCTTTGAAATTGAAACTTTTTGTACAATAAAAATACAACACCAATATTCTAATTGCAAAAATTGGTATTTTTCTCCCTTAGTTTACTGTTTTTATTATTAAGTGTGTTTTTATTACATGTTGTTACGATATGATCGAGACTTTTGTAGCGCGGTGGTGCGGGGGCTCGCTTTTGACACATCATGTTTATTTGAAACCAAGTAAACAAACACAAGTCCAGGCTGGGGAAACCAGCTTACACATCGAAACGCACTACTGGTCAAACCCAAAGGAAAGATATGGTTTGGAGCTTCTTCTTCTTCCTCGGCACAAACCCAACCTATTTCTGGTTAAACAGATTAAAAGCCTCAACTTGCCAATCCTCAACCAACTCGGCATCATCAGGCAGTCTAAACTTCTCTCCATGTTCCTGAACAAGAAAATACACGCGGCGACGATAGTGAGAACAACTTATTATCAATGATTGAATTGGATGATAAAAATATAAAATTTGCATAAAAAGAGGATCTTGCCTCCTTCATCCTCTTGCTGCCGCATTGCTCTACATGCTTCCCTTTTCCACCGCTAGCCTCGACATGTTTCCCTCTACCACCGGTTGTCTCATCATTCTTCCGTAGCACAACACTTACCCTATCTGGTTGCGGCGATCGCGAGTCGTCCTCCGAGTCGGAGTCCATTATGAGAATCACTTTCTTCGCCAAACAACTGCAAACTATACCATCATGTACCTTATGTTTACCGCATTTGCAAACCTCACACACGCCACTTGATGTAGAGTCTGAGGATCGACTGTTTGTTGGTTCAATCTTAGGAGGAGCCATCTGCATTTTTTTGTCACATTGATATTATAACATTTCAAAACCCTAATTAAGCTAGTAATATTATAGTACATTAAAAAACATTATTGTTATAGTGGAAATTTGTTTTCTCAGATATTTTTTATAGTACATTAAAAAAATTATTGTTATAGTGGAAATTTTTTTCTCAGAAATTTTTTACAGTACATTAAAAAAATTATTGTTATAGTGGAAATTATTGTTAGTGCATTCTACTAGTAATATTATACTAAATTATATTACCACGCATAAATTAATATAACAATCCTCCATCATTTTAACCCTAAGCTCGAATAAAATAAGACCAAATAAAGAAGTAGGTTAATAATTATTTACTGATCGACTGGATGGCGGCGACGACGGGCGGCGCCGACGGGCTCCGAGGAAGGCGGCGACGGGCGGAGGGCAGCGGCGACGTGCTCCGGGACGTCGACGGCGGCGACGGGAGGAGGGGGGCGAGTTTAGGGTTTAGAAAATGAAACTAGGTTTTCGGACGGCTGGAGTGGAAAGTATATATAGGTGTCTTAGTAGTGGCGGGCATGATGACGTCAGCATGCCCGCCACTACTAAAAGGATAACGGTGGCGGCTGGTGACGTCATCCTGCCCGCCACTACTAATCCGACGCTGGTGGGTTATCTAGCATACGTTGCCACTCAAGTCGAGAAAGACTTAGTAGCGCAGTGGTGCGGGGGTTGCTTTGGTGCCATGCGGTTCGAGGTTCGAACCTTGCTGCCTGCAGGCGGTTTGAGGTTCGAACCTTGCTGCTAGCATCCAAACATTTTTTTTTACATTTCTATTCTAATTTTCATGACTTTTTTATTCATAATTAAATTCTAGTTTGAACTTGATTTTTTTAATAATAAAAATACATCATAACTTATCAAATTTAGAAAATATGTATTTTTATGCCTCACTTTACTTTTTCTCCCTTAGTGTACTGTTTTTATTTCATTAAGTATGTTTTTATGATCAAAGTCAAAAAAAGTTCAATTTGAACTACAAGACATGAAATAATTCACAACACTCAATCCTCATTTGATCTTGAAAATGTTTTAATAATAAATGACATAATTGATTTTACAACTAAACATAAATGATCTAGCCTTGAACTAATTTTCCATCGCCATTGGTGCGTAGATAAGGAATCACACTACCAAATGACAGTTTTGCTTCAACCACATTGATCCTTGATATGTCAACGAAAAACGGCACCTCATCAAACTGATTGTATTCTTCTTCGTCTTCGACTCCATCAACTCCAACAATTCTTTGTTTTCCTGGAGCAACGATGTATTTTTTCTCATCTTTAGGATCAAGTATGTAAAATACTTGTGCCACGGATTGAGCGAGTATCCAAGGGTCATCTTTATAAGCCACCTTATTAAGGTCAACTATCGTAAACCCGTAATCATCCACCTCCACACCTTCTGGATGTCTCACCCACTGACACTTAAATACAGGGATTTCTATAGAGTTCCCGTAGTTAAGTTCCCATATTTCTTCGATGTATCCATAGTAAGCATTCTTTTGTCCAGTGCTATCTTCTGCTTCTCCTCTGACACCACTATTTTGGCGCTGACTCCTTTGATCCTTTGCTTTGGTATAGAATGTGAAACCATTGATGTCATACGCTTGCCATGTTTTAACCATGCTCAATGGACCGTAAGACAATTTATTTATCATCATCTCTTCGTCGGTTTCTCCGATCGAAAGGTTTAGATCCCTCAGCCATGATGTGAAATAAATTTTGTGTTCTTTCATAATCCATTGTTCATCGTGATCTTCATTCTTTTCACGAAGCTCTTGTAGGTGTTGTTCAACATATGGTCTCATAATCGCCAACTGATGCATTACACTGTAATGTGATTCTCTTATTCTTTGATAACTATTGTCTCGTATGATTTTCCTGCCTTTAGTTCCTTTACCGGTGAGTCTTCCATGGTGCCGCGACACGGGAACTCCTATTGGTCTTCCATCTCTTATGTAATCTGCATAGCACTCAATGACTTCCTCAGTCGTGTAGCCCTCTATCATGGAACCCTCTGGATAAGCACGATTTCGTACGTAACCCTTGAAGATAACCATTAGACGCTCGTACGCATACATATTGTGCAGGTACGTTGGACCGAGAACAAAGATTTGGTCTGCTATATGTATCATATAGTGCTCCATAATATCAAAATATGAAGGAGGAAAGCACATCTCAAGCTGACACATAGTCTCCCTCATTTGTTTACGTAATTCATTTAACTCTTCAGTGTCGATCACCTTCTTTGATATGACATTGAAGAAGTGACACATGCGTGTTATCACCATCTTCAGAAATGAATGTTTGACTCCTCTTACTGCGATGGCGAGGAATAGCCCAAGCATAACATGACAATCATGAGTGTTGTAGCCGCTCATCCTCAAATCTGCTACGGAGACAATATTCTTTATATTCGTTGAGAATCCTGTTGGAACTCTAATTCCATGTAGACACCTGCAGATTGATCTTTTCTCGTCAATTGTGAGGTTATAGCTAGCAGCCGGAAGGAAAAATTTTCCATTGGCCCTTTCCTGTGGGTGAAGCTCGGGTCTAATTCCGAGAGTTTGAAGGTCCCTTCGTACTTTGAGTCCATCTTTTGATTTGCCCGGTATGTCTAACAAAATACCGATAGTGCTTTCGAAGACATTCTTCTCAACGTGCATTGTATCGATAGCATGACCAATCTCCAACTCCTTCCAATAGGGCAAATATCTAAAGAAGATCGACTGCTTTTTAAATGGAGCGTCCTTTGAAATTTTTTCAGATTTCTTCCTCTTCTTTCCGAAAACAACTTTGATATTCTTTACCATTTCGAATAGAAATTTGCCATCTCGATTTCGTGGAGGCTGTCCAAGCTCGATTGTACCGTCGAAATGGTTCCTATTTCTTCGATATTTGTGGTTTTTTGGTAAAAATCTGCGGTGTCGCATATATATCGTCTTAACGAATGATGGAAGATGCATAGATTCTGTCTGGTCCACACACACTACACATGCTGTCTTTCCTTTAACCTGTCCTGTTAGGGACATGCGTCCTGGGTTGTCAGCTATGGTGCAAAAGATTATGGCTCTTAGATTGAAGTGCTCTTTCTTGTGCTCATCCCACACACAGACACCATGTTCCCATAGACGTTTCATATCCTCCATCAAAGGTTCTAGAAAGATATCAATGTCATTGCCAGGTTGTTTTGGACCAGAAATTAGAGTAGTGAGCATAAGGTATTTTCTTTTATGGCACAACCATGATGGAATGTTGAACAAGCATAGAAAGACTGGCCACGTACTATGTGGGTTCCTCATCTCACCGAAGGGATTCATTCCATCCGTGCTAAGTCCCATCCTGATATTTCTAGGATCGTCCGAGAAATCTGGATGGGCCAAGTCAAATGATTTCCACTGCCTAGCATCCGCAGGGTGCCGAAGTTTTCCGTCCTTCTTTCGCCCAGCGAAATGCCAGATTAATAGTTCAGCATCTCTAGGATTAGAGAACATACGTTTCAAGCGATCAATCACCGGTAGGTACCACATTACTAAGGCCGGAACTTTCCTCTCCATCTTTTTTCCAGGATGGTCTTCAATAACATTTTTATTCCTCTTCTGCAACCTCTTATTATTCTTCTTCTGGTGGTCATTGTAGTCCTCCGCACAGTCATTTGGACGTTTGTATCGACTCGCGTTGCACTGCGGACATCTCTCTAACAATCCATACTCTTTTCGATATAGGATACAGTGGTTCGGGCATGCATGAATCTTCTGAACGCCCAAAGTCAACGGACAAATCATCTTCTTTGCTTGGTACGTATCAGATGGTAAACCATTGGGTTTTGGCAAAACCTTTTTTAGGAGTTGTAAAAGATCTGAAAAACTGGTGTCAGACCATCCATTGCTGGCCTTCAGTTTCATAAGCTCAAGAATTGTGTACAACACAGTATACTGCTTATCGCATCCGTGGCGTTCCTCGTAAAGAAGGTTTTTTGATGCTTTGTCAAGTGCTTCAAAGTTATCGTATCCTTTTGTTGTAGTTCTCTGCAACAACACCTCAGGCGCAACATTTCGCATCAGTTCCTCCACATCAAAGGCGTCATCATCATCATGTTGATCAACATCATCATGTGTTATGTCGGATGTATGATCACAACCTCTTCTATGTTGATGAGCATCTTGCGGCACATCAGAATCTTCAGGAGGGTTTTGGCCCATCTCACCGTGTTTCGTCCATATATAATAGTTCTTCACGAAACCATTTTTCAACAAGTGAAATCGTATGGTTTCACGATCAGAACACGGATACATCGCTTCGTTTTTACAAACTTTACAAGGACAATATATTGCCTCTTCACTCTGACGGGAAGCATATTGTGCGGCAGCTTCAGTAAATTCAGTTACTCTGTTAAAATATGCCACCACATCTCCGTCGTTGGACGAGTACATCCAGGACCTGTGCTCCATCTAAAACATATATTATTTGAAAAAATATTAATAAAATCATTATTGTTAATTTTATTAATTTACAAATTGAAAATATATTGATTTATTATCGCTCATAACAACATTAATTAAAAATCCTCAATGCTTTAATTAAAACTACTTATTAAGCAGAAAAAATTATTAAATAAATTAACTATATTGGTTTCTCTCTCTCTCTCCAAACAACATAACTCTAGATCTATAATCATAAATCAAATTAAAAAGGAGATTAAAATGACGTAAATCAATATACAAGTGATGAATAATTGTGAGGAGGGTCATATTTGTTCATTTGGGAGAAGGTAACGCCGTAAATGGAAGATTATTTGAAAATTTCTATTCACAAACCCTAAATTAGAAAAACGATAATAACTCATTGTATACATGATTAAATACAAAATAAATGTGAGATTCGGAATGGATTTACCTCCTAGAATGAAATCCTTCAAAAGAAACGAAAACAAAGCCTCCCCCCTCTTTATCTAGATTTTTGTCGCCATTGTACGGACAAAATTGAATGCGAACTCCAGTAGAGCTCGGGGAGGAAGACGCTGCGCATTTATAGCTAGAATAGTAGTGGCGGTCGCAAGTGATGTCATCATTACTTTAGTGGCGGCCATCTTAGCAGCGGCGGGCAGCACCAGCGCCCGCCACTGCTATTGGTACATTAGTGGCGGTCCGGGCTGACGTCATCACCGACCGCCACTACTTTACCAGCAATAGTGGCGGGCGCTGGTGCTGCCGTCAGCACCAGCAACTGTAGTGGCGGGCATCTAATGGCCCGCCACTACAGTGGTTTTGCCCAACGCCACTACAGTGACAGTTTGTAGTAGTGTGCCTTCCCTTATCTTTGTCGCAGACGCTATAACCTTATCTTCTGTCTCCTTATGAAGATCCCAGGGGGACACAACTGCAGTTTCTTTATTGTGATCTCGTCGTCACCGGCCATCTGGTTGAAACATGAGTAACTCTGGTTGTCTTCGCTGTTCTCCCTCTTTTTCAACCTCCTTTGGTATTTCTTGATGAGGCCCGATGAGGTGACATTGCTGCCGATTCGTTTTTCTCCCCTTGCACACCGATCACCACCATAATGCGTGTGCACCATGTTGACTCAGAACAGGTGACCGTTGATGTTCATGGGTTTCTTCCCGTCATCGAACTTGATTCGGCCTTGCTTCAGGACCAACTAGATCTGTTCTTGAACACTTTGCACTCATTAGTATGGTGCGATGGGGAGTTGTGCCATTTGCGGTACTTTCTTTTCTTTAGCTCCTCGGTAGATGGTATTATGTGGCCCGGTGACAGGTGAATCTGTTTTTTAAGTAGTAGGTGAAATATTTTGTCGGCCTTGTTGACGTCGAAGTCGTATATCTCTTCTGTTTCGATTGGTTTCACCCATGGGCAAGCAACCTGCTTCTTGTTCTTGGACCACTCGACCATACCGACCTCTGCATCTGAGTCGCTACTCTCGTCGGAGTCCGAGTGGTATATCTGGGCGTATGCCACCTTCTTCAGATACATGTCCTTTTTGGCCTCTTGGAATCGGCTATTATGTGTCGATACCCTTTGTAGTAGTTACGAAAGGCTCTCAAACTCATGTGATGAAAAACTATCCTTGATTGGGTTCATGAGTCCTTGAAAGGCCAATTCCACTACCTGACTATCGCTGAGGCTCAAACTGTAGCATATGCTCCATACATCTTGGAACCTCTAGACATAATCTTGTACCGACTCGTCCATCCATTGCTTGACGGACGTCAAGTCAGTAAGATCCATTTCTTGGATGCTTGTGAATATATACTTGTGAAATTTCTTCTCTAAGTCAGCCCATCCTCGGATGGAGTCTACCAGCAGTGAAGAGAATCACGCGAAGGCCGATCCCGATAGAGACAGTGGGAAGAATCGAACCCTCAATGCCTCGTCGGCCGATGCCTCTCCGCACTGGGCGAGGAAACGGCTCGTGTGCTCAATTGTGGAGATTGAGTCTTGCCCCAAGAATTTGGTCAAATCGGGTACCTTGTATCGGGCTGGTAGCGGTACTCGATCGAACCATTCTGGATATGGCCGCCGATACATGTACGTCTGTTCTTTGGTCTTCAGCTCAAATTGATCTCTAATGACCTTCGTGGTCCGATTCACCTAGTCGTCTTCTTGCTGCCTTGGCATCGGATATTTGCCGGGCGTTGGATCCTATTGATACTGCTCTGGCTGGACAACGTTGTTCCCGTACCGCCCTTCATCATTGTAGGGTTGTGCGCCATAATACACCGTACGATGATACCCGGGAGGGATGCCATCGGGTGCCCCCCTTGGCGGCATGAGGTTTGGCAGTGTGTTCCTAGCGATGCCATATGTCACAAGCGGCACCCCCTATCTTAGCAACCTTCGTTCGAACATTGGGAACAACACTAGCGCATTCCTCTTGATGCTGTATGGTGCGCTCTATGGCGGGCCCTGTGCGGGGCCAGTTGGATGAGCCGTCTTGTTGGCTTTGTGACCGGGCGAGGTGCCCAGCTACTCTAGCCCCATCGACCCTTTTGGCTGTAGCGCTGGCTGAGTGTGCATCAGTTTTGTCGTATCGTTGGGCATGTACGCTGGGCCTTGCAGTAGTCTAGAGACCACGGTGTCCTCGATAGCTTTCTTGATCAGCCCCTGTAGAGTATTGACCAAAGCCCCCGGATTGGTTGGCCAATGAGTGGCGAATCATCTGGTCGATGATTTCTAGGAGATTGGCCTGAGAATTCTCCGTGTTGGGGAATAGGGGATCTACGCTAGACGACAAATTCAAAATTTCCGCCCTAGTCCCTAGGCTCATGTGCGTGTGAGATCATAGATCGATAACTTCTAGCACGAGACACGCTAGGTGCAGCGGAAGAAGATGTTGGAGCAACGCGTCAAACCTCTCCTCGCTTCATCCTTACCGTCCTTCACTGATCTGATCGATGAAGATGACGTAATCATTCGCATGTAGATGTCCACGAGTGTCTCTATTGGAGCAATGCCTCTACGGAGTCCACACGTACAGGGATGGAATACCTCCCACGGCAGCATGCTAGCACTGCATGTGAGAGATGGGGATCCTTGACCTCAACGTTTGAGATCAAGAAAGGAAGGAGAGAACTCTTGGGTAGCTAGGTCTAATCTAGTCTTATTGCTTACCCCAAGACGTCCTCCACCTATACTTTTATAGGGTTGAGAGACACCTGGTTGTGCTCATCCCGAAACCCTAAAAACTATAATAGATCCAATCTGTTTTCCCACGTCAGAACTTCCGACAGGATATTTTAGGTCTCCTAATATAGTACGACACACAACACATCCAATTTATTATCGCCCACCTCGGAATTTCCAATACCATATCGGAACTTTTGATCAGTACAAAATTCCCCGATTACGAATTAGAACTTCTGGCTCATCGGAACTTCCGAAGCAACATTTTCTCTCTGTATCGAGACCAGAAAATAACCGAAACTTCCGATACTTCCTATCAGAACTTTTGATAGATGGAATTTTAATGGGCATAACCTTCAATATCCCACTTGCACAAGAACCAATTCTTTGCATGTTTTAATCCATCCCCTTAAGTGTGTGACCCAATAGGTTCATACACTAACGGTTGTTTACCAAAAACAATTTCTGACTCACTAATCAATAGTGGTACCTAGCACCACATATTGACCCCCGAAAGCATACAAAATCAAATTTTCATGAACCTTGATATACTCAAGCACTAGTCCCTTTACCACGCGTCGTCAGTCAAGCTCAAGGCGAGATACGTGCCACCCTTGTTGGTTAACTTGATATTTTCACTCGGTCAAGTATCAGATTCAAATCATGACTAACTCCTTAGTCATAGTGGCATGGCCATGCACTTTTCCAATCCAATACCTCGAGGGGCCCAGAGACGACTCTCCCGTACTTGAGGATACTCTTTACTACAGCCCAGTGACTTTCACCCGGGTTCGATTGGTACCTGCTCATACACTTAGATCATATGATACATATGGGCGTGTAAACAACATGGCATACATGATGGATCCAATTGCGGAGGCATACGGGATCACACTCATCTTCTCTAGCTCATCAAGTGTCACATCACACTTAGTCTTACTAAGAGAAATACCATATGACATTGGCAGGAATCCCTTCTTAGAATTTTGCATTTTGAACCACTTCAAAACCTTGTCAATGTACATACTTTGGCTTTATCCAAGTACCTGTTTTGATTTATCTCTATAGATCTTTATGCCCAAAATGTATGCTGCCTCTCCAAGATCTTTCATCGAAAAACTATTTTTCAATAAAGTCTTGACAGCATTTAACAAAGGAATGTCATTTCCGATCAACAATATGTCATCCACATATAGGACCAAAAACACAAGTAAGCTCCCACTCACATTCTTGTAAACACAAGGTTCTTCATTCTTGATGAAGCCAAACCTTTTGACTACCTCATCAAAACAAAGATTCCAACTCCGAGAAGCTTGCTTCAATCCATAAATGGATTTTAGCAACTTACAATTTTTCCAAGCATTTCCCGAACCGTCAAGACCTTCAAGTTGTGTCATGTACACATCCTCACTTAGGTTTCCATTTAGGAAAGCCATCTTGACATCCATTTGCCATATCTCATAATCATAAAATGTAGCAATAGCTAGGATCATTTGAATAGACTTAAGCATAGCGACAGGCGAAAATGTTTCATCATAATCAACACCTTGAATCTGTCTGAAACCTTTTGCCACCAATCGTGCCTTATAGATGTGAACATTTCCATCAACGTTTATCTTTTTCTATAAGATCCATTTACACTCAATTGTTTTAACACCATCGGGTGGATCAACCAAGTTCCAAACCTAGTTGACACGCATGGACTCCAACTCGGATCCAATGGCTCCAAGCCATTTCTTAGAGTCAGGTCCCATCACTGCTTCCGCATAAGTCTTGGGCTCATCATTATCCAACAACAACATGTTGCGATGCCTAGTGGTCAAGAACATGTACCTCTCTGGCGCATGGGCTACTCTTCCCCAAATCTTCGTGGGGCTAGTGCATCCATTACAGGGTCTGCAACATCTTGCGCCTCTTGCTCTGGTTCAGTGGAATATGGAACACCTTCTAGTGGCTCTCAAACCTCTTTGAGATGCACAGTCCTCCCACTAACTCCTTTTGAGAGAAACTCTTTCCTAAGAAATACGCCATTCCAAGCGACAAACACTTTGCCCTCTTCTCTATTATAGAAATAGTATCCTTTGGTTTCCCTAGGATACCCCACAAAGAAGCACTTGTTAGACTTAGGACTAAGCTTGTCAGACGTCATACATTTGACATACGCCTCACATTCCCAAATATTTAGAAAAGACAAACTAGGACGCTTCCCAAACCACATCTCATATGGCATCTTCTCTACTGACTTAGATGAAACTCTATTAATCGTGAAAGATGTGGTTTCTAGAGCGTCACCCCAAAAGGATAATGGAAGATTAGTGTGACTCATCATGGACCGCACCATGTCCAACAAAGTGCGGTTTCTCCACTCGAACACCCCATTCCATTGAGGCGTGTCGGGTGGAGTCAGCTGTGGAACAATTCCACACTACTTCAGATGATCACTAAACTCATGGCTCAAATATTCACCCCCATGATCCGATCGTAGAAATTTAATTGTCTTGCCCATATGATTTTGTACCACATTCTGGAACTCCTTGAACTTTTCGAAGGATTCCCACTTATGCCTCATTAAGTATACATAGCCATATTTACTAAAGTCATCGGTAAAAGTAATAAAGTATTGACATCCTTTCCTAGCCGTGTGACTCATTGGACCACACACATCAGTATGTACAATGGCCAATATCTCACTCGCCCTCTCACTCTATTCGGTGAAAGGCGTCTTTGTCATTTTGCCAAGTAAACAAGACTCGCATGTGTCATATGATTCAAAATCAAATGACTCCAAAAGTCCATCACTATGGAGTTTCTCTACACGCTTCTCATTTATATGACCCAAACGACAATGTCAGACATAGGTGGGATTCAAATCATTGAGTCGTTGTTTATTAGTACTAACGTTATAAACGTGTGCATCATCAAGACTCAGAATATACAATCCATTCACCATATAGCATCCCATTCGAAAATATTGAACAACTCTTGTTCTTTATTACGAATTCAAAACCATCTTCCTCTAATCATGAAGAAGAGATAATGTTTCTACCTAAGGAAGGAATGAAATAAAAATTATTTAAATCCAAAACTAATCCTGACTGTAGTGACAGTGAATAAACGCTGAAGGCCAACACTTCAACCTTTACACCATTCCTGACGCGGATATCCAGCTCGCCACTTGCACACTTTCTTACTCTACTCAGCCCCTGCAACAATTTTCATGTATGAATCATCGATCCGGTATCAAATACCCATGAATCATTTGGACGAGTAGCAAGATTAATTTCAATAACATTAATACCTGAAGCGGAAGTCCCACTTCCCTTCTTGTTCTACTGCTCTTCCAGGTACACCTTGCAATTGTGCTTCCAATACCCAGGCTTGTGGCAATGGTGGTACACATCAGAGTTGGCAGGACCAGACCTAGACTTTCTAGTCGATTTAGACTTCGCACTAGAGATCGCATTTGTAGTCTTAGCCTTTTTGCTCCTCCTCTTTTTGCCCTCATTCTGGACAACCATCACATGGTTTGGAGTCTTCCTGATGTTCTCCTCAGCAGATTTCAGCATCCCATGCAACTCAGCTAGTGTCTTCTCTAGTCCAACCATGTTATAATTCATGATGAACAGCTCAAGGCTTAGTGGGAGCGACTGGAGAAAAACATCAATAGCAAGGTATGGATCTAGTGGAGTGCCTAGTCTATCTAGAGTCTCTACGCAACCAATAATCTTGATCACGTGAGGGCTCACTGGGCTCCCTTTAGCTAGCCTGCTACCAAATAAGCATTTAGACACATTGTATCTTTCTGCCCTTGCTTGGTCCTGAAACATGCCCTTAAGTCCTACGATCATAACATAAGCATCATGTTCCTCATACTGTTTCTGAAACTGAGAGGACATGTAGGCAAGCATCATGCAACTGACATACATGAAATCACTAGCATGCTTCTCATAAGCATGCTTATCTACTGCAGAAGCATACTCTCTTGGTTCATCAGGGTGAGGTTCCTCCAGAACATAATTCTTTTTCTCTTGCTTGAGAACAATTCTCAAGTTTCGATACCAATCTATAAAGTTCATTCCAGACAATTTATATCGTTCAAGAATAGATCACAAATTAAAAACTAGAGTGCTCTTAACAGTAGACGTAGTAGGTGCCATGATCTACAAAAGATTAAATGTGAGGTTTAGCACTATGCAATGTTTATATTCTATCCAATAAAAGATGTTCCACTATCTAAACGTGTCACTTTCCCTCTCATGACTAATAGTGGCGCAAGATCCATGGTCACGCTATCTCCTAGTGAGCTTTGGCATCACTGCTAGAAGTTAGTTGACATAGATAAGCAGCTCCTTTCTAATCACATCTTATATGCCTCTTGTTGTTGGAGAAGCATCCTATGATCGACCCCAACTCCTATGCTCCAATGCCCAAAACCGTTTTGATAGCCTTGTCAAGTGAATCAATACTATGCGTGCAGAAGTATGACTTCCGCCCCAACTTGTCGAGTTAAAGGATAGCACCCTGCTTTGGCAGACCACTATCGATGAGCACGAACCTTGGTGGGTGCAGCTATTGGGAAGAACATCAACACTTAATTTTCTGAGGGAAAACTAATCTAGCATCGTAACGTCCCTAGCGCACACGAAACATGCAAGAATAGAATAACAGGAACATAAGAAGCATCATAGGCAATCATATTAACGGTGACATTGCATGACCTTCTTCACATGGAAATCTCCATCTCCATGGCTCCCATCATCGAGTGCGTGCTCACGGCCTCCATGAAGAGTACTTGTCCATCTCGCATAGTCTATACTAATTACATGGGTCGTAGCACCGCAGAAATGACATGCAAGCCGTAATAAATTTTACATCAGCCTTGAGCTGTAAATAACCATGACACGCAGGCCATATTTAATTTACATTCATTGCATGCATCTCAGACATCACATTTTACCAAGTCCATGCTAGTCACATCATTCTCTGCAAAACAATTTTAGGCGAGCAATCTACAAGTGACTGGATTCTGGATCTGAAAAACCCGAGTCAGCAAGCTCAGTTTTCAAAATTGCGTGGGTCGGAACTTCCGATCCCTCGGAACTTTTGCTCAATATCGGAATCCCACATCGCAACAATTGCCTTCTATATCAAATCATTATTCAATATTGGAACATCTGGTTAGTATCAGAACTTCTGATCTGCCATCGGAACTTCCGATCACATCAGAACTTCCGATCTGCCATGGACAAAAACAGATCTAATCTATTTTTCCACCATGATCTCCATACATGAGGGATCCAGATCGAACACTACACACGTAGGCTCTGATACCACTATTTGGGGAATAGGGGAGCTACGCTAGCCAACAAATTCAAAATTTCTTCCCTAGGCCCTAGGATCATACGCATGTGAGATCATAGATCGGTACCTTCTAGCACGAGACACGTTAGGTGCAGCGGAAAAAGATGTTAGAGCAGTGTGTCAAACCTCTCCTAGCTTCATCCTTGCCGCCCTTCACCAATTCGATCGATGAAGATGACGTAGTCATTTGCATGTAGATGTCCACGAGCGTCGCTATTAGAGAAATGCCTCCACGGAGTCCACACGTATAGGGATGGAATACCTCCCATGGCAGCGTGCTAGCACCGCACGTGAGAGACGGGGATCCTTGACCTCAACGTTTGAGACCAAGAAAGGAAGGAGAGAACTCTTGGGTAGTTAGGTCTAATCTAGGCTTATTGCTTGCCCCAAGACATCCTCCTCCTCTCCTTTTATAGGGCTAAGAGACCCCTGGTCATGCTCATCCCGAAACCCTAAAAATCATAATAGATCCATTCTATTTTCCCTCGTCGAAACTTCCAATCCTGTATCAGAACTTCTAACAGGGTATTTTAGATATCCTGATACAGTACGACATGGAACAGATCCAATCTGTTATCGCCCACCTCAGAACTTCCGATACCATATCAGAACTTTCGATCAGTACAAAATTCCCCGATTCCAAATCGGAACTTCTGGCTCGTCGGAACTTATGATACCATATCAGAACTTCCGAAGCAACATTTGCTCTCTGTATCGAGACCAGAAAATAACCAGAAATTCTGATACTTCCTATTGGAACTTCCGATCCATGGAATTTTCTTGGGCATAACCTTCACTCCGTTGGCTAGCCACCTTCTATTGCCAATATTTGTCTTGGCAACCGACTCTTCTACACGGGCCCCGTTCGATTCGCGCCGTAGGCCTGCAGGCATAATTTCTGGAACTCCTCCACGTGTCGTTACACCTCCAGTCTTTGTTCTTCAGTCAAGGTTTCCGTGGTGATCGGGATGATGTTGTTGTCGCTGATCTCACTCGCCATGGCTAGGTTGCTGGAGATGGTCCCACTGGGCATGTCAAAAAATGTGCTGGTGCATTTTTTAGTCACACTTTGACACACGCGTGGCCTAAGAGATCTGCTTCACTCTAGTGTAGGTTCTACGTTCTTAGAAAAAGGGTTTAAGGCGTGCCAATCTGTTTGACCCTGCAACTGATACGGGAACATAAATTATGGCATTAGTAGCATGACCTATCGGCTATCGAGCCGATAACCGTGACGAGGATGGTATATTCGTGAAATATCATGCCGATCGGCCATAAGGCCAATGACCTGGGATGAAGTAATCGGGAAAGCATGCCATCGGCCGATAAGATGAACAGTTAAACACATAGGTCGATGTGTGCTTTTACGATGACTTATAAGATGTACGTGGAATCGAAGATAACCCGTCAGCTTGTACTCCGACAAAAATAAATAAAACATGCCAGATAACCAAGTCAGTAACTATATCAAAGAATCAGTTATGCTTTATTTAGATGAACGGTATACAACATGAAAGAGATACAATAGCAAGAGATGTCAGACTTAACCAATGAAGCCTCAAACTATCACACCTAGATCACATCAATCTAAGAGATCAAACCGAACTGATGCAGCCTTAGTCCTAGCTAATACACCGAGAACAACCGACAACCGTACTGTTTCAATGTTTACCTCAAGATATCAAATTGATGTAGCCGTGAGGATACTGATCTAATCGGTACGGACATCGGGGGTTGCGGGACTCACCTCTCCACTAGAGATCAAAACGATGCAGCCTAGCTCCGAGTGTCGAACCCCACTGGATAAACCTTGGAAGCCAAGGGTGGCGATGCACCGAGTAGTTGATTGATAGAGATGTGTTTTTATAAGCTAACTAGGGGTACATATTTGTAGTCTGGAGACTTGCTGTCTAAGCACTCTATCTTAACCGATTCTAGATACTCTTCATCTTCTTTTTCCGTGCCTTATCTCCATCGGCTTCTTCTGTGTCCGATCATCTTGTAATAGCATGGACAGGCTTCCTTGACTTTCTTTGACCGAACCTCTTTGACTTCTGTTGACCATGCGACATCTTTAGTGGGCCTAGGCTCTACCAAATCTTGGCATCAGGACATCCAAAGTGTCCACTTGCTCTTTTGTGACAGAGACTAGAGAGGACAAATCAAAACCACCAGCAAAGACACAAGATCCAGAAGAACTAGATGCAATACCTCCATATGAGGTGCCAGTACCAAAACTGGAAACTAGTGCCATGGATTGTGACAAAGAGTTTCCAAGTCCTTAGCGATATGCCTTGGCAATCTCAGTGGATTTCAGCTTGCTAAAGAATTCATCACAAGTTAACGTGTCGTAACTTGTCGATTCCTCAATGCTAGATATCTTCACTTCCCATATGCTACGATGAAGAGCATAGAGAAGGTTGATATCCCTCTCATGATTAGAATAAGAGAGCACTCCCGTGGAACGAAGATTACTCATGATGGCATCAAAATGGGAAAATATGGCATCGATAGATTCACCAGGGCTCTGCACAAACATTTGATATTGTTGATTGTAAGTTCTTTGGTGCCTGGCCTTGATCTGAGATGTGCCCTCATGAAAAACAGTCAAAATTGACCAAATATCCCTAGCAGTCTGATGGTGTTGCACCATATCAAACTCATTTCTACTTAAACTGATGAACAATATATTTCTAGCTTTGCAATTAGCGGTATACTGATCTTTCTCAGCCTGAGTAGTGTGAGTCTCAGGAATGGAGTATTGTGAGTCTAAAATCTCCCAAATTGCACTTCCTTGGCTTTGTAGATAAGCCTCCATGCGCACCTTCCAGTATGCGAAATTCGTCCCATCAAACAAAGGAATTTTGCTAACTCTGTCCATGTCGCCTACGGATCACAAAACTGGTTAAGGTCAACTAGTAATCTTAACCTGCTCTAATACCAATTATAGGACATAAATGGGTGATTAGAGGTGGGTTAATAGGAGCCTCAACAAATTCTTTCGAATTGATGGCCTTTTCTAAACACCTAATGCTCCTCTAAAAGAACAAGCGGAAGTAAATAATATTTCATAGCAAAATCCAGAGAAAGCTAGTGCTATCACTCTCCTGTCATATATGAAATGATGTGACAGTCTCAGAGATCATAAGCACTAATAATAATCTAGCCTTCAGAAATCAACTAGTGTCCTGTATGAAAAGACATTCGTACAAAGCACACACGGTAGATTAAAACCATTCAGAAACTATACATGCAACCATCAACTGTTAGAAACACATCCATCGATCACAGGCATTTCATAAAGCTCAAGATAAACATCCATAGTTCATAAGAATTTAAACAGATACATGACATGCACTTTGATCACATAAGTATATCAGTAAATATGCATGTTGCAATCTGAGAATAAAATATTTGCAGCAACTGAAACAAGCACAAAATAAACACAGAAATAATCTTTGATGCACAAGGATCTATAAATATTACTCTGTTTTGGTGCTACACTATGCGCGTCTTTCTCCCACGTCGTACACTGCTACAACCCATCACCCTCTGTCCCATGAGGCGCCCGCTCAGAGCAACCAATCCCCATGTGCCGTCTTGCAAACGCCACAGTTCCTGCACCAGCCACCGAGCCCCGTGGCCACACGCCCGCCCGCTACTAGCAAATGCCTCTGATCGGGAAGCTTTGCCCATGCGCCGATCACTCCGCCACCACGTAGCTAGCGCCTTGTTCACTCCGCCGCCAAAAAACTGCCTCACGCCTGGCTGTGCTCCCGTCTGCTGCTGGTGAGAAAACCACCCAGCACCGTCGTTGTCTCTAGAGGGTAAACCGACGATCGGTTTTTCTAGGGAATAAAAACCGGCACAACAGGATGAGCCTCCAGCTAAAACCACTCTGGCCCCATGAAGAGAAATCACACTAAAGTAGCGAAAACAGGAAATACAGGCGGCGGAGAATAGTGAAGAAATGGGTAAATTTCTGTATATTTGGGAAAGTGAACTCTGATTTCAAAAAGTGGATGAGTTGGTAGAAACCTTAGGATTAGGGGGCCTTTTATAGTCAATTCAAAAACAGGAAAAGACATAAATACCCCTAGGGTTTTTACAGACTCGAAGGCCCATAGGGCTAAAAATGTAAAATCCTATCTAAAGGTAGTTTGTGCCAATTCGAAGCTTTCGTAGCGACTACGAGACACTTTGATCTTGATACGACGGTTTTAAGCCGAAACGGACAAAGACTTCTAGATCTTTGACATGTGTCACCAATCCGAGAACTCGACCGCCAGCAAGTCTCTCCCACTCTAGATCCCTCGAGCTGCCTTGTCACTTGCACTGGCCTCCCTTTCGCTGACTTGGTCAACACGCTGTCTCGATCATCCGTCTGCCCATGTCTTGCTTCATCTCCACGTGTACGCCTGAGATCTTCCTCAACTTCACCCTGCATCCTTGACCGTCTAGAATTAAGCTCCCTGCTTGACCCCAATCACCCGCCGTTAATAGTTGACTCGCATCTCAACCCTGTACACAATGAGACAAGAAAAACACGAATCTCCATGCAAAATGCACACTGATCCCTTCAGTGAACACAACAAGCCATTACAAGTCTATACCATTAGATCAGGCAAACTTGTCAATCATTCATCACTAAGATAAAACCACAGTGCAAATCCTCTTGGTTTCTCAATCTCCCCCTTGATGAGTGCATTGACAACCCCAAAAGACACATAGATGAATATTGAAGTTCAACATACAAGTGACCATAAAACTCAGAAAAGAGCAAAACATGTCACTTGATTTTAAAATTCTCCCCCTTGACAAAAGATCCTCCCCTTTGATAGAAACAAGACACAAATTTTCTCCCCCTTTGGCAATGCAAGCATCAAGGTGATAACAAATGATGGAAAGAGAAATGTGAGGGTGAATGCATATGCAAGCTTCTGAAACATTATTAGCAGCAATTACAATACAAAACAACTATTTGCCTTGAATTTTGTCTAAAAGTACTGAATGATAAGCTCAGGTGAATCTTATCCAAAGACAATCAAGAGCAAGCATTTTCAGTATTTTAGCAAACAAAAGCATTACCACTCAGACTAGCATACTAGACATGGTAAAGCATGGAATGCAAAAGCTAACAACTTGTAACGACTTGGACGTGTTTTCTAATCAGATTAGAGCCTAGACACATCATGTCTAACCCCTATAAATATAGGGGCAATGCCGATTCAAGGGCCCCCCGAAACCCTAATAGATCCAATCTATTATTACCTTGAATCACACTTTTACTTTTCAATCTACTTTCCTTGCCCTAGGATTAGCCAAGTAATGTCCGTCTTTGTTGGTTTGCGTTGTAAACAATCCATCCGTTGTGTCGTAATCATGGTAAGCCTTGTTAATTCGCCTATGAATCACCCGTTTAATCCACGTAACAGATTTCTATCAGTTTTATTGGTTTTTATCGATAATTCGGTCTCTTGGTCGAATTGCCTTTGATATTTTAGAGTTTCTGTAGTGTTTTCATTCCATCTTCTTCGCCAAGAACTCTTGTTGCAAGCTATCCACGACAAGATGATCACTGGGACCCAGGCTTTTTGATCTGGCATTGTCGGTCTGACCGACATTAGCTGGTCGGTCTGACCGACATGTGCCGTATCCATCAGCAGGTGTGCCAGCAACGCGAGGCAACAACTCCCTGCCACTTCGGTCTGATCGATGGGTCCTTGTCGGTCTGACCGGCGTGTGCCAGATCCATCACCATCCATGCCGACAAGCATGAGGCAGTCGCTGTCAGCCTTTCAGTCTGACTGACGGTGGGCGTCCGGTCTGACCGGGCCGTGCCAGCACCCGATGGTCTGACCGGCCCCTCTAGGCAGTTTGACCGATCCTGTTTGCGTTGGTTTAAATCAGCTACTTGGCCAGTTTGGTTTAATTTATTCGTATTTTTGCTAATTGGATTATACTTCTTTAATCTAATTACCTGGTGACTCCACCCTCCTTTGTCACTACCTAGGGTAGTCGGAACACGACGTTGGTGTCGTGTCACGACTAAGGTTATCTCTAGGTATCCACGCACTTTTGGATAGTCGAATCAGCGTAGTGCGTTGGTACTTTGATCGACAGGTTTTAGCATCAACACACTTTTTGGTGACTCCACTGGGGAGAAACATGCCAAGTACTACTACATCAGCGACGGGTATGTCTACTATGTCTACTACATCAACGCCATTAGACCCAGTGGGAAGCGCGGAGATCGACGACACCAACATCGTCCTCCCCACCCTCAACGACCTCTCCGAGGAAGATAGGGCAGAGATCGAGGCCAATACGAAGGAGCTACATGCTCTACTGTTTGGGCGCTTCACCAAGACCCGCGGGGGCTTTGTCAAGCATGATATCGACATCCCTTACCTCTCCAAGAGCAAGGTAACACCGTCATCCCCTCGACTATCCTCCCGGGACATCGAGCAAAAGATAGCCGCCACAATAGACCAGGTGGTTAGCACTACTTTTGCAAATCGTCTAGAGGCCACGGTCGACTCTAAAATGGAGGCGATGTTTAGGAGATTTGGCTTTTCCGAGGCCACTTCTCCTACTCTAATTGCTAGTGTACTCGCTGTTCATCACATACACAGTAGAACCGACGGGAATATCAGAAAATACATCGTGTCTCTGGCCTCATCATCCATGGCCGAGACCGCATACGACCCTGTTGGTTAGACTGGCCCTTGGGCCGGTCAGACCAGCATATGCCAACCTCAGCAGCCAGCAACAGTCGGTCAGGCCGGCCATCAAGACGGTCTGTCCGACCATTACACCCTCGATTAAACCGGCTCTATGGCCAGTTAGACAGCCCCTGCCACCTATTACGCACTGTATCCACATGCGCCTAAGCTACCCTTTCCCGCGCTGCCCGCACCTCCTACTCCCGAGCACCCGTATAGACCCAAGCACGTCCCCTATCACGAGCCAACACGAGAGGAGGAGCCACACGACCGACATGCCAAGATACCACCGCATGTCACAACCCCGCACGAGAGACGCGTGCGGGCAAGAGGCATAGATAACATCAAAGGGTGAATCCACACACTATTTATGGAATGTGCTAGTTTCACACCTAGGGACCGGGCTAGAGTTTACCACAAGCCATACCGCGACCACTTCGACACTATCCCATACTTGTGCGGCTTTAGGGTTCCCGAGTTCATGAAATTTGACGATGAAGGTAGTAAGACCACCGTAGAGCACATAGGACAATTGAGGAGACATTTTGAAGATCATGGGCCTCATGGCTCCAGAAGTAATGAGTGATTATCAATGAAAGTCAAAGAGAGAGATGAGGAGATGAGACTTGTCGATTCTTGGGCCACATGTGACTCAGGTACATGGGCAGTGAGCGATTGTCGGACAGAGGGGCTGTGGAGTTGGGCCGGCCCAATCCGGGTACATGGGCCAGGAATGGCAGGGGATCCGCTTGTATGTTGACTGGGTTTGACACAGGTAAACAAGCAGCGAGCGATTGTCTGGCTAATTGAGCCGCGGAATTGGGCCGCTCCAATCCGAGTACCCGGTGCGAAGACAACGGACGCTTTGTCGGTTTTGGCGTAAAACCGACACATACTTAAAAACCACATATACACAAATTTACGGTTCTGATGCAGAGCCATGGAAGTCAAGAAAGCGGAACATCAAACAAAATAGATAGAGTATAGGTCTTTACCTATTTGCCCTAAGGGCTATTTCGTCTTTTCGTGTCATGTGAACTTGGCTATAAATAGACCCCTAACCCTAGGGTTTAGGGCAACTCATCCAATGAAAAATTAGAGATCATTTTTGGTCTATCTTCTTCCTCCTTCCAATTTTAATTTTCTGGGTGAAAAATTGAAGTCACCATTTTTGAATCCACCAATTGCTCCCTTGGGTTGTCTTGGCTTGTTCCTGTGGAGCTAGTTTTCAGAGGGAGCACCATAGGCCGATTTTCATTGAAGGCTGGGTCTGGTTTTATCCTAGTGGGTGGTGGAGTCAGCACCGTGTGAGGTGGCGCATGGCTTGTGGTGGCGGGGGCATGGAAAGAACCACTGAGCGGCGTTGCAGCCGACCCAGCGTGATGACAGGTGGAGCTCTCGCATTGCAGGGCGTAGCATCGCCACCTGTTTCCTGCAGTGTCGAGTGGGAGCAGTTTCCTACGGTCGTACGACGCAGATGACACATTGGCACACGGAGGTAGCATAGAGCGACAGCATCGCGGCGTTGTATCAGGCTTGTGCGGGAGACAGCTGGTCGTACGCCGGGGGCCTTACAAGGTGCTATGCCATGCATAAACATGGAGAAGAGTCTTGAATAGTGCAGAACAGTAATACATGTTCTTGTTTTTCCTACACTACAATTATTTCTCTTAATTTTCTGCAATTGATTCATCTGCTAATAGTTCTTTATTTTAGACTGCACTTTGAATACTTAATGATATATCTATAAGCACAGTTTTATATCTGCATTTATTTTTTTCTGAGTAAATGCTTCTGAACTATTGATGATGAATGTGCTGGATGAATTGTTGAGAGTTCGTGTGATGGTTTTTGAGACCATTGATTGATTTTTGAGCAGTTTTTCTAATCTGCCTTTAAGCACTGTGGTGGTGTCGTTTCGATTAGGACACCAGTCATTTTTAGGCTAGATTATTTTTAGTGCTTATGATTTCTCAGACTGTCGTATCACATCTTATTTGACAGGAGAATGATAGCGCTATTTTTATCTGTGTTTTTGGTCTAAGTTTTTGGTTAACTGTTGAGGTGCGTTGGGTCTTGGGATAAAGCCATCGATTCGAAAGAATTTTTAAGGCACCAATTCACCCCCTTTGGTCGCTACTCTCAGTTTTACAAGTGGTATCAGAGCGAGGTTAGGGTTTTTCCATACCATAACCGGTTCTAACCCACAGTAGCGATCATGACTTCTTTTGGAAAGGTATCGTCTCTTGAGGTTTTTGGCTATAACTATTAGAAGACTCGCATGCTAGCCTATCTATTGAGCTAGAGCTCAAGAATATGGGACATGTGTGTTCATGCTACTTTCACTATGCTTACGGCTACTGAGCATACTACCCATGAGATAGTCACTCTACATGACCTGAACAATAATGTAGTGAACATACTATTTTCTGGTTTAGGTCCCAATGAGTTTGAGTGTGTTAGCCATCTCAACACTGCTCGAGAGATTTGGGCTACCCTCCAGGCACACCATGAGGGGAAAACTCAGGTCAATGCAAGGCTATATCATACCTACCATCAAGAATATGAAAATTTCTCATAGAAGTCGGGTGAGACTGTTGAAGCTTTGTTTGGTCGCTTTCAGTCGATCATTAACAAGCTTCGGGACAACAAGGCTGATCGAGATCAGTTGGTCTCAGGTCATGAACAGGCGCTCGAGGTTCTCATACCTTGGACCCTAAGATCTGGTAGATCAAGGTATCATCCATCGTAGAGGGCGCTTCTTATGATACCTTGACTGTCATAGAGCTTTTCAGTAAGCTCAAGGCCCGAGGGGTTGATATCTAGTCGAGATCAAATCTCACTGGTTCTAGCTCAAAAACTCTAGCCCTTGTGACACCTTCTGTTGATCCCGCTTCCTTGAGCTATGCTTTGTCCAATTTGATTTCTATCATTGAGGACTAATTGGATCTCTTAGGTGATAATGACTTGTGTCTGTTCAATAGCCGAGTTTGTCATGTCTATGATAAGAGGATGGTTAAACGACATGGCACAAAACTTGGCTATTTTGAGTGTGGTGATCCAGGTCATTTCATCGCCGATTGCCCCAAGCGGAACACACACAAGAAGGGCGCTGGTGGTGGCTCCTACGGCTCCAACAAGCACAACAGATCCACCTTCACCAAGGGCAAGCCCAAAACGAAGTTCTTTCGAAAGGCCCTGAAGAACTACCGGTGCGAGAACAAGAAGCGAGATAAGGCCTTCTTCACCGAGATGGAGAGAAGCTACTCCAAGATATCATCCTCTTCTTCCTCTTCATCAAGCTAAAGCGATGAGGAGATCGTGATAAAGAAAGGGAAGGACAAGGATGATCCGAAGAGCCTCTACTTCATGGCCTTCGGGGACAAGCTGAATTCTCGCTCGCACCACAACCGAAGATCCCGCAAGAGCATCTGATATAGGACCGAGAGTAGCGACCAGAGGGGGGTGAATGGGCGCCTCAAAAATTCTTTCGAATCAATGGCCTTCTCCCAACACCCAACGCACCACAATAGATAAACAGCAGAAACAAAACAAATCTTACTTGCAAAAATAATCAAGCCTAAAAATGACTGGTGTCCTAGTCTAAAAGATACCAACAAAGTGTTTAAAGGAAGATCAACAATGCATTCAACACACCAGCATTTCAAGCATCATAAGGATAATCATCACAAGCATTTAACCAGACAAAATAAATGTAGATGGAAAATTTTGCTTACAGATGTATTGAAATGCACTAACGATACAATGATATATCAATAGCCATTCATAGTGCAATCTGAAATAAAACTCTTGCAGTAATTAAATCTATCTAAAAAATTAATGCAAGTGCATGTGAACCGAGAAAAGAAAAGTCTATTTTCTTAACGTTGTCTCCTATTCATGCGTTCTACCGAACTCCTTGTGCGCATGCGCCGAGTTCTTCTCCTGGATTCTGCTCGCACAGCCCCGCCTGGACACGCTATAGCCAGCAGCTTGCACCCGAGCGCCTGGTTGCCGAAGTCTGCGCGCCGCTCTGCTCCAGCGTTCCATGCAGCAAGGAACAAAACAGAACCCCCACGAACCACAGGACTTCAGGAGACCTCATGCACGCGCTGTGCTTGAGACAAGATAGCGTCTACGTCACGCTACGCATGCCTGTTGTCGCTGCTTCTGCTTCGCTTGTTTCACCGCCATGTGCCCAGCGGCGCTGCTCTACTCCTATGTCTTCATAGCCTGACATGCAGCCTCCCTGGCACCTAGCTCTCTCTACTCAGGAGACGAAGCCACGTCTGCCACGCGAAAAGCGCTGGCCGGATGCCGAAATCTTCCCATAGAAAACTGATAGGGAAAGGAAAAATCGGGAGGCACTGTGTGGCAAATAACAGGAATCGAAAAAATCATAGATGAAACCTAGAAACAAATCACAGGCGGTGGATGAACAGTGTTCAGATGGGGAAAAATTCTGGGCTAAAGTGTGAACTCTGATTTTTCATTCAAAGTGAGTTGGAAACCCGAGGGGATTGGGGCCCTTGTTTATAGGCAGCCCAATAAATCAGGAAAATCCCAATATATCCCAATATACCCTCAGCCCGGCAATCGCTCGTTGCCTGTTTACCTAGATCAAACCTAGTCAACAAACCAACGGATCCCCCGCCATTCCTGGCCCATGTACCCAGATTGGGCCGACCCGACTCCACGACCCCTCTGCCCAGCAGTCGCTCGCCGCCCATGTACCTGAGTCACATGCGACCCAAGAACTGACAGGTCTCATCTCCTCCTCGTCTCTCTCTTTGACTTTCGTTGACAATCACTCTTCACTTGTGGAGACATGAGGCCCCTGATGTTCAACATGGCTCCTCATCTTCTCAATGGCTCTTGGGGATAAAGAATACAAGGGCAACTCCGACAACTCCGACGACGACAATGATGAGAAGGTATCTTCCTATGAACGTGAAGTCAATGAATTACTAGAAGAGAATCGCTAGGAGTTGAAATATCGGGAGAAACTGCTTAGAGTGGCTAAGAAGAGGGTAGATGAGCTTGAGATTGAGCTTGTTATGGTCAATAGCAAGATTGACAGTCTATCTTCTTTCCCTTGCTTGGGTGAGAGCAGTGAGTGCCCTAACTACAAGGTGTTGTTGTGTGACCTGACTACTTTGAAGTTTAGGTACACTAAGAGGGTAGATGAGAGAGACGCTTTGTCCACTAAGCTTGAAAGCGCTCGGTTGGAACAGAAAGATGCTCATGCCTCAGTCGTCGTGCCCTGTAGAGACTGCCCATCCCACTTATCGGATCTAGCTGAGCTGAGAGTGAAGGGCGATGAGCAGTCGGGCGAGTTACAAGGAATTAGAGTTGAGCTAGAGCAGACTAAGCTTGAGTTTAATATATTGTCAGTTCCACCCACTATCTGTGAGAACTGTTTGTCTCTAAGGTTGGATCTCATCAAGATGAAAGCTGAGAAGTCTATCCAGATTGATGGAGAGTGTGATATCTGCTTGTCTCAGGTGGAGGTGCTAGCGTCCTTGAGAGAGGAGCTAGATGATGTCAGAATGAGAACTCTTACCTCCGTCAGATCTTGAGTTGGGTGAGTGCCAAAGAGCCACAGCTCGACATGATGATCAAGCAGTTCAAGAGGCTTGATGGGTTTGGAGTAGGTTACACCTACACCAAGGCTGACTTTGAGAGTGCCATAAGCCGTGCAGTGGAGTGGAGTAAGATGACTCTAGAGCAGAGATATCCCAAGACTCACTCCACTGAGTCTTTTCAGGCTAGTCAGCCCAAGGATGGAGTGTTCCAAGAACAACCTAAAACTCCACCAAAGAAGTCTATCTGGATACCGAAGCCCAAGCACCTCCATACTTCTCTTGATTCTCTACCAAGACCCTCTCATACTAAAGAGTGAACACCCAACACCACCAAGCCCAAGAAACCCAAGCCTCAACCATATCCCAAGAAGCCTACCTATCATTGTGAGTTCTGTCAAAGAGCATGGCATCTTGCGTTTTCTTCAGGAGAAAGAGAGTTGAGAGAGCAGAGAGAGATCTAGGTAGGCAGGAGCAGTTCTACTAGCAGGGTGGTAGACTGAGAGTCCCTCGACACGAAGAGAGGATAGAGGCCAGGGCGTGTCGTGTAGGTGGTGGTAGAGGAGACAACTTTCATGCTCGTGCTCCGGAGGGTGGTTTTTGCTCTGGCAGAGCTCCAGGTCGTTCTGGATACAGCTTTGAACCTCGTCACTGTGACTTTAGGCAGAACAAAGGACCACACTTTGAGCCGCGCTTTGGTCCAGAATCTTACGATTCTTTCTACTTTCTATATTTTGATAAGATGGCTCGACACTGGTTTAGCTATTTTGCTAAACCAATTGTCGGACTGTTTGCTCCCCCTTATGACCATTGATTTTGCAGGATCGAGGCTAGGAGTACATATGGATCATGGATTCGGGATGCTCTCATCACATGATGGGACATTGCAGATGGTTCTCCAGCCTCACTTCCCCGAGCTCCAAGGAGTACACCACTTTCAGGAACAATGGTCAAAGGAAGTGTTGACATGAAAATGTGCCCCCGCACTTGACTTAGTTCGACGATCCAAAAGTGTGCGGATACTTAGGAACAAGCCTAAACATAACACAATACTGACGTCACGTTCCGACTACCCTTAACAATGGCAAGGGAGTGGAGTCGTCAGGTAATCAGATCACACAGAAATAATCCAATTAGCTGAAATATATAGATAAAATAACCCAACCAGCCAAACAGAGCCTGATTGGTACAGAGTTTACCGTGCGAAGGGTCACCGAAGGGGGCCTTCAGCATCTAGTGCGAAGGGTGCGCCGAAGATAGCCTTCGGCGTTCAGATCGATCTGGCCGAAGGCAGGTTACGAACAGATCTCTAACGAGAAATCACCTCCGAACAACAAGGTTCGGTGTGAAGTCCCTGACACTATAGAAATCCAACGCAATGCACTGGCGTGAGTTCGTTCGGTGCAGAGTGTTGGCTTGACGAAGCTTGATGTGGAGTACTCGTACAACGAAGTGTGATGCGGAGCACTCTGTCGTGCGGGCTTGACCAAACCGACGACAGCGTGACGGGTCCAGCATGGGTAGTCGAAGCAGAGTTCCACCGATGGGTGCTCTGCAGCCTCCGAAACAACTTTCCTAGCTCCGGAAACCTTTGTCTAAGGGGGCTTCGAGCGTGAAAACCTGCAACAGAACAGAGATAAAGCGCAATTCGGCCTAGAGACCGAATTTACCAAGTGCTGCAGTAGGTAAACGAAGGCAACAATCTGTTATGTAGGTTAACGGATGTTTCATAGGCGAGCCAACAAGGCGATAGCAATCTGTTACGTAGATTAACAGATACTTCACAAGAAAGGAGACAAGGATTACCACTGTTTCGATGTGGCCGGTGGAGGGCTTCCAGGCAAACCCACGATGGTTGTGCACAAAAGTAAAGAAAGGTAAATACGGTTCAAAGCTAGGGCTTTGTGGTTGAATTGTGTCGGGGGTTCTGATGAACTGGCCTCACCCCTATATTTATAGGGGCTAGTCTTCTTATCTCTAACGCTAATCTGGTAGGATTCAACCTAATCAAGTTTAGGGATAAAAACATCCAGAATCAGACTCAACTCTATCTCCGAAGCCAGCCCAAAGTTGGCCTTCGGCAGGCCTGCCGAAGCCTGCTCCTGGGGCCAAAGCATCAGCGAGGTAGGCCTCTGAAGGGCCTTCGGGCCAAAGCTAGCAGGCCGCTAAAAGGTCTCCAAAGCCCAATGTTCGATGGGCTTTCGGCCCTATAAGGCTTCAGCCGGAACCAGGGCTTGTGTATTTTTGGCCCAAATTACGAAAATTGATATTTTGACAATCTTGACCATTAATGCCATTTTCTACTATCAACACATGCCCTCGGCCTCTTACTAAACTAAGTGAACTAAAATCATAATGGGCTAAGGATGATACCTTCCATATCGTCCTTTCGACACTTTCAAGCACTTTGCCACACACTTGGGAAGTACTTTTTCAAATACCTACCATTCAAAGTTCTTCAAAATTGCTCTCCTTGTATGGACTCTAACAAGTATGCATTACCTGGAGAGATTTCAACCACTTTAAAGGGACCTTCCCAACTAGGCGACCATTTACCAAATTTGGGGTTCTTAGTGCCTAAAGGTAAAATCGTCTTCCAAACCAAATCACCAACTTGAAATGATTTTGGCTTAACTCTTTTATTGTAGGCTCTTGCTATTCTTCTTATGTCTTTTTCTATAGCTTCTAAAGCCCTCAACCTTTTATCGGTCACTTCTTCCAAGTTATCTTTTAAAAGAGTTTCATATTCATCGACCAATAAGCTACCTTGCTTAATAAATCTTAAATAGCCAAGATCCACCTCTACTGGTAGAACGACTTCTTGTCCATATACTAACTCATATGGACTAACTTTGGTAGCACCGTGCTTTGCGACTCTACAAGCCCATAATGCTTCTGAAAGCACTTCATGCCACCTTTTAGGGAACTCTTCAATTTTATTCTTAATGAGTTTAATTACCATTTTATTACTAGACTCGGCCTAACCATTGGCCTGATCATAGTATGGTGAAGAGTTTATCAACTTAATACCATAAAATTCGGCAAAGTCTCTCACTTCTTTAGCAACAAATGAAGTACCTTGATCTGTAGTGAGAGTTTGAGGAATACCAAATCTATGTATAATGTGCTTCAAGATAAAATCAATTACCTCATTGTGAGTCATGTTCTTTAGAGGCATGACTTCGGTCCATTTGGTGAAGTAGTCCATCGCCATTAGCATGAATCGATGCCCTTTTGAAGAGGAAGGATGAATTTGGCCATTGAAGTCTAAACCCCAACCTCGGAACGACCATGGCTTGATAATAGGATTAAGTAGCGATGCAGGAGCTAACTGAATATTACCAAACTTTTGACATGCTTCACACCCTCTATTGTATTTAAAACAATCCTCAGGCATAGTCGGCCTGTAAAAACCCGCTCTTTTGAGCATCTAACTCATTTTCAAGGTCAACTGATGAGTACCGCAAAGCCACTCATGGACTTCTCCTGTAGCTACTTTGGACTGATCGGCATCCAAGCATTTTAAAAGTACTCCGTCAATAGTTCGGTGGTACAATACATCATCTAGTAACACGAATTTAAACGCCCGAACTTTTTGATCAACCCTTCGATTGGGATCTCTTAAATACTGGACGATTGGAATTCTCCAATCATCCTTATGGATATCCGGAGGGTTTGCTAACTCCTTTCCTAGAATAATGTCTAAATTGCTAAATTCGAAGTGCCCTCGGGCATCTCTTGCTTCTGCCGAAGGCTGATCAGATCGGCCGGGCGGAGCCGATCATACCAAAGTCCCCTGCCGGAGGGGTCCGGCGTGCGATGGCCTTCGTTGTCCAGAAGGCTTCGACGTGAGGGCTTTGGCCTGCAGGGTCCTTCGGCAGAAGAAGGGTTCCGACACGAAGTCTTCGGTATGCAGGACCCTTCAGTGGTCAGAGGGGTCCGATCCGGAGGGTCCAATGGACCTCGCATCCGCCTGAAGTTTCTGGCTTCGGTAGTGAGACCAAACATTGGCTTTTCCTGTACAGAAAATTTTCCTTTCCTGACTTGATAGCCAGATGGTTGCTGAGCCAAATCATTTTCAATTGAATTGGCTTCTCTTGACACGTGAGAAATTTTAAAGTCGTCGAAAGTAGCAACTATGTCTAAACATTTATCCAAGTAACTATTTAGCAAGCCATTAAAACATTGAGCACTTTTAGCCACTTATTTTACTACTAACAAAGAATCACCATGCGCATGAACATGTTTAGCACCCATAGATTCTAGCAATTCAAGTCCTAGCAATAAAGCTTCATATTCAGCTTGGTTATTAGTAGAAGTAAATTCTAAACGGGCCGAGGTTTCGAAGCGCATGCCTCTAGGTGATATAAGAACTATGTGGGATCGGAATGGCGAATAGAGGGGGTGAATAGGAGCCTCGACAAATTCTTGCGAATATGATGGCCTTTTCAAATCACCCAATGCACCTCTAAATAAACAAGTGGAAGCATATGTAGTAAAGACTCCGATAAAAACATATGCTATCACCCTCCTATCTGATATTATGTAAAATGATATATTGAGGGATCACCGGCACTGAATTTGCACATATGATGAAAAGCATCACTGCATACGGCAACACATGATCGGCAGTCTGGGAAAGAAAAATAAGGGAGTAAAATATTTCTAGATTCAACTTTGAGCCTTCAAGATTTTCAGGAAATGACCACCTTCCAGAATTTTTATAGCATATAGATGAGTCAAAACGATATGTAGCTCTGTTCAGAACCTTTTGCAAACTTCAAACATGGAACCCTTGTAACTTGGACAACAAGAGTTATGTAGAACTCAGGTCCAAAAACAGAACCAAAACTGATCAAAAATCGCCTCAAAGATTGAATGCAGACTGAAAACAGAACACAACTTGGCAGAAATCAGCAGTTTTCAGAACTTTTTATGCACTTTTTTGGACAGGAAAATATATGCAGCAGTGGTTGAAACCTTCTGCAAATTTCGAACATGAAACCCTTGAAACTTGCACAACAAAAGTTATGTAGAACTCAGGTCCAAGAACAGTACCAAATTAGATCAAGACTCGCCTCAAAGATTCAATCTAGACTGAAGACAACTCAATCAGCAGAAATCGTAAGTTTCTAGAACTGTTTAGGCACATTGTTGGACATAAAAATATATGTAGCAGTGGTCAAAAAGTCTTGCAAATTTCCAAAATGGAACCCTAGAAACTTGATCTTCAAAGTCTATGAAGAACTTGGATCAAAAAACAGTACCAAAACAGATCAAACATTTCCTCAAAAATTTAATCCGGTCTAAAAATAGAACACTATTCAACAGAAATTACAAGTGTTCATAATCATTTAAGTACTTTGTTGGGTAGAAAAATACATTCAGAAGTGATCAAAAACTTTTGAGAACTTCACAAATGAAACATCCATATCATTCACATCAAAAGTTACATGGACATCCAAGCCATGTTCTGTAATGAAAACTCCAGAAAACTCACTCAAAAATCGAATCGAGACAAAAATAACTCAGAAACTTCTAGAGACGATTCTCAAATATTTCTAGTTGAAACTAAGAAATAACAACTTGATCCTTACACAAAATAATTAGTTCATCATTCAATCATGAAATCACTCAAGAAACAATCCAAGTATCAGCCAAGATGTTGATGAACACTTGAAGAAACATTTCATCAAACATGTAGAGGGTTATACAAACACTTAACCGTTTCAGCCAGATTTAAATTCCAGAACTGTGATGCCTTATTTGATCAGCAAAAGAATTAAGAAGGAATCACATAAACTAGTTGCAACTTTCAAAAATAGAACATTCAAATCATCCTCAACAAAAGTTGTATAAACTTCAACCTTATGTTCTGTTGATGGCAAAAAATGGCATCAATGCTAAGATTGTCGAAATATCGATTTTGATAATTTGGGCCGAAAATACACATATCCTGGGTTAGGCTGAAGCCCTATAGGGCCGAAGGTCCATTGGGCTATGGGCTCCGAAAGGTGCTGGCAAGCCCACGGCCTTTGGCCAGGAAGCCCTCGGAGGCCCACACCGCCAAAGCTTCGGCCCGAGGAGCAAGCTTCGATGGGCCTGGTCGAAGCCCACTTCGGCAAAGATAGAGTTGGAGACAATTCTGGCTAAGTCTTTATCTCTATCCAAGCCGAATTATAGCAGATTAGATTAGAAGTTTAGCCCTTATAAATAGAGAGGCGAGGCTAGCTTAGAGGCCCCCCCAACACAAATCAAACACAAAGCCCTAGCTTTGATCGCATTTATTTACCTTTACTTTTCTATAACTCTTCGTGGGTTTGCCTAGAAGCCCTCCACCGGCCACTTCGGAACAGTGGTAATCCTTGTTACTTCGCTTGTGAAGTATCTGTTAATCTACGTAATAGATTGCTATCACCTTGTTACTTCGCCTATGAAGTATCAGCTAATCTGCGTAACAGATTGTTACCTTCGCTACTAGTGCAACACTTAGTAGAATTCGGTTCTCAGGCCAAATTAGTACTTCAAATCCTCTTTGTTGTAGGTTTCCACGTTCAGAGCTACTTCGTCGGAGGTGTCCGGAGCTGAGAGATCGGTTTCGTAGGTCGCCAGGACACCCTTCGTCGAGAATTCTGCTTCGACCACATGCTTCGCTAGCACACTTCATCACGACAGTCTTCGCCACGCTCGTACTCTGCTCTGGACGAAGTCACGCCCACGCGCAGCGCTCAAGTCATTATTCTGTATCTTGCCGTATCGGAGACTTCACGCCGAACCCCACCGTTCGGAGGTGATCATCGCGTCCAGATCCGTTCAGAGTTCATCTTCGACCAGATCAGTCCGAACGAAGTTACCCTTCGATGGGACACTTCGCACCAGATGCTGAAGGTATACTTCGGCGACCCCCTTCGCACCATACTTCGAAGCAGACAGGCTCTGACCGGTTTGCTGATTTTATTCTATTTAATATATTTCTTTCGGCTAATTGGATTATTTTGTGTGATCTGATTGTCTGGCGACTCCACCCCCTTACCACGGCTAAGGGTAGTCGGAACGCGACGTCGGTGTTGTGTTACGCTTGGGCCTATCCCTAAGTATCCACACACTTTTGGACCATCGAACTGACCCAAGTACGGGGCACGTTTTTGTGTCAACACACTTTTTGGCGACTCCGCTGGGAAAAGCTAGACCAAGATGATGGGTACGTCTACATCGGCCACCGGTACATCTGCAATGACTACTATGTCTACACCACCAATGGACACCATAGGAGGCATGGATATCGACAACTGCAACATCCTGACACCTACACTTGAAGATATCCCCGCAGAAGACCGAGCAGAGATCGAGGCAAAGTTGAAGGAACTCCAAGACGTGATGCTCGGGGGCTACGTTAAGACACGTGCAGGCTTCATCAAGCGCGACATCGTCACCCCCGACCTCGTTCAGGTCCAGGTAACACCTGTATCGCCTCGTTTATCTTCTTTAGAGATTGAGCAAAAAATAGCCACATCAGTAGATCAAGCCATTAGCGCTTCGCTAGCCAACCGTTTAGATTCAGCAGTCAGCTCCCAGGTAGAGGCAACTCTTAGAAGGTTCGTCTTTACTAAGGTCATACCTCCGGTCCCTATTGCTAGTGCACCTCCGGTAAACCATGTGTACGGTAGAACTGACGGCAGCACTAGCACGACCGAGATGTCTCCGGCCTCAACACTTATGGCCGAGACTAATCATTATACTTACGGCCAAGCTAGCACTACATACCATGCACCACCACCTGCACAGGTACCCACGATGCCCACACCGCAGGCGTAGGCACCCGGACATGAGCACGTCATACGGATATCACGTGGGGAAGAGAGCCATGGCCGACACGCCGATATCCCACCGCGTGTCGCGCCCCCGCATGAGAGGCGCACGCAGGCAATATGCCAAGATGACATAGAGGAGTGGATCTGCGCACTATTTACAGAGTGTGCCGGCTTCGTGCCCAAGGGACGGGTTAGGGTTTACCGTAAGCCTTACCCCGACCATCTCGATACAATACCCTACCCCCGCGGCTATAGAATCCTTGAATTCACTAAGTTCGACGGCGAGGGTAGAAAAACCACACTAGAGCACGTTAGTCAATTTTTGGAACAATGTGGAGAAGTTAGCGGGATAGATGCTCTAAAAGTTAGACTATTTTCTCTCTCGCTATCCGGCACCGCTTTCACTTGGTTTTTGGTGCTCCCGCCGAACTCCGTTCAGACGTGGGATGATTTAGAACGGAAATTCCATGATTATTTTTACATGGGTGAGACAAAACTTAGGCTTTCACACTTGACGTCGGTTAGGCAGAAATCTAACGAGGACGCCTCTGAATACATCAAGCATTTTAGGGATACTAGAAACCGATGTTTTAGCCTTAATATTTCGGAAAGGGACTTGGCAGAACTAGCTTTTAATGGGTTACGTTCCGAGATTAAGGAAAGATTAGACAACCAGAACTTTTTAGAAGTTAGCCAAGTTTTACATCAGGCTCTGGTCCAAGAAGGCCGAACCAAAGATAAAAAGTTTATTAAGACGTTTAACAAGCCTAGGGCTGAAATCCACATCATGGAACGCTCCGACGAGGAGGAATCAGAAGAGGAGGATTCGGTCGACATGTACGCGGCTGAATGGGTTTGGAACGCTAAGAGTAAACCTATCACTTGCTCCGAATTACGGCCATCTCCCACAAAGAATCGGCCTAGTGAGGTCAAGTACTCATTCGATATAACCAAGTGTGAAGTATCTGTTAATCTACGTAATATATTGTTATCGCCTTGTTACTTCGCCTGTGAAGTATCCGTTAATCTACGTAATAGATTGTTATCGCCTTGTTACTTCGCCTGTGAAGTATCAGCTAATCTCGTAATAGATTGCTACCTTCGCTACTAGTGCAACACTTAGCAAAATTCGGTCCTCAGGCCGAATTGGTACTTCACATCGTCTCTGTTGCAGGTTCGCACGTTCGGAGCCCCTTCACCGGAGGTGTCCGGAGCTGAGAGACCGATTCCGGAGGTCCCCAGGACACCCTTCGACAAGACCGCAGGCTTCGGCAACAGGCTTCGCCAGCATACTTCGTCGCAATAGGCTTCGCCACGACCATACTCCGCACTGGACGAAGTTGCACTTGCGCGTGGCCTTCGTGTCATTGTCTCATAGATTGCTGTATCGGAGATATCACGCCGAACCCCGCTGTTCGGAGGTGATCATCGCGTCCAGATCCGTTCGGAGTCCACCTTTGGCCAGATCAGTCCGAACGGCGAAGCACCCTTCAGCGGAGCACTTCGCATCAGACTTCGAACCAGACGGGCTCCGACTGGTTTGCTGATTTTATTCTGTTTAATCTATTTCTTTCGGCTAATTGGATTATTTTGTGTAATCTGGTTGCCTGGCGACTCCACCCCCTTATCACTATTAAGGGTAGTCGGAACGCGACGTCAGTGCCACGTCACGCTTAGGCCTGTCCCTAAGTATCCGTGCACTTTTGGATCGTCGGACTGACCCAAGTGCGGGGACACGTTTTTGTGTCAACACACTTTTTGGTGACTCCGCTGGGGAAGGCTACACCAACATGATGAGTACGTCTACATCGGCCACCGGTACATCTACATCGACTACTACGTCTACACCACCGATGGACGCAATAGAAGGAGCGGATATCGACAACCACAACATATTGTCACCTACGCTTGAAGATATCCCCGCAGCAGACCGAGCAGAGATCGAGGCAAAGTTGAAGGCGCCCCAAGACATGATGCTTGGGGGCTACGTCAAGACACGCGCAGGCTTCATCAAGCGTGACATCGTCACCCCCGACCTCGCTCAGGTCTAGGTAACACCTGTATCGCCTCGTTTATCTTCTTTAGAAATTGAGCAAAAAATAGCCTCATCAGTAGATCAAGCCGTTAGCGCTTCGCTAGCCAACCGTTTAGATTTGGCAGTCAGCTCCCAAGTAGAGGCGACTCTTATAAGGTTCGGCTTTACTGAGGCCATACCCCCGGTTCCTATTGCTAGCGCACCTCCGACAAACCACGTATACAGTAGCACTAACGACAGCACTAGCACAATCACGTCTCCGGCTTCAACACTTATGGCCAAAACCAATCATTACACCTACGACCAAACTAACACTGCATACCATGCACCACCTGCGCCAATGCCCGCACTGCCCGCACCACATGCACAGAAGCCCAGACACGAACACGTTATACAAATAGCACGCAGGGAAGAAGCACACGGCCGACACACCGACATCCCACCGCGTGTCGCGCCCCTACATGAGATGCGCGCACAAGCAACATACCAAGATAATATAGAGGAGCGGGTCTGCGCACTATTTTGGGAGTGTGCTGGCTTCGTTCCCAAGGGGATGGGTTAGGGTTTACCGTAAGCCCTACCCTGACCATCTTGATACGGTACCCTACCCCCGTGGCTATAGGATCCCTGAATTCACTAAGTTCGATGGCGAGGGTAGCAAGACCACACTAGAGCACGTTAGTCAATTTTTGGCGCAGTGTGGAGAGGTTAGCGGGACATATGCCCTAAAGGTTAGACTATTTTCTATCCCGCTATCCGGCACTGCTTTCACTTGGTTTTCGGCGCTCCCGCCGAACTCCATCCACACGTGGGACGATTTAGAGCGGAAATTCCATGATTATTTCTACACAGGTGAGACAGAACTTAGGCTTTCGCATTTGACATCGGTTAAGCAAAAATCTAGTGAGAGCGCCTCTGAGTACATCAAGTGTTTCGGGGATACTAGAAACCGATGTTTTAGCCTTAAAATCTCAGAACGGGACTTGGCAGAACTAGCTTTTAACGGGTTGCGTTCCGAAATTAAAGAGAGGTTAGATAACCAGAACTTTCTAGAAGTTAGCCAAGTTTTGCAGCAGGCTCTGGTCCAGGAAGGCTGAGGCAAAGATAAAAAGTTTATTAAGACGTTTAGCAAGCCTAGGGCCGAAATCCACATCATGGAACGCTCTGATGAGGAAGAGTCGGAGGAGGAGGATTCGGCCGACATGTACGCGGACGAATGGGTTTGGAACACTAAAAATAAACCTGTCACTTGCTCCGAGTTACGACAATCCCCCACAAAGAATAGACTTAGTGAGGTCAAGTACTCATTTGATATAACTAAATGTGATAAAATATTTGATTTTCTCTTAAAAAGTCAGCTTCTCAGGTTACCTGAGGGTCAAGTCATCCCACCTGCTAATGAGTTAAAGAAGCATCCATATTGTAAGTGGCATGATTCACATTCGCATAATACTAATGATTGCAATGTTTTTCGATGGCAGATACAATCGGCCATAGAAGAAGGACGATTGAAGATAGACCATGATCCAAAAATGAAGCTGGATAAAGATCCCTTTCCAGTCAACGTCGTCGACCTCGGCTAAAAGAAGGTGTTGATTTGGTCAGAACAGGCCGAGTCTGCTAAAGAGAAAGATGTAATTGTTGGAGGACCGCGCACTCGCACACTCGTGCCAAAGAACCCCGAGGTAGGAGTGTGGAAACAGAACGTTAATACCCCTTCGGCTAAGGCTCGCAAGAGGCCAAAGGTGACATATGATGTGCTGTTTTGCAAGCATCGGAGAAGGGCCCAGGAAGCAGGACCGCGCGCTAGGCTAAAACAGCCGAAGGGGCTAAGACCTAATGGCGGCTTCGGGCCGAAGCCGGCGAACCCTCCGCACGAAGGCTTCAGGCCACGGTGGCCTGATGCTCCGCACGATGGTTCCGAGCCACAATGGCCGAACCCCCAGTACAACAGCTTCGAGCCCCAGTGGTCGGGTCCCCTATACAACAACTTCGGCCCCCAATGGCCGAACCCCACACCGCATTGGACTTCTCCGATGGGAGGCTTCGGCCCGCACTGGCCGAACATACCTCCACCCTAGTAGGACCCTTCGCTGGTGTGGTCCGAGACACCTTCGACTTGGCCGAACCCCCTCCGGGTGACAGGATAGGCTCATAGTGGGTGAGGCCACTAGAGCCAGTGATGCTTCCGCCGTATGACTGGGCGGGGACCCCGTGGGCTCCATACGTATCCAGGTCAGGGTACCCTCCACAACTTAACACAATGCCCTATTTTCCTTCGGAGTATTATGGATGGCAGGTGAAAACAGACACAGCGGAGGGGGGCATCGTCCACAGACTATCCGTGGTGCCTCCGAATCGGACCATGCAGGACGAAGACGAAGGGTGCGAGCACGCGGAGGCCGAAGTCAGGGAGTCCAAAGACATAACCATCAGAGTTGGGTCTCAGGAAGTCCCAATCCCGAAGACTTTGTCACCGAGGTCTGACGGAGGTAAGTCTCATGCTTCGGCCGAACTCTGCACCGAAGCTTGGTTCGATCGGCCAAACGAGGCTGGTCTGTCCGACGAGGTTCGCAGTGAAGCCCCCTCCGAACACAGGGTGCCCAAGGCTGAAGGGCACAGTACCACTTTGGCTAGAATTAACAGAAGCTGGACAGTAGCACCCGGCACCAAGCCTCAGCCATCCTAGGGACCTCCAGGCATGTCTAAATCGCAGAAGAGACGCTTACAGCGACTACGGGCATAGCATATGCGCGAGACGAAAGCAGTGGCCGAGCGTGACGCTATCTTCGAGGAGATCCGCCCTCGGCCATCTACCAAACAGGTATGGAGGGAGAAGCTAGTTGAGATAACCAACCCGGCTCCTAGTCCAAGCGACGACGACGACATGCTCGACAACGATTACTCGCCCGTCTCCGAGGGACCCGCACCCCAGGAGATGGACATCAACATCGTCACGCTGCCTGCCGAGTTCGCCCTGCCATGGGACGAGGCCGAGGTCGCTCAATTGAACCACGGTCTGCGCAACGCCATCTTCGAGAAGCCCGAGGACTCTGGTCGCCATCTAAAGCCCCTCTATGTCAGGGGTCACATCGATGGGAAGTCGATTTCTTGGATGCTCGTCGACGGTGGCGCCACTGTTAACCTAATGCCTTGTTCATTGTTGAAGAAACTTGGCAGGGATGAAGATGACCTGAAGAAGACTAATTTGATGCTCAATGGCTTCAACGGCAAGAGCTCCGAGGCCAAGGGAGTACTCTCTATGGAGTTGACGGTGGGCAACAAGACGTTGCCAACGGCGTTTTTTGTCGTCGACGTACAAGGTAACTAAAGCGTGTTACTCGGGCGCGACTGGATTCACGCGAACTGTTGCATCCTTTCTACTCTACACCAGTGCCTTATACAGTGGGACGGTGATGAGGTAGAAGTCATCCCCGCGGATACTTCGGCCCAAATAGCATTGGCCGATGTATCAGTCGACGCCATCCATAACAAAGTAGAGTGCCTGTCAGGAAGAGATCTTTCGGATTACGATTTTGTTAGCGTATCCGGAGGACGGTTTGTACCAATGTCTGTAAAGTCGGCTGGAGTAGCACGGCTATTTTTGTACTAATAGTCATGTCTAGCAAAAATAATCTAGATTGGCTAAAGTCTCGTGTGGAGCAGTATCGATCTAATAAAGACGGTATTGCCGAAGCCATCGAGGACTTTAGCGAAGTAGAGAAATTAGGGCAAGGTTTTGTGTCGGTCGATCCTTTGGAGGAAGTTGATATAGGTAATGGCAGCATCCCAAGGCCGACTTTTGTAAACCAACATTTGCAGCCCGATGAAAAGGCTGAAGTAATAAAGTTACTTCGGTCGTATGTCGATTGTTTCGCATGGGAATATAGCGAGATGCTAGGACTAAGCCGCGAGCTCGTGGAGCATCGGTTGCCCATCAAGTCCGGATTAAGGCCTTATAAGCAGCATCCCCACCGCTTTAATTCGGTCATCTATGACCGAGTTAAGGAAGAAGTGGAGCGACTACTCAAGGCTGAATTTATTAGGCCGTGCAGGTACGCAGAATGGGTTGCTAACATTGTTCCTGTAGAGAAGAAAGGGAGCAGCAAGATACGAGTATGCATTGATTTCAGGGATCTGAACAGAGCCACTCCAAAAGACGAGTATCCGATGCCGATAGCCGACATGCTGATCAACGATGCCTTGGGACATAAGGTACTAAGTTTTCTTGATGGCAATGCTGGTTATAATCAAATCTTTATGGCCAAAGAGGACGTCTATAAGACTGCCTTTCGATGCCCTAGTTTTGTCGGTTTGTTCGAGTGGGTCGTCATGACTTTTGGTTTGAAAAATGTCGGCGCCACGTATCAGCGCGCTATAAACTTGATCTTTCATGACTTGTTAGGAGTCATGTTAGAAGTTTACATCGATGATGTCGTGGTCAAATCGTACGCTATGGGAAACCATTTAGCCGATTTGAAGGTTGCTTTCGATAGGATACGACAGTATGGGTTGAAGATGAACCCACTCAAGTGTGCTTTTGGTGTGTCGGCGGGTAAGTTCTTAGGTTTCATGATTCATGAGAGAGGCATAGAAATTGATCCTAAGAGACTTGAAAAGATTAGAAACGTTTCAGTGTCGACATGCAAGAAGGATGTGCAAAAGTTGCTAGGAAAGTTGAACTATTTGCGTCGCTTTATATCCAACTTGTCCGGCAAGATTGATGCCTTTGTCCCCATACTCCGGCTAAAAAACGAAGCCGAGTTCGCTTGGGGGCAAGCCAACAAAGTGCTTTTGAGAAGATCAAGGAGTGCTTGTCATCACCGCCTATGGTGAGAGCACCCAAGGCTAGGATTCCATTTCGGTTATACATCGCCGCTGAAGGTGGCGTGATTGGAGCCGTGCTAACCCAGGAGGTAGAGGGAAAGGAGTACATCATAACATTCTTGATCCGCCGCCTGCTGGACGCCGAAACCAAGTACGCGTTTGTGGTACGGTTGTGTTTATCACTTTATTACGCGTGCACTAAGTTACACCATTATCTTCTCCCCACTACATGTGTTGTCGTTTGCCAAACCGATGTGATAAAGCACATGTTACAGAAGCCGATTCTAGGTGTAAGAATCGGAAAATGGGCTTACGCGTTGATTGAGTACGATTTGGCCTACGAGCCCCTAAGAGCGATGAAAGGCCAAGTCATAGCCAACTTTATAGTTGATCATCACATAGATGTTAGCTGGAGTGATGCTATTGCTCTAGTTGAGGTAGTACCATCGAAAATCTATTTTGATGGTTCGGCTTGCAAGAGTGGCCAAGGTATTGGAGTGGTTTTCATATCACCTAATGGTATGTGCTTTGAAACCTCGGCCCGGCTAGAGTTTTCTTCCACTAATAACCAAGCCGAATACGAGGCTTTGTTGCTAGGTCTTGAATTACTAGAGTCTGTAGGCACTAAACAAGTTCACGCGTATGGTGACTCGTTATTAGTAGTACAACAAGTAGCTAAGAATGCTCAATGTTTTAATGGCTTGCTGAATAGCTACTTGGACAAATGTCTAGACATAGTTGCTACTTTTGATGATTTCAAAATATCTCACGTGCCAAGAGAAGCCAATTCAGTCGACAATGATTTGGCTCAGCAAGCATTTGGCTACCAAGTCAGGAGAGGGAAATTTTCTGTATTGGAGAAGCTGGTGTTTAGTCTAACTGCCGAAGCCAGTAAAGGTGGGCAGGCGCACGCCTCGGATCAAACCCCTCGGATCGCCGAAGGCCACCGCACGCCGAGGCCCTTGGATCGAAGTGCTCTGCCGATCAAAGAGTCTGGCATGCTGGAGCCCATAGTGTGAAGCCTCTAGGGCGGAGAAGGCTCCCCAGAGTCCGAACCCTCCAAAGAGCTTCGGCCTAGCACACTCCGAATGATCACCTCGGCCAGGCTTCGGCAGGAGCTGGAATGGCTCGGGGGGCACTCCGAAGTTAGTGTTTCAGAAGTTTTTTCAGAAGGTGGACCAACGAAGCCCTCTGAAACCTGTAAGGGCGATTGGAGAGTCTCGATCGTCCAGTATTTGAGAGACCCTAGCCGAAGGGTTGATCGGAAGGTTCGGCGACAAGCGTTCAAATTCGTGTTGGTAGACGACACATTGTATTGCCGAACCATCGACAAAGAGTGCTATTGAAGTGTTTAGACCATGAGCAGTCCCAGGTGGCTACAGGAGAAGTCCATGAGGGGCTTTGCGGCACCCATCAGTCGGCTCAGAAGATGAGTTGGATGCTCAAAAGAGCGGGTTTCTATTGGCCGACTATGACTGAAGATTGTTTCAAGTACTACAAAGGGTGTGAGGCATGCCAGAGGTTTGGCAACATCCAGTTAGCTCCTGCCTCATTGCTCAATCCTATTGTCAATCCATGGCCGTTTCGAGGTTGGGGTTTAGACTTCATCGGCCAGATTCACCCTTCGTCCTAAAAGGACATCGGTTCATGTTGATGGCGATGGATTACTTCACCAAGTGGACCGAGGCCGTACCTGTCAAGAACATGACTCACAACGAGGTACATGATTTTATTTTAAAGCACATCGTACATAGATTCAGCATTCCCCAAACTCTTACTACGGATCAAGGTAGTTCATTTGTTTCTCGAGAAGTAAGGGACTTCGTCGAATACTATGGTATTAAGTTGATAAACTCTTCACCTTACTATGCTCAGGCCAATGGTCAGGCCGAGTCTAGTAATAAAACTGTGATTAAGCTTATTAAGAAGAAAATTGAAGAGTTTCCTAAAAGGTGGCATGAAGTGTTTTCCGAGGCATTATGGGCTTGTAGGATTGCAAAGCACGGTGCCACCAAGGTCAGTCCATATGAGCTGGTGTATGGACAAGAGGCCGTTCTGCTTGTAGAGGTAGATCTTGGCTCCTTAAGAGTGTTAAAGCATGACGGCTTATCGGTCAATGAGTATGAGGCTCTTCTGAAGGATAATCTGGAGGAAGTGACTGATAAGAGACTAAGGGCTTTAGAAGCCATAGAAGTAGACAAGAAGAGAGTAGCTAGAGCCTACAATAAGAAGATTAAACCAAAATCGTTTCAAATAGGAGACTTGGTATGGAAAACGATTTTGCCTTTAGGCACGAAGAGTCCCAAATTTGGCAAATGGTCACCTAGTTGGGAATATCCTTTTAAGATAGCCGAAATCGCTCCCGGCAACGCATACGTGTTGGAATATCTGCAGGGAGAGCGGTTTCAAAGTGCTTTGAATGGTAGATACTTGAAAAGGTATTTCCCAAGTGTGTGGCAAACGTCATAAAAATGTCGAAAAGCAGATACGAATGGTATCGTCTTCATCTCATTGTGCTTTTAGTTCACTAGTTCACTAAAAGGCAGGGGGCATGTGTTGATAGCAAAAAATGGCATTAATGGCTAGATTATCAAAATATCAATTTTTGGTGATTTGGGTCGAAGGTACACATGTCCAGGGTCTGTCCGAAGCCCTACAGGGCCGAAGTCCATTGAGCTATGGGCTCCGAAAGCCTCTAGCCAGCCCATGTGCTTCGGCTAGGAAGCCTTCGTAGGCCCACGCTGCCGAAGCTTCGGTAGCCTTCGGAGGCCCACCCTACCGAAGCTTCAGCCCAAGGAGCAGGCCTCGACGAGCCTGGCCGAAGCACACCTCGGTAGAGATAGAGTTGGACGCGTTTCCAGCTCAATCTCTATCTCTATCTGGCCAGATTAATAGCAGATTAGATTAGAAGTTAACCCCCTATAAATAGAGAGGCATGGCCGGCGTGGAGACCCCCCCCCCAACTCAAACCAAACCAAAGCCCATGCTTTGATCGTATTTACTTTACCTTTATTTTCCTATACCTCTTCGTGTGTTTCCCTGGAAGCCCTCCGTCGGCCACTACGGAACAGTGGTAATCCTTGTTACTTCGCCTGTGAAGTATCCGTTAATCTACGTAATAGATTGTTATCACCTTGTTACTTCGCCTGTGAAGTATCCGCTAATCTGCGTAATAGATTGCTATCTTCGCTACTAGTGCAACACTTAGCAAAATTCGGTCCTCAGGCCGAATTGGTACTTCACATCGTCTCTGTTGCAGGTTCGCACGTTTGGAGCCCCTTCGCCAGAGGTGTTCGGAGCTGAGAGACCGGTTCTGGAGGTCCCCAGGACACCCTTCGACAAGACCGCAGGCTTCGGCAACAGGCTTCGCGAGCATACTTCATCGCAACAGGCTTCACCACGACCATACTCCGCACTGGACGAAGTTGCACTCACGTGTGGCCTTCGCATCATTGTCTCATAGATTGTTGTATCAGAGATATCACGCCGAACCCCGCTGTTCGGAGGTGATCATCGCGTCTAGATCCGTTCGGAGTCCACCTTCGGTCGGATCAGTCCGAACACCGAAGCACCCTTCGGCGGAGCACTTCGCACCAGACGCCAAAGGTACCCTTCGGCGCACCCTTCACATCATACTTCGAACCAGACAGGCTCTGACATGTTTTTGCTGATTTTATTCTATTTAATCTATTTCTTTTGGCTAATTGGATTATTTTGTGTAATCTGGTTGCCTAGCGACTCCACCCCCCTTATCACTATTAAGGGTAGTCGGAACGCGACGTCGGTGCCACGTCACGCTTAGGCCTGTTCCTAAGTATCCGTGCACTTTTGGATCGTCGGACAGACCCAAGTGCGGGGGCACGTTTTGGTGTCAACACCCTGCACCGTTTTGGATGAGTTCTCCGACAGGCGGCTTCGGCCCACACTGGCCGGACGTACCTTCGGCCTGGCAGGACCCTTGGCTAATATGGTCTAAGACACCGTCGACTCTGCCGAACACCTCTCCGAGTAATGGGTTCGGCTCACAGTGGGCGAGGCCACTAGAACAGCCGATGCCCTCATCGTACAACTGGGCAGGGACTTTGTGGGATCCGTACATATCATAGCCGGGGTACCCTCCACGACTTAACACTATGCCTTGCTTTTCTTAGGGGTATTATGAATGGCAGGAACAAGCAGACGCAGCGGAAGGTGGCATCATCCACAGGCTGTCTATGGTCCCTCCGAATAGGATTATGCAGGGCAAAGGTGAGGAGTACAGGCGTGTGGATGCTGAAGACAGGGAGTCTGAAGCTATCACAATCAGAATAGGGTCTCAGGAAGTCCCAATCCCGAAGGCTTTATCACCGAAGTCCGATGAAGGTGAGTCCCATACTTCGGACGGAGCCTGCGCCGAAGCCTGGTTCGATTGGCTAGGCAAGGCCAGTCTGACTGTCGGGGTCCGCAGCGAAGGTCCCTCCGAGCACAGGGTGCACAAGGCCAAAGGAGGCAGTACCACTTTAGCCACAGTTGACAGAAACCGAACAGTAGCACCTGGCACCAAGCCGCGGCCATCTTGGGCACCTCCAGGCATGTCCAAATCACATAAAAGACGTCTACAATGGCTACGGGCACAGGAGATGCACGAGAAGGAGGCCGAAGATGAGCGCGATGCTATCTTTGAAGAAATACACCCTCGACCGACCACAAAGCAGGTGTGGAGGGTGAAGCTGGTTGAGATGACCAACTCGGCTCCAAGTCCGAGTGACGACGATGACGACATGCTCAACGACGATTACTCGCTCGTCTCTGAGGGGCCCACACCCCAAGCAATGGACATCAACGTCATCACGCTACCCGTTGAGTTCGCCCTGCCGCGGGACAAGGCCGACGTCGCTCAATTGAACTTCGGCCCGCGCAACGCTATTTTTGAGAAGCCAAAGGACTCGGCTCGCCATCTGAAACCCCTCTACGTCTAAGGTCACATTGATGGAAAGCCGATTTCCCGAATGCTCGTCGACGGCGGTGCCACTGTTAACTTAATGCCTTACTCGTTATTGAAGAAACTTGGCAAGGATTAGGATGATCTTAAGAAGACTAACTTGATGCTCAACGGTTTCAACGGAGAGAGCTCCGAGGCCAAGGGCGTACTCGCCGTGGAGTTTATGGTGGGAAACAAGACATTGCCAACAACATTTTTCGTCGTCGATGTACAAGGTAACTACAGCGTGCTGCTTGGGCGTGACTGGATTCACGCGAATTGCTGCATTCCTTCTACTCTACACCAGTGCCTGATGTAGTGGGACGGTGATGAGGTAGAGGTTATTCCCGCGGATACTTCGGCCCAAGTAGCATTGGCCGGTGTATCGGTTGATGCCGTTCATAACAAAGTAGAGTGTATGTCAGGTAGAGATCTTTCGGATTACGATTTTGTTAGCGTATCCGGAGGGCATTTTGTACCAGTGTCTATAAAGTCGGCTGGTGTAGCACGGCTGTTTTTGTATTAATAGTCATGTCTAGCAAGAGTAATCTAGATTGGTTAAAGTCTCGAGTAGAGCAGTATCGATCTAATAAAGATGGTATTGCCGAAGCCATCGAAGACTTTAGCGAAGAAGAGAAATTGGGACAAGGTTTAGCATCGACCGATCCCTTGGAGGAAGTTGACATAGGTGATGGTAGCATTTCAAGGCTGACTTTTGCGAACCAACATTTATGGCCTGATAAGAAAGCCGAAGTAACAAAGTTACTTTGGTCGTATGTCGATTGTTTCGCATGGGAGTATAGCGCGAGATGCCAGGACTAAGCTCGAGCTCGTGGAGCATCGGCTACCTATCAAGTCATGATTTAGGCCTTATAAGCAGCCTCCTCGTCGCTTTAACTCGGTCATCTATGACCGAGTTAAAGAAGAAGTAGAGCGATTACTCAAAGCTGAATTTATTAGGCCATGCAGATACGCAGAATGGGTTGCTAACATTGTGCCTGTAGAGAAGAAGGGGAGCGGCAAGATACGAGTGTGTATTGATTTTAGGGATCTGAACAGAGCCACTCCGAAGGACGAATATCTAATGCCAGTAGTCGACATGCTAATCAACGATGCTTTAGGACACAAGGTACTGAGTTTTCTTGATGGCAATGCTGGTTATAACCAAATCTTTATTGTCGAAGAGGACATCTACAAGACTGCCTTTCGATGCCCTGGTTTTGTCGGTTTGTTCGAGTGGGTCGTTATGACTTTTGGTTTGAAGAATGCTGGTGCCACGTATCAGCGTGCTATGAACTTAATTTTTCATGACTTGCTAGGAGTTATGTTAGAAGTTTACATTGATGATGTTGTAGTCAAATCGGATGCTATGGGAAACCATTTAGCTAATTTGAAAGTTGCTTTTGATAGGATGCGGCAGTATGGTTTCAAAATGAACCCGCTCAAGTGTGCTTTTGGCGTGTCGGCGGGTAAGTTCTTAGGTTTCATGATTCACGAAAGAGGCATAGAGATTGATCCTAAGAGGCTAGAGAAGATTAGAAACATTACGGCGCCGACATGTAAAAAAGACATGCAGAAATTGCTAGGCAAGGTAAATTATTTGCGTCGCTTTATATCCAACTTTTCCAAAAAAAATGATGCCTTTGTCCCCATACTTCGGCTAAAGAATGAGGCCGAGTTCGCTTGGGGGGCAAGCCAGCAAAGCGCCTTTGAGGAGATCAAGGAATTCTTATCATCACCACCTGTGGTGAGAGCACCCAAAACCGAGATTCCGTTTCAGTTGTATATCGTTGCTGAAGATAGAGTGATCGGGGCCGTACTAACCCAGGAGATAAAAGGAAAGGAGTACATCATCACATTCTTGAGCCGCCGCTTGCTGGACACCGAAACCAGGTACGCGTTTGTGGAACATTTGTGTTTATCACTTTACTACGCGTGCACTAAATTGTGCCATTACCTTCTCCCTACTACATGTGTTGTCGTTTGCCAAACTGATGTTATAAAACACATGTTGCAAAAGCTGATGCTAAGTGGAAGAATCAAAAAGTGGGCTTACGCTTTGGTCGAGTACGATTTGGCCTATGAACCCCTGAGAGCTATGAAAGGACAGGTCGTAGCTGACTTTATAGTTGATCACCGCATAGACATCAGTTGGAGTGACGATGTCGCTTTGGTCGAGGTAATACCGTGGAAACTTTACTTTGATGGCTCAGCTTGCAAAAATGGCCAAGGTATTGGAGTGGTTCTCATATCGCCTAGCGGAATGCACTTTGAAACCTCGGCTCGTTTAGAGTTCCCTTCTACTAATAACCAAGCTGAATACGAGGCTTTACTGCAAGGCTTTAATTATTAGATTCCATGGGTGTTAAACATGCCCATGCCCACGGTGATTCCCTATTAGTGGTACAACAAGTGGATAAGAGTGCTCAATGTTTTAATAGTTTGCTAAACAATTACTTGGATAAGTGCCTAGACATAATTGCTACTTTTGATGACTTCAAAATTTCTCACGTTTCGAGAGAGGCCAATTCGGTTGCAAATGATTTGGCTCAACAAGCATCTGGTTACCAAGTCAGGAGAGGACAATTTTCTGTATAGGAGAAGACGATGCTTGGTCTCACTGCCGAAGCCAGTGACTTCGAGCAAGCGTACCCTCCGGGTCAGACCCCTCCGGCTGCCGGAGGCCACCGCACGATGAAGTCCCTAGACCAGAGTGCTCTACCCACCGAGGGGTCTGGCACACCGGAGACCGTGGGCCGAAGTCCTTCGCACGGTGAGGGCCTCCAGGGGCGCGGACCCTCTGGCAGGGGGCCTCGGCCTGATACACTCCGTACGGCCAGCCCGGCCAGGCTTCGGCAAAAGGAGGAAGGGCTCGGGGGGCACTTCGAGGTCAGCATCCTGGACATTTGTTCGGAGATTGAACTGGTGAAACCCTCCGAAGCCCATTAGGGCGATTGGAGAATTCCAATCGTCCAGTATTTGAGACACCCTAGCCAAAGGGTTGGTCAAAAGGTTCAGCAACAAGCGTTTAAATTTGTATTGATAGACGACACACTATATCGCCGAACCATTGATGGAGTATTGTTGAAGTGTCTAGACCACGAACAATCCCAGGTGGCTACAGGAGAAGTCCATGAGCGACTTTGTGGCACTCATCAGTCGGCCCATAAGATGAGTTGGATGCTCAAAAGGGCAGGTTTCTACTGGCCGACCATGACTGAGGATTGTTTCAAATATTATAGAGGGTGTGAGGCATGTCAAAAGTTTGGCAATATTCAGTTAGCTCCTGATTCGTTGCTCAACCCTATTGTCAAGCCATGGCCATTCCGAGGTTGGGGTTTAGACTTCATCGGCCAGATTCATCCCCCTTCATCCAAGGGGCATCGGTTCGTGTTGATGGCGACAGATTGCTTCACCAAGTGGACCGAGGTCGTGCCTCTCAAAAACATGACCCACAACGAGGTACTTGACTTTATCTTGAAACACATCATACATATATTCGGCATTCCTCAAACTCTCACTACCGATCAGGGTAGTTCGTTTGTTTCTAAAGAAGTGAGGGACTTCGCTGAATATTATGGCATTAAGTTGGTAAACTCTTCACCCTACTATGCTCAGGGCAATGGTCAGGCCGAGTCTAGTAATAAAACCGTGATTAAGCTCATTAAGAAGAAAATTGAAGAATTTCCCAAAAGGTGGCATGAAGTGCTTTCCGAAGCACTATGGGCTTGCATAATTGCAAAGCACGGTGCTACCAAAGTCAGTCCATATGAGTTGGTATATAGAAAAAAGAAGTCGTTCTACCTGTAGAAGTAGATCTTGGTTCCTTAAGGGTATTAAAGCAGGATGGCTTATCGGTCAACGAGTATGAGACTCTTTTGAAGGATAACCTAGAAGAAGTGACCGATAAGAGACTAAGGTCTTTAGAAGCCATAAAGGTAGACAAGAAGACAGTAGCTAAAACCTACAATAAGAAGGATAAACCAAAATCGTTTCAAGTAGGAGACTTGGTTTGGAAGACGATTTTACCCTTAGGCACGAAGAGTCCCAAATTTGGTAAATGGTCACCTAGTTGGGAAGGTCCTTTCAAGATAGCTGAAATCGCTCCTGGCAATGCATACGTGTTGGAATCTCTGCAAGGAGAGCGGTTTCGAAGAGCTTTGAATGGTAGATACTTGAAACGGTATTTCCCAAGCGTGTGGCAAACATCGTGAAAGGTGTCGAAAGGCTGATATGGATGGTATCGTCTTTAGCTCATTGTGCTTTTAGTTCACTTAGTTCACTAAAAGGTAGGGGGTCATGTGTTGATGGCAAAAAATGGCATCAATGGCTAAGATTGTCGAAATATCGATTTTGGTAATTTGGGCTGAAAATACACATGTCCTGGGTCAGGCCGAAGCCCTATAGGGCTGAAGGTCCATTGGGCTATGGGCTCCAAAAGGTTCCGGCCAGCCCACGGCCTTCGGCAAGGAAGCCCTCGGAGGCCCACACCGCCGAAGCTTCGGCCCGAGGAGCAAGCTTCGACGGGCCTGGCCGAAGCCCACTTCGGCAGAGATAGAGTTGGATACAATTCTGGCTAAGTCTTTATCTCTATTCAAGCCAAATTATAGCAGATTAGATCATAAATTTAGCCCCTATAAATAGAGAGGTGAGGCCAGCTTAGAGGCCCCCCAACACAAATCAAACATAAAGCTCTAGCTTTGATCGCATTTATTTACCTTTACTTTTTTGTACCTCTTCGTGGGTTTGCCTAGAAGCCCTCCACCAGCCACTTCGGAACAGTGGTAATCCTTGTTACTTCGCTTGTGAAGTATCCGTTAATCTACGTAATAGATTGCTATCACCTTGTTACTTTCCCTGTGAAGTATCCGCTAATCTGCATAACAGATTGTTACCTTCGCTACTAGTGCAACACTTAGCAAAATTCGGTCCTCAAGACGAATTAGTACTTCGAATCCTCTTTGTTGCAGGTTTCCATGTTCGGAGCTACTTCGTCGGAGGTGTCCGGAGCTGAGAGATCAGTTTCGGAGGTCGCCAGGACACCCTTCGTCGAGAATTCTGCTTCGACCACATGTTTCGCCAGCACACTTCGTCACGACAGGCTTCGCCACGCTCATACTCCGCTCTAGACGAAGTCACGCTCTCACGCAGCGCTCGAGTCATTATTTTGTATCTTGCCGTATCGGAGACCACGCCGAACCCCACCGTTCGGAGGTGATAGTCGTGTCTAGATCCATTCGGAGTTCATCTTCGACCAGATCAGTCCGAACGCTGAAGGTACCCTTCGCCGGCACACTTCGCACCAGACGCCGAAGGTATACTTCGGTGACCCCCTTCGCACCATACTTCGAAGCAGACAGGCTCCGACCGGTTTGCTGATTTATTTTGTTTAATATATTTCTTTCAGCTAATTGGATTATTTTGTGTGATCTAATTGCCTGGCGACTCCACCCCCTTACCACGGCTAAGGGTAGTCGGAACGCGACGTCGGTGTTGTGTTACGCTTAGGCTTGTCCCTATGTATCCACGCACTATTGGATCGTCGAACTGACCCAAGTGCGGGGGCACGTTTTCGTGTCAACATGTTCTGCAGGGAAATCACCAGAAAATTCACTCAAACATCGAATCCAGACAAAAAGAACTCAGATATTTCTAGAGACTGGATCCATTTCAGAACTATGATATCACTTTTGATTAGCAGAATAAACATGAAGAAATTGCAGAACCAAGTTGCAAATTCCAAAAATGGAACATTCAAAACTTGCACAACAAAAGATGTATAAGCCTCCACATCAACTTCTGCACTAGATTCACCAGAAAACTGCTCTCAAAATCGATTACAGCCACAAATTGTACCTGCGCTGGAATCCTTGATGCACTCACTGTAGAATGCCAGATCATGAACACTGCGCCCAAATCTTGATTCCAAGCAACAAGAATAGCCAAAATGTTTATAAAATTTATATTTGGTTCAGCCAAAAGACAGCCAAAAATTCTCCCCCTGCCCATAGATATGGTCCCCTATTTATAGGGCAACTATGGGGGGTTTTCTAAAAAGAACCCTCTAGAATTGAAAATTACAGAAAGGTTCTATTCCTTGTAATATATATTTTCAGAATTAAAAAATTCTGAAAAATATACTAAAGGAGTACACTAACTCTAGACTCACAACCTTTTATTACACATTGACTCAAAGTAAAAAGACTCCAAACTATTAAAATCAACAAAACTAGATTTGTGATGGTTTTCACCAAAAACCGACAAAGCCTCTCAACCCTTCTACTCTTGACACCGCTTCGTGACACCGAGCACCAGCAAACCACTTCCGCTCTTGATCCCCTCGAGCCACCAGAATGCTTGTCCTAGCCTCCCTCTCGTAAACCCGGTCGTCACGCCGTCGTAGTCAGCCATCCGTCCAAGTCTTGCTTTGTATCTTCGTGCACTCTTGAGATCTTCTCCAACTTTGCCTGGCCTCCCTGATCCTCCGGCATCAAGCTCCCCACTCGACCCTCGATCACCTGCCGTCGACAGTCGGTCATCATCTCCACCCTGCACAAACAAGACAAGTCAAAACAAGAATGCGACGCACCACCGAAACCCTCGGTAGCCAAACCTCCTTTTCACATCGAAACCATTGATACACTCAACTAACCTCAACCACTCATATGCTCATCCTTGTCAATCACTCATCATTCAAACCGAAACCACCCTTGGTTTCACAATCTCCCCCTTTATGAGTGCATTGACAACCCCAAAGCAAAGACATGATGAGGATTGCAAGTTATGCTCACAAGTGACCATAAAAACTCATAAAAGAGCAAAACATGTCACTTGGTAAAAGATCTCCCAGCTTGGGAAAAAACCTTATGCAAGGCAAGACAAAAGCATCAAAAGCAACTTAATGCAACATGAACGCCATTACTCCCCCTTAATCAAGCAATCATCCAAAAAGATCCAAAAGCATCATGTAGATCATTTCTCCCCCTTTGACAATGCAGGCATCAAGGATATAAAAAGATGCAAAGAGGGGAATGAGGGTAAAGCAGAGATGTGATCTTCTGAAACATGAGCAACTGCATTTACAGTACAAACAAGCATTTTCCTTGAATATCGTCTAAAAGTACTGAATGACAACCTCAAATGAATATCATCTAAACAAAAGACATGAGCAAGCATTTTCAGATTTTAGAAATTAAAAGCATCACCACTCACACTAGTATACTAGACATGTCAAGGCAAGAGATGCAAAAGCTAAACAAGCAGACACTAGATAAGTGTATCCCACTTCAAGGTGCTTCAGCAAACATGATATGCAATGAATTTCAATTTTTTCATTTTTGTGCCAGGGGTTATTTGCATGTCAACCTTATACTAACCGACCATGCTAAGCCTAGGTTGAAACCATCAGAAGATTAAAGCATTGGTATCGGCAAACACTACAACGTCCCGGTTCTTACCAAAGTGCTATGGTAAGCAGTCCAGAATAAAATAGTGCGACAAAGCAAACCAACCTGGATCTTTTCAATTTCAGCACACAATAGCATGAATAACATCCATTTTAATTTTATTCATTTTTCATTTTCATTCATTTTCATTTTCTTTCATTTTTTATGAAATCAAGTTGCGTATTAGCATCCAAGTAAAAAGGACCTAGCTATCAGGTGTGTAAAAGATAGCAAAAGCACTCAACCCATTCAAGCTAGTTTCTAGACTAAGCAGTGATCGTTTTCAAATTTTCACAAATAAAAGTAATGCTCATGACAATTATCAAATGAAAACATGCCAAGTAGTCAACAATATTAAATACAATAAATCAAAGGCATTACAAAGCATGTACTTGTAAAAGCAATTAATCATATGACAGAAGCTCATGCAATGCAACACGGCTCCCCCTCAAAACATGCTAGTATCTCTCGGATGCTCAGTGAGAGGGTGAGCTAAAAATTGTTATGGAACCCAGCATCGCAAAACTCGAGATCCAGGAAAAGTAGTAGATTGACCATGCATAGGAGATAAGCCATGATAAAAAGTGTGTGGTCTAGCAATAAAGCGCGAACCTGGAAATCGACGAGGTGTCCCAACCTATCGAGCATCAAAGCCTCTTACCCGTGATCTATCACCATATGAAGCATGATGTACACCACGAGGGGCAAAATCACTCTCAAAACCATGTGAGGCCTCAAAATCAGGATAAGAGCGGAAAGCATACTCATGCATACCTAAAGATGGGTAGTGCATGTCCTGAAAGGTCATAGCAAAAGACCATCGCTCATCCCTGATACGATGAAAGCAAAACCCAACCAAATGACCCACCCGATGACAATACGAATAGTGATACACATTCTTGGGTGTGTGAGTATGGGTCTCAGGCGCAAATCTCACAATTTTCTTGGGTTTTGGCTGAGGAGGTTCATCTGAAGCACGAAGAGCTTTCTTTGTCGGTTGGGTAGGATTCTTGGCTTTTTGATCGATGTCTAACTGGGCTCTCTCTTTCTCAAGGGTAGTGGGAGGAGTGAACACAGTTTCGCTCAAAGTGTTTGGAGTGGTTCTCTCATAACCCAACCCGAGAGCTAACCCTGCCCTGACAGCACACATTTTGGTTTTAGCCAAAAGCAGGTCCATCCTACCCTTTCCTTCAGTGCATTTTTCCACTACGGAGAGAAGGTAGTCATTCTCACATTTCAATTTTTCCGCTTGCTCTCTAGCAAAGTTGAGTTGGTCCTTAAGGGTGATGCAAGTAGGACACGCCGACTGCACATCCTTAGAACACTCAGCGCTCTTCAATCTATCCTTAAGTTCATCAACATGCCTATCTCTCAAATTGATGCTCTCAACAAGAAAAGGACAGTTCAGGCATTCGTTAATGACTACAGGACTAGACTCCACCAACAAAAGCTGCTTTTCAGTTAATTCAAGTTTTTCAACAGTTTGAGCGTGTATAAAACACAGATGAGCAAGCTCATCCATAACAGTAAGACATGACTCACAATTGGCAATATCAGACTTAGATTTCAAAATAGCAAGTTCAGTGGAGATAGCTTCAAGTCTGAGTTTTAGTTCTCTACGTTCTTTAGCAGCAAGTTTAAGCAATCTATCCTGAGAATAAACAGCATCATGCAATTCATCATTCTGAACAAGAAGCTGATCATGGGATAGATATACCTCAGAAGTGTCGAGCTCGTCGCTGCTGTCATCGCCGTTGACCAGCGAAACAAAGGTCAGTGAGGTCCACTGTCTTCTTCTCCTTCTTCTCCTTCTTCTCTTTATTGTGAGGCTTCTCTTCCTCCGAGCTTGGATCCTCGCTTGACGTGTTGTCGATGTCGCTGAGGGTGGCCACAAAAGCTCTGGCTACTCTCTTAGCCAATTTTCCTCGCTTTCCCCTAAAATAGGCTTTCTTGTTCCATTTTTTGTGATTGTGCTCATTTTCATTTTTCATTTTCAGTTTAAGGCAATTTGATTTTATGTGAGATGAATCTCCACATTCAAAACACCCTTGTGACCCTCCTCACCTTTGGTCTCGTCTATCATTGTAAAAGTGAGTGAACTTCCTGACAATGAGAATTAGCTCCTCATCATATAGAGCATCCACTTGTTCTTTTGTGACAGAGACAAGGGAGGACAAGTCAAAAGCACCAGAGAAAACACAAGCTCCAGAAAAGCCATACATATTACCTCCAAATGAGGTACCACTGCCAGGACTGGAAACCAACAAAATTGAAGGCAACAAATATTTTCCAGCTCCTCGTCGAGACGCCTTGGCAATCTCGGTGGACTTAAGCTTACTAAAGAGTTCGTCGCGAGTCAGAGTGTCAAAGCTAGCTGACTCTTCAATACTGGAGAACTTCACCTCCCATATGATACGATCAAGAGCATAGAGAAGTTTGATCGCCCTATCGTGGTCAGAGTAAGCCAGAGTCCCAGTGGTGTGCAAATTACAGACAATCCCATCAAAACGCGCAAACATGGCATCTACCGATTCGTCAGGGCCTTGCACAAACATTTTGTATTCTTGATTATACGTGCTCTGCCTCCTAGCCTTAATCTGGGTAGTGCCCTCATGAAAAGTACTCAAGGTCGTCCAGATTTCTCGTGCAGTCCAAATGTGTTGGACCCTGTCAAACTCGTTGCAACTCAGATTGATGAAAAGAATGTTTCTAGCCTTGCTATTACATTCATATTGTGCCTTCTCAGTCTCTGAGGTACGAGTGTCAGGAATCACATATTGGGATGCAACAATGTCCCATATCGCACTTCCTTGGCTAAGCAAATAAGCCTCCATGCGCACCTTCCAATAAGCATAATCTTGACCATCAAACATTGAAATATGTGTTCCTTTCCATGTCGCCAATACAAGGATCACAAACTGGTTAAGGTCAACTGGTGATCTAACTGGCTTTGATACCAATTGTGGGATCAGAATGGCGACTAGAGGGCGGTGAATAGGCGCCTCGACAAATTCTTGCGAATATGATGGCCTTTTCAAATCACCCAATGCACCTCTAAATGAACAAGCGGAAGCAGATGTAGTAAAGACTCCGATAAAAACAGATGCTATCACTCTCCTATCTGATATTATGTCAAATGATAGACTGAGGGATCACTAGCACTGAATTTGCACACATGGTGAAAAGCATCATTGCATACGGCAACACATGATCGGCAAGCAGGGAAAGAAAAATAAGGGAGAAAATATTTCTAGATTCAACTTTGAGCCTTCAAGATTTTCAGGAAATGACCGCCTTCCAGAATTTTTATAGCATATAGATGAGTCAAAACGATATGTAGCTCTGTTCAGAACCTTTTGCAAACTTCAAACATGGAACCCTTGTAACTTGGACAACAAGAGTTATGTAGAACTTAGGTCCAAAAACAGAACCAAAACTGATCAAAAATCGCCTCAAAGATTGAATCCAGACTGAAAACATAACACAACTTGGCAGAAATCAGCTGTTTTCAAAACTTTTTATGTACTTTGTTGGACAAGAAAATATATGCAGCAGTGGTTGAAACCTTCTGAAAATTTCAAACATGAAACCCTTGAAACTTAGACAACAAAAGTTATGTAGAACTCAGGTCCAATAACAGTACCAAAATAGATCAAGACTCGCCTCAAAAATTGAATCCAGACTGAAGACGACTCAATCAGTAGAAATCACAAGTTTCCAGAACTGTTTAGGCACATTGTTGGACATAAAAATATATATAGAAGTGGTCAAAAACTCTTGAAAATTCCCAAAATGGAACCCTGGAAACTTGAGCTTCAAAGGTTATGAAGAACTTGGATCCAAAAACAGTACCAAAACAGATCAAACATTTCCTCAAAAATTGAATCCAGACTAAAAACAGAACACTATTCAACAGAAATTACAAGTGTTCAAAATCATTTAAGTACTTTGTTGGGTAGAAAAATACATGCAGAAGTGATCAAAAACTTTTAAGAACTTCACAAATGGAACTTCCAGATCATTCACATCAAACGTTACATGGACATCCAAGCCATGTTTTGTAATGAAAAACTCCAGAAAACTCACTCGAAAATCGAATCCTAGCAAAAATAACTCAGAAACTTCTAGAGACAGGATTCTCAAATATTTCTAGTTGAAACTCAGAAATAACAACTTGATCCTTACACAAAATAATTAGTTCATCATTCAATCATGAAATCACTCAAGAAACAATCCAAGTATAAGCCAAGATGTTGATGAACACTTGAAAAAACATTTCATCAAACATGTAGAGGGTTATACATACACAACTATTTCAGCCAGAGTTAAATTCCAGAACTGTGATGCCTTGTTTGATGAGAAAAAGAATTAAAAAGGAATCACATAAACCAGTTTAAACTTTCAAAAATAGAATAGTCAAATCATCCTCAACAAAAGTTGTATAAACTTCAACCTTATGTTATGTAGGGAAATCACCAGAAAATTCACTCAAACATCTAATCCAGACAAAAAGAACTCAGAAAATTCACAACAAAAGATGTATAAGCCTCATCATCAACTTCTGCACTAGATTCACCAGAAAACTGCTCTCAAAATTGATTACAGCCACAAAGTGTACCTGCGATGGAATCCTTGATTCACTCACTGTAGAACATGCCAGATCATGAACAGTGCGCCCAAATCATGATTCCAAGCAACAAGAACAGCCAAAATGTGTATAACATTTATATTTGGTCCAGCCAAAAGATAGCCAAAAAATCTCCCCCTGCCCATGGATATTTTCAGAATAGCCAGAACCCTCTAGAATTGAAAATTACACAAAAGTCCTATTCCTTGTAATATATATTTTCAGACTTAGAAAATTCTGAAAAATATACTAAAGGAGTACACTAACTCTAGACTCACAACCTTTTATTACACATTGACTCAAAGTAAAAATACTCCAAACTATTAAAATCAACAAAACTAGATTTGTGACGGTTTTCAGCAAAAATCGACAAAGCCTCTCAACCCTTCGACTCGTGACACCGTTTTCGCAACTCCAAGCACCAGCAAACCACTTCCGCTCTCGATCCCCTCAAGCCGCCGTAATGCATGTCCTGGCCTCCCTCTCGCAAACTTGGTCGTCACGCCGTCACAGTCAGCCGTCTGTCCAAGTCTTGCTCTGTATCTTCGTGCACTCTTGAGATCTTCTCCAACTTTGCCTGGCCTCCCTGATCCTCCGGCATCAAGCTCCCCACTTGACCCTCGATCACCTGCCGTCGACAGTCGGTCAGCATCTCCACCCTGGACAAACAAGACAAGCCAAAACAAGAACGCGATGCACCGCCGAAACCCTCGGTAGCCAAACCTCCATTTCACATCGAAACCCTCGATGCTCTCTACCAACCTCAACCACTCACACGCTCATCCTTGTCAATCACTCATCATCCAGACCGAAACCACCCTTAGTTTCACAAACTACCCTGATACATTAGACATTCTTACAAGCTGAACCATCAAAATAAAGCTTCCATGGCACTGCTTCAAATAGAGCAATATTATTACCCCAATTGACATCTACGTGGTGATCAACTATAAAATTAGCAACAATTTGGCCTTTGATAGCTCTTACTAGTTCATAAGCCAAATCGTATTCAATCAAAGCATAAGCCCACTTTCCGATTCTTCCACATAGAATCGGCTTTTGCAACATGTACTTTATGACATCGGTTTGGCAAGCGACAATACATGTGCTAGGGAGAAGATAGTGACGTAATTTGGTACATGCGTAATAAAGTGATAAATACAAACGCTCCACAAACACGCACTTTGTTCCAGCGTCTAGTAGGCGGCGGCTCAAGAATGTGATGATGTACTCTTTCCCCTCCACCTCCTGAGTTAGCACGGCTCCAATCACGCTATCTTCTGCAGCGATGTACAGCCGAAACGGAATTCCGAGCTTTGGTGCTCTCACCACGGGTGGTGATGACAAGAACTATTTAATCTTCTCAAAGGCACTTTGCTGACTTGCCCCCAAGTTAACCCGGCTTCATTCTTTAGCCAGAGTATAGGGACAAAAGCATCGATTTTGACAGACAAGTTAGATATAAAGCGACGCAAATAATTCATCTTGCCTAGCAACTTTTGCACATCTCTTTTCATGTCGGTGCTTCAAAGTTTCTAATCTTTTCAAGCCTCTTAGGATCAATTTCAATACCTCTTTCATGAATCATAAACCCTAAGAACTTGTCTACCAACACTCCGAAAGCACATTTGAGCAGGTTCATTTTTAAGCCATATTGGCGCATCCTATCAAAAGCAACTCTCAAATCAGCTTGGTGGTTTCCCATAGCGTCCGATTTGACTACAACGTCATCTATGTAGACTTCTAACATAACTCCTAGCAAGTCATGAAAGATCAAATTCATAGCACGTTGATTTGTAGCGCCAACATTCTTCAAACCAAAAGTCATAACGACCCACTCGAACAAGACGACAAAACCATGGCATCGAATGGTTGTCTTGTAGAAGTCCTCTTCGGCTAGAAAAATTTGATTAATACCAGCATTGCCATCAAGAAAACTTATTACCTTGTGTCCTGAAGCATCGTTGATCAACATGTCAGCTATCGGCATAGGATACTCGTCCTTCGGAGTGGCCTTGTTCATATCCCTGAAATCAATTCAAACTTGTATTTTGCCGCTCCCCTTTTTCTCTATAGGCACAATGTTAGTGACCCATTCAGCATACCTGCATGGCCTAATAAATTCAGCCTTGAGCAATCATTCTATCTCCTCTTTAACTCGGTCATATACGGTCGAATTAAATCGACGAGGGGGCTGTTTATAAGGCCTAAACCTGGGTTTAATAGGTAGCCGATGCTCTACGAGCTCGCGTCTTAATCCGAGCATCTCGCTATACTCCCATGTGAAACAATCAATGTATGACCGAAGCAATTTTATTACTTTGGCCTTCTCACCAGGCTGTAAATATTAGTTTACAAAAGTCGGCCTTGGAATGATATCATCGCCTATATCGACTTCTTCTAAGGGATCGGTCGATGCAAAACATTGTCCTAACTTTTCTACTTCGCTAAAATCTTCAATGGCCTCGTCAATACTATCTTTAGAAGACCGATATTGCTCTACGTGAGACTTTAGCCAAACAAGATTACTTTTACTAGACATGACTACTAATTTAGAAATAGTCGTACTACATCTGTCGGCTTTACAGACACGAGTACAAAACGTCCCCCGGATACGCTAACGAAGTCGTAAACCAAAAGGTCTCTACCTGATAGATACTCTACTTTGTCGTGGATGGCGTCGATGGACACATCAGCTAATGCTACCTGGGTCAAAGTGTCTGCTGGTATGACTTCTATGTCATCGCCATCCCATTGCATCAGGCATTGGTGCAAAGTAGAAGGAATACAGCAATTCGCGTGAATCTAGTCATGCCCAAGCAGCACACTATAGTTACCTTGCATGTCAATGACGAAGAATGTTGTTGGTAATGTCTTGTTACCCACCATCAACTCCAAGGAGAGTACACGTTTTGCTTCGGAACACTCGCCGTTGAAGCCGTTGAGAATCAGGTTGGTTTTCTTTAAGTCTTCCTCGCCCCTGCCAATCTTCTTCAAAAGAGAGTAAGGCATTAGGTTGAGAGTGGCACCACCGTCGACAAGCATTCTAGAGATCGACTTCCCGTCAATGTGCCCCATGACGTAGAGAGGCTTTAGGTGATGATCTGAATCCTCGGGTTTCTCGAACACAGCATCTCACGGGCCGAGGTTCAACTGGGCGACCTTAGCCTCGTCTCGTGGTAGAGTGAACTCGGTGGGTAGCATGACGATGTTGATGTCCATCTCTTGAGGTGCGGGCCCCTCCAAGACAGGTGTGTAGTCGTCGTCGAGCATGTCGTCGTCATCGTTGCTCGGAATGGGAGCCTAGTTCTTTGTCTCCATCGGTTTGGGTTTCCATACCTATTTCATAATTGGTCGAGGGCAGATTTCTTCAAAAATGGTGTCTCGCTCATCCTCGGCCTTGTTTTCGTGCATCTCCTATTATCGCAGACATTGCAGGCATCTTTTCTGTGATGTGTACATGCCCGGAGGTGCCCAAGATGGATGTGGCTTGGTACTAGGCACCACCATCTTGCTTCTGTGATTTTTGGCTGAAGGGGTGTTACCCGGGTCGACCTTGTATATTTCATGTTCAACGGGTGTCTCTGTGCGGACCCTATCGGTCAGACCGGCCTCATTTGGCCAATCGGACCTGGCTTCGACACTGGCCTTGACCGGATTAGGGGGCTAACCTCCGACGGGCTTCGGCGAGGGGGCCTTCGGGATTGCGACTTCCTGAGACCCTACCTTGACTGTGATGGCTTCGGACTCCCTCTCCTGCGCTTCTTCGCGTCCATCTCCCCTGTCTTCATCCTATGCGAGTCGATTTGGAGGTACTACGAACAGCCTGTGGAAGACATCTCCCTTCGCTGCGTCTATTTGTCCCTACCAATTATAATACTCCGAAGGAAAACATAGGGCAATGTTATACTGCAGAGGGTACTCTGGGGGCGAGGTGTGGTTCAGAGCCTACGGGGTTCCTTCCCAATTGTATGGCAGAGGCATTGGTGGCTCCAGCAGCTTCACCCACTATGAGCTGAACCCATTGCCTGGAGGGGGGTTCGTCCATGTCGAAGGTATTTCAGACCATATTAGCAAAGGTTCCTGCCAGGCCAGAGGTATGTTTGGCCATTATGGGTCAAAGCCTCCTACCGGGGGATTCACCCAGAGCGGAGCTGAGTTCGGCCATTGGGGTCCGAGCTCGTTGTGCGAAGGGTTCGGACATTGGTTGCCGAACTCTTTATGCGGATGGTTCGGTCGTTGGGGTCCGAACTCGTTATATGGAGGGTTCGGCCATTGAGGTCCAAACCCACTTTGCGAAGGGTTCAGTCACTGGGGTCTAAACTCACCCTTGGGAGGTTTGGCTGCTGGGGTCCCAACTCGCTATGTGGGGGTTCGGCCACTGGGGTCCGAAGCCACCCTCCGAGTGCCTTGGCCCCTTCTGTTGTCTTAGCTTTTTTGGACGGGGGCCTGTTTCCTTGGCCTTTTTCTGGTGTTTGTTCAACAACATCTGGTACGTCACCTTTGGTTTCTTGCGAGCCCTAGCTGAAGGAGACGTGTTGACATTCCTTTTCCACACTCCTACTTCAGGGTTCTTTGGTACGAGTGTGCGTGTGCGCGATTCTCCAATAATGATCGCTTTCCCCTTAGTTGACTCGGCATGTTCTGACCGAATCAGTACCTTCTTCTCATCGAGGTCGACGGTGTTCATGGGAAAGGGATCTTTGTCCAGCTTCATCTTTGGGCTGGGGTCTATTTTCAATCATCCCTCTTCTATGGCCGATTGAACCTGCCGACAAAAAACATTGCAGTCGTTAGTATAATGAGAATGTGAATCATGCCACTTACAGTAGGGGCGTTTCTTTAGCTCGTCGGCGGTTGGAATGACTTGGCCCTTAGGTAACCTGAGAAGCTGGTTCTTCAAGAGGAAATCAAATATTTTATCGCACTTAGTTATATCAAACGAGTATTTTACTTCGCTAGGCCGACTCTTAGTGGGAGACGGTCGTAACTCAGAACAAGTGATGGGTTTGCTCTTAGCATTCTAAACCCATTCGGTTGCATACATGTCAGCCGAATCTTCCTCTTCTTCCGACTCTTCCTCATCGGAGTGTTGCATTATGTGGACTTCAGCCCTAGGCTGTTTGAATGTTTTAATAAACTTTTTATCTTTGGCTCGACCTTCTTGGACTAGAGCCTGTTGTAAGACTTGGTTGACTTCTAAAAGTTTTGGTTGTCTAGCCTCTCTTTAACCCATTGAAAGCTAGATCCGCCAAATCTCTTTCTGAAATATTGAGACAAAAACATCGGTTTCTATACTCGGAGACACTCTCGCTAGACTTCTACTTGACCGATATTAAGTGTGAAATCCTGAGTTTTGTTTCACCCGTATAAAAATAGTCATGGAACTTTTGTTCCAATTCGTCCCACGTTTGGACAGAGTTCGGCGGGAGCACCGAAAACCAAGTGTAAGCGGTGCCGGATAGTGAGAGAGAAAATAGTATAAGTTTTAAAGCATCTGACCCACTAGCTTCTCCAAGCCAAAATAGACTAAATATAGCCTGAACGATCCTAAAAATCCCTCGAAGGAGATAAAGTACCTCGACTCGATATCAAGAAAGTTCCGAGGAAGAGACCCTTAATCCTAGTTCATCTGAGGATTCTATGGTTCCCTTTTAAACGGCGAGGCCCTCTCTATACAACAGAGCCCTTTCTTTCATTCATACCACTTGGACTTTCCCTAGTTTTTAAACTAGTTCGCCAGTTCGTTTGCCCTGCGGGGCATGGTTGATGTGTCACTGGGGAACCTGTAGGAGGGGGAGACGACCATCCTCTTGAACTGGCTGACATGCTCTAGTGTGGTTTTGCTACCTGTCACCATCGAACTTGGTGAACTCAGGGACTCTATAGCTGTGAGGGTATAGTATAGTGTCAAAATGGTCAGGGTACAGCTTTCGGTAAACCCTAGCCCGACCCCTAGGTACGAAACCGGTGCACTCCCTAAACAGCGCATGGATCCGCTCTTCAATGTTGTCTTGTACTCCTTCCTACACGTGTCTCTCCTGCTGGGGGCGCGACACGCGGCAGTATGTGGGCTAGCTCAGGATGTATGACGTGTTTGGTCCTATGCGTTTGTGTAGGAGCATGCGGCACGGGCAACACGGGAAACACTAGCACATGTGTAGGTTGCGCGCAATAAACAGGGTTAGCTTGGCCATGTGCATAGTGTCTTGTCTCAGCCGTATATGTTGAGGCCAGAGATGTTATGGTCTTGCCAGTACTACCATCGGTTCTGCTATAGATATGATTCACCGGAGGTACACTAGCGATTGGAGTTGGAGGAATGGCCTCGATAAAGCCGAACCTTCTAAGTATCGCCTCTACTTGGGAGCTAACTTCCAAATCTAAACGGTTGGCTAGAGAAGTGCTAACAGCTTGATCTACTGATGCAGCTATTTTTTGCTCAATCTCTAAAGAAGATAAAGGAGGCGATACTGGTGTTACCTGGGTTGGAGCGAGGTCGGGGACATTGACGTCGCGCTTGATGAAGCCTGCCCATGTCTTGACGTAGCTCCCAAGCTTGAGGTCTTGTAGCGCTTTCATTTTTGCCTCGATCTCTGCCCGGTCTTCTTCGGGTATATCTTCAAGGGTAGGCATCATGATGGTGTGGTTGTCGATCTCTACGCCTCCCATTGGATCCATCGGTGTTGTAGATGTAGTAGTCGTTGTAGATGTACCCGTGGCCAATGTAGATGTACTCGTCATGTTGGCGTAGCCTTCCCCGGCGGAGTTGCAAAAAAGTGTGTTGACACAAAAACGTGCCCCCGTACTTGGGTCAGTTTGACGATCCAAAAGTGTGAGGATACTTAGGAACAAGACTAAGCGTAACACAACACTAACGTCACGTTCCAACTACCCTTTACAGTGGAAAGGGGGTGGAGTTGCTAGGTAATCACATCACATAAAAATAATCCAATTAGTCGAAATATATAGATAAAATAACCCAACTGGCCGAATGGAGCTTGATTGGTATAGAGTTTACCATACGAAGGGTCATTGAAGGGGGCCTTCGGTGTCTGGTGTGAAGGGTGCGCCGAAGATAGCCTTTGGCGGTCGGATCGATCTGACCAAAGGCAGGTTCCAAACAGATCTCTGACGCGAAATCACCTACGAACAACATGGTTTGATGCGAAGTCTCTAACACTACAGAAATCCAACGCAACGCGTTGGCGTGACTTCGTCCGGTGCGGAGTGTTGTCTTGACTAAGCTTGATGCGGAGTATCGGTATGATGAAGCATGATGCGGAAAGCTCTAGCATGTGGGCTTGACCAAACCGACAACAGTGTGACGGGTCCGGCACAGGTAGTCAAAGCAGAGTTCTGTCAAAGGATGCTCTGCAGCCTCCGAAACTAGTTTCCTAGCTCTTGAAACCTTCAGCGAAGGGGGCTCTGAGCATGAAAACCTGCAACAAAACAGAGATCAAACGCCAATTCGGCCTAGAGACTAAATTTACCAAGTGATGCAGTAGGTAAACGAAGGTAGCAATCTGTTACGTAGATTAACGGATGGTTCGTAGGTGAGCCAACAAGGTGATAGCAATTTGTTACGTAGATTAACGGATACTTCACAAGTGAAGCAACAAGGATTACCATTGTTTCGACGTGGCCGCGGAGGGCTTCCAGGCAAACCCACGAAGGTTGTGCAAAAAAGTAAAGAAAGGTAAATACGGTTCAAAGCTAGGGCTTTGTGGTTGAATTGTGTCGGGGGGGTCTGATGAACCGGCCTCACCCCTATATTTATTGGGGCTAGTCTTCTTATCTCTAAAGCTAATCTGGTAGGATTCAGCCTAATCAAGTTTAGGGATAAAAACAAACAGAATTAGACTCAAACTCTATCTCCGAAACCATCCCGAAGTGGACCTTTGGCAGGCCTGTCGAAGCCCGCTCCTCGGGCCGAAGCTTCGGCGAGGCAGGCCTCCGAAGGGCCTTCGAGCCGAAGCTAGCAGGCCGCTAAAAGGCCTCCGAAGCCCAATGTCTGATGGGCCTTCGGCCCTATAAGGCTTTGTCCTGAACCAAGGCTTGTGTATTTTTGGCCCAAACTACCAAAATTGATATTTTGACAATCTTGACCATTAATGCCATTTTCTTCTATCAACAGGAGGGTACATGGTTTTGGCTCAATTCAGATTTCTGATCATTTCTCCTTGAAGAATGTTGCTTTGGTTGGAAATTTGGGATTTAATTTGGTTTATGTTTCACAACTTCTTGAGGAGGGCTTAGAGGTTCGTTTTAAGAAGGGCATGTCTTCTGGTGTTGATTCTAGAGGATCTTTGGTTTGCCAGATCTTACCCTTCGGTAAGCTTTTTCGGATTGATTTCTCTAGTTCCTTTGGCCCTTCTCGCTGTTTGATTGTTGGATCTTGTCTGAGCTCTAGAGGTGGCATAGGAGGTTAGGTCATTTGAGTTTTGATTTGCTAGTCAGATTAAGCTCTATAGATCTCATCCGAGGATTACCCAAGCTTAAGATGGAGAAGGATCTAGTTTGCCATCCTTGTCGTCATAGGAAGATGGTTGTCACCTCTCACGCACCTGACTCAGGTGATGACTTCATACCCGGGAGAGCTGTTACACATGGATACTGTTGGTCCAGCTCGGGCACATTCAGTCGGTGGGTAGTGGTACACGCTTGTGATTGTTGAAGATTTTTCTCGATTCTTGTGGGTTTTCTTTTTGGAGTCTAAGGATGAAGCTTTTCAGTTTGTTCATGACCTGATCTTGAAGCTGAATAATGAGAACAATGGTCAGATGTGAGCAATTCACTTTGACAACAGTTCTGAGTTGAAGAATTCTCAGTTCATCACTTTCTGTAGTGATCAGGGTCTTGAGTACTAGTTTTATGCCCATTACACTCCCCCACAAAATGACGTTGTGGAACAAAAGAACTGCACGCTAGTCGAGATAGCTTGGACGATGCTCGATGAGCATAGGACTCCTAGGCACTTTTGGGCTGAAGGTATGAACACAACTTGCTATTTGGCCAACCGCATTTTTCTTAGAGCTTACCTAGGTAAGACATTATATGAGTTGTGGTTTGGCAGATAGCCCAAGGTGAGCCACTTGTGAGCGTTTGGCTACAAATGCTTTGTGCTCAAGAAGGGAGGGCATTTGGACAAGTTTGAGTATCGTTGCTGGGATGGAGTATTTCTTGGTTATGCTTTGCATTCTCGAGGCTTCCGTGTTTGGAACCTCGATTCCCAGCAGCTTGTTGAAATGTGTGAGGTTTCTTTCGATGAGTCCATGCCTTCGCTTACTCCTTCTTTTGAGCTTTCTGGTGATGATGAGCTTGGATAGTCCATCTTCGAGGAAGACGATGACACTCCCGCTGTTAATGAGGGTGTGCCTTCTACACAACCTACAGACCCCATACCTTCTATGACTTCAACTGAGGACGAGGGAGGACCTCTGATCACTACTTCCACTTCGATCGATCCCCTCAATCTAGTCCAAAGGCGCCAGCTACTGACACCGGTGAGGTGACATCTTGTCTCCAAGGATCCCGAGCAGTTCGGCGTGATCATCCCTCAGAGCTCATCATTGATGATCTCACTACGAGATCCTTGCCTTCTTAGGCTGGTTCACTCGCTGTCTTTGATGAGTCTACTTTTATTGCCTCTATTGAGCCTAGAGATATTGCTCACGCTTTATCTGAGGCAAATTGGACAAATGTCATGCGAGAAGAGCTTGGAAATTTCGTTCGCAATTGGGTTTGGACAATAGTTAACCTGCCACCAGGTTACAAACCCATAGGTGCCAAGTGGGTGTTTAAGAACAAGCAAGGTGAAGATGGGGTTGTGAGAAACCAAGGGATGGTTTTGGAGTCTGTGATGAGTGATTGATAGATTTTATCCTTTGGTTTTGAAGGGGTACCTCCGAAGGGGCTCGGAGGTTGTTTCACCGAAGGGTTCGGTGGGTTCGGTTGATGCGGCTGTTGCAGTAAAGTGTGATTGTCAAAGGGGTCCGACAGTACACAATGATTTGGTCGTATCGAAGGGTTCAGTACTTTGGGCGGTACACCAGAGTGTGTGCCAAAGGTTGTTTACTCGGAGATGTCTCCGGGGTACTAGATACACTTGTCTGTCTGTATGTGGTGCGTAGGTGACTTCAGAGGCGACGGACGGTTCGCAGCAAGTGAACCTGGATCAAGCGGGAGGCTTGATGCCGGGCGAGCGGGGAGCTCGGTCACGAAGGCTGCGAGGGGTCGAGGTCGGTCCTTGGGTCAAGTTGTGCCAAGCGAAGGCAGAAAGTTCGGAGGGTGGCTACGGCTGAAGGTACCCTGAGACGAAGTCCTTAGAGGCGAGGCACTTCGAAGGGTACTCCGAATGGAGTGACTTCGGAGTATGGTGGACAAAGTCCTCAGTAATGAGGCAAGGTGTTCAAAGTGTGCTCCGGATGGACGCACTCGAAGGTTCACTTGACGAAGGTCTCAGAAGTCGAGGTGCATCGAAGGTATGGTCCCAGTGAGGTTCGTCGAGGAATGTGCTCGAGGAGAGACACTGCGATGAAGTGCTCATGGAATGCTTCATGTGGAGGCCTTGGATGAAGGAGGGACTTCGAAGGGTGGTACTCCCCGAAGGTGGGACTTCGGAGTGTGGCTGACTTGAGGTACTTCGGCCATGCATGGCTTCGGTACATGGACTGACAGAGTTCAAGCTAGGAGTAGCTGTGAAGTCGTGGTGGTTCACTCCGAAGGTGATGGTGCGAAGGCAGAAGGGCTTTGACAGCTTCGACTCAAAACCGTCACTGTATCGAAGGCTGACTTCGGTGAAGTGAAGGACATCAGGCTCAAGGCTTCTCACCGAAGCTACCGCACCCCTCGCGTGCGAAGGGGGGATTTAGAAGACTCCAAAACTGCAAAGGTTGATTGTGTCTGCTCTACAAAGGCTGATGTTGTCTCCTCTGCGAAGCTAACAAAATAAGCCTCCAAATAAAGTAGACTACCATCTGTACCCCCTGTTCTGATGAGATAAAATCAATGTAAACCATAGGGGTAAAGTAGTCTATTCACATGGCTAAATAGTGCCTATAAATAGTGGAGGTTGGCTAGGCAACAGTAACACTTTGAGCAGCCATTTTAGAACTCCTGTGCTAGCCACCACACACTCTAATATTCAATCTTGTGAGTTCATTTTGTGTTCCCTGTTCAAGAAATGAAACTTTGATTCTGTTTTCATTTTTTTCTTGAACTTGTATGCCTAGTTTGCACTGAATGTCTTGATTTCGTTGTGTTCGACTTCTTCCTGGCTTGATTCTGTGTCCTGGAATGTTTGTGGAGAAGTGTGTGTTCACAGTGTGTGTTTTCTCTGTGTAAACTGGAGGCTAGTCCTCTCTGATTACTAGCGAAGAACTGAGGGTGGCTTAAATCTAAGTCTGTTTTCCTCCCTGTTGAAGTCCTCAACGCAGTGTGTTCGGTGTGAGCTTAGATCTTCGGAATACGAAGCCTAGTACCAGTTGCTAGTGCAGATTATCTGATCAAAGTCCTCATAGGGAAGTCATCTCTTGCGAAAGGTGAAGTGCGAAGTCTGCTCGAAGGCACCCAGTGTGCGGAGCCTGCACTGACTTAGCAGAGTTGTGTTTTTGGTGTTGTAAGTAGAGCGAAGTCTTCTTGACTTCGAACTTTTGCTCCTTCCGAAGCCTGGTTTCGGAGCTGTGAAATACCTCCGAACCAGAACTTCGAAGGGTGTGTTCGAAGCCTGTTCCGTAGGAGACTAAGTTAAAACAAAAGTCTATTTTTAGCCTAGAATTTTAAAATCTCCCATTCGACCCCCCCCCCTCTCGTCGACGTATCCAGTCCAACAGGTTGTGTTGCGCAACAAAGCTCGATTAGTTGCCCATGGTTTTTTGCCAGAAGGAGGGTATTGATTTTGAGGATACGCGAGGAGATCACGACAGGCGCCAAGGAGTCACCTTGGCCGCTCACCGACGACCTGGTCACCTTCAACGGTCGCCTCTACATCCCGTTGACATCGCCGTTACTTCAGGAGATCCTCGTCGCCATACACGACGATGGCCATGAAGGAGTTCAACGCACCCTACATCGTCTACGCCGCAACTTCCATGCACCTGGCCTACGCAAAATGGTGCAGGAGTATATTCGCGGCTGCGCCACATGCCAGAGGTACAAGTCAGATCACTTGCATCCCGCAGGCCTGCTTCTGCCACTATCGGTACCCGCGACCGTGTGGACTGACATCGGCCTCGACTTTGTGGAGGCGCTCCCGCGGGTGGGCGGCAAGACCGTCATCCTCACTGTGGTAGATCGCTTCAGCAAGTACTGCCATTTCATGGTATTTGCGCACCCGTACACGTCGGAATCGGTGGCTCGGGTGTTCTTCGCCGAGATTGTGTGGCTTCATGGTGTGCCACAGTCCATGGTCTCGGACCGTGACCCCGTGTTCACCTCGACTTTCTGGAAGGAACTCATGCGCCTCACCGGGACAAAACTGCACATGACATCGGCGTTCCACCCCCAGTCGGATGGCCAGACGGAGGCTGCTAACAAAGTCATTATTATGTATCTTCGTTGTTTCACAGGAGATAGGCCGCAACAGTGGCTCCGGTGGCTTCCATGGGCGGAGTACATCTACAACACCGCCTACCAAACGACAATCCAGGAGACCCCATTCAAGATCGTGTACGGCAGCGACCCTCCTTCAATCTGATCCTACGAGTCGGGCGACACGAGGGTGGTGGTTGTGGTGAAAAGCATGGCGGAACGTGACGAGCTACTGGCCGACGTCTGCTACCGATTGCAACAAGCACAAGCGGTCTACAAGTCCTACTACGACAAACGCCATCGTGAAGTCCAGTATACAGCCGACGATTGGGTGTGGCTTCGCCTTCGACAACGGGCCATGTCATCCATTAATCTGCCGACCAAGGGCAAGCTCAAGCCACGTTACTACGGGCCTTATTGCATCTCTAAGGTCATCAACGAGGTCGCGTATCGCCTGGAGCTGCCGGCACGTTCAAGGCTACACGATGTGTTCCATGTGGGCCTCTTAAAAAAGTTCATCGGCACGCCACCAACAGAACCGTCGGCACTTCCCCCAGTCCACTACGGCGAGGCAACTCCTGAACCGGAACGCGTGACTCGCTCACGTATCGCACGCGGTGTTCGCCAACTCCCTGTCCAGTGGAAGGGCGAGCCCCCATCATCGGCCACATGGGAAGACCTCGACGGTTTCATTGAGCGCTACCCGACATTTCAGCTCGAGGACGAGTTGCTCGTCGAGGGAGGGAGAGATGTCATGTGGGGCATCCAATACAAGCGCCGGCCGGTGATCCAGGGGCAGCCACAAAGGGCACCGGTCAGTTCCGCACATGCGGAAGCAACCAAGCAGCTGCAAGGGCCGGTTGGTTCCGCACATGCAGGAACAACCGAACAGAGGGGGGCGCCGGAAGACCAGGGACAGCAGCAGCAGGACTTGGCGCGTGAGAGTGGGGCGTCGGAAGACCAGGGACAGCAGCAGTGGGACTTGGCGCGTGCGGGTGCTCCGGAGCAGCCAGCGCTGGCGCCTTAGGCGCACAGCCATGCGGATCAGCACGCCCGCGCCATGCAGATCGGCAGATTAGGAGTTTGTTCCCTTTTGTTAGATGGCCTTCGGCCTATAAATAAGCCATGTATTCGGCACTTCAGGGGCAAGAATTAAACTTCTATTTTCCTACCTCCTTCTCTACTCTAAATCTCATCCCCTTCGCAATTGAGCAGCTAGGCAAAATCCCTAGCGCTCCTACCCGCCGAGACTACGAGTTACGTAGTCGAGGCCCCGCTGTCTTGGGCGCTGAGGCCCTTGACAGTTGTCTCTTTAATGTATGTGCACTGTAGTTCTATGTTATCTCGTATGCTCTTTTTTTTTATCCTTGCATATCTGAAATTGTAGCAGTAATGGCTCCCTTATTTTTGAAATGAAACATTCATGCTTGATGTGTATAGGGGCAAGAGGGTGAGCCTGCAGCAGAGGAAACAAAGAAGAGCAACCATGTTGTGAGGAAGATTGAAAAACGTCAGCAAGGGCGCACTCTTGACCCACACATTGAAGAGCAATTTAGCAGTGGAAGGCTGTTGGCCTGTATTTCTTCCCGACCTGGGCAGTGTGGCAAAGCTGATGGGTAAGGACTATCATACTCTGCTTCTGTTCTCCATGTCTTATTTGATTACTCTGACAGAAAGTTGCCAAATAATGATTTTATATGCCTGTAGTGTATACAGTTATGTAAAAAATGGTCAGGTAATAGTTAAAATGTGGCAACTGTACTGACAACTAGGCTGAATTTAATCATGTGGATCATTATTCTGATTGCTTGGGAACAAAACGTGAAGTTTCCCTGACAAGCACTATTATTTATAATGAATTTAACATGACAGGTACATCCTGGAGGGCAAAGAGCTTGAGTTCTATATGAAGAAGCTCCAGAGGAAGAAGGGCAAGGGTGCTTCAGCTTAGAGCGTGTTTTAACGCTATAAGGCCTGCATATTTATTCACTGGATTTTATAAGCGTTTGTGCCTCTCTCTTGTTCGCAGACCTACAGAAACATTATCAATTTTCGGAAAGAATGAATCAACTCTAGCTTGCAGGAACTGATATTTTACACCTGTTATGGTTGTATTTGTGATATTTAGGTTACATGTACTCAGATCAGCTATAGCATCTTATGTTTTGCAAACTGTATTATTTGTGTCTTTGAGATTGTGGTTATTGTGGGTTTACGCAAGTACTAAACTGTTTTATAATTTCAAGACTCTAAGCATCTCCATGTACTCTGCTATTGAATGTCCAGTACTGTTTTGTGATAAAAAACTATAGTACATAATAATTTGAATTATGTTGTAGACAGGATGATGCTTGATGATGCTTAATGCTCGTATGATGAAATCATCGTCTACATTCGGGATGAAATATCTCTCAGCTATCTGCTGCGATTCTGATGGGACACATGTCGTTATTGACAAACGGTGATAGAAGTATACTTTTATTAATTTTCTAAAATCTGTAATTTTGAAGAAAATATAAAATATTTTAAAAATTTTGGACAAAGATCTGATTCACGACGGGAGGAGAGATTTCCCCAGACTGCTCGTTGACTCATATTTTTGAGATGCCTATTTTGGGGTTTTACTTTAACAGTAGATGCCTATTTTAGGGTTTTACTTTATCGGTGGCAGCTCTCAAAATAGAGTTTTTACTTTCAATTTCCACCATTTCTTCAAATACTATACACATTATTTGACAAAAGCGTATTTATTGTTTAATAATGAATGACTATATTTAAAATTTTAAATGCAAATACAAATATAAATATTTAAATTTAAATATAGATATAATCATCTATTGTATTAAACAATTGGTGCATAATCATCTATTGTATTTAAATATTCAAATTTAAATATAAGAACATAATTATCTATCATATTAAACAATAGAAACATAATCATCTATCGGTTGATGTCAAGATTTGGTAAAAATTCAGACATCATCCCGATCACTCTGGACACACTGAACGAAGATCACAGAGCAGAGGTGCAGAAGCATGTGGATGAGTTCCAAAAGTTGTGCCTACAAGCCTACGGTATGATTTCGTTGGGTCCTATCCAGAGGGACCTGTTGTCGAGACCGGCTCAGGTCGTAGGGACTAATCAGCTGGCAGAAAGCCCTCACATCAGTTTTCAAGAGATCATCGACAACGCCCTTCATCAAGCATTCATTAATCAATCCGGAACACTAGTGTTGGTGTCTTTTTTGGTCACACTTTGACACACGCGTGAACTCGGAGATATGCTTAACTCCAATGTTGGTCCTACAATCTTAGAAAAAGGATCAATGCATGCCAATCAGTTTGACCTTACAACTGATAAGGAAATAGAGAAAATATCATTAGTAGCAAAGCCGATCGGTTGTCAAGTCGATAACTCCGGTGAGGATAGAACAATCGTGAGCAAGTAACGTTGATCGGCCACAAGGCCGATGACTAAGACAGAGCGATCGGGATGAATGCGCCATCGGCCAATGAGATAGGCAGTTCATGCATATGGACCGATGACTCGATGAGCATTCCCCGATAGCAGATAAGATATGGTGTTGAATTAAAAATAACCTATCGGCTTGTACTTTGATAGAAATAAATAAAATATGCTAGATAACATGTCGATATCATCAAAATCATCACAATAATAAGATTGGACTTAACCAAGACAATAGCTAGTCATGATGAACTTAACAATACTTCAATGTATCGGGCACGCTTTATTTAGATGAACGATATACAACATGAAGAAGATACAATAGAGAGAGATGTTGGACTTAACCGATGAAGCCTTAGACTATCACACTCAAATCACATCAATCTAAGAGATCAAACTGATGCAGCCTTAGACCTAGCCAATACACTGAGATAAACCAGCGATCGTACTGTTTCGGCTGATGCATCAAGAGATCAACTTGATATAGCCGTGAGGACACTGATCTAGTCGATACGATCGTCAGGGGTGGCAGGACTCACCTCTTCGCCATAGATTGGAACAATGCAGCCCACTCCATGTGTCGAATCCCATCGGGATTAACCTTGGGAAGCCAAGGGTAGCGATGCGCCGAATAGTTGTTTGACAGAGCTGTGTGTTTAATCTAAGGGATACATGTTTATCTTCTCACTTTTATCTTCATCAGCTCCTTTGCATTCGGTCATATTGTAACATGGATAAGCTCCTTTGACCATCTTTGACCGGAGCTACTTGACTTCTGTTGACCGCGCGACATCTTATGTGGGCCATGGTTTTCACCAAATCTTGGCGTCAACAACTTGTCAACACCCTCCACAGTTTGATCAAGAAAACTGTTGATGACACTGTAGCCCACGAGCCACTATATGGGCCGACGTACCTCCCTCACAACCAAACAAGATTACTGCATAATCCACAACATACTCGGCCGACACCATAGCCATAAGGGCCTATGAGGCTACAGCAGTTGGGCGCCTCGTTCGGACATGAAGCAAACAAGATGACCCAGTCGCCGTCGCTCGCACAGGGTCCACTGCAGAGCATGCCATACAACATCGAAAGGGGTGCACCAGCGCCACTTCCGATATTTGACCCAAGACTACCAAGACAAGAGATGCATTATGTGACATACGACATCACAAGGATCATACTGTCGGACCATGTGTCGCCAAGGGGGCATTCGATGGTATTCCTCCGGGGTATCATCAGACTGCATACTATAGAGCATCGCCATATGGTGATGAGGGACAATACATGCATAATGTTGCTTAGTTGGTCCCAATGCCTGATCGACACCATACGCCAGGACAACAAGATGAATGGGTGAATCAGATAACGAAGGTTATTTGATACCAATTTGGGTTGAAGCCCAAAGAACAGATGTACATGTATCAGCGGCTGTACCAGAATGGTTTGATCGAGTACCACTGCCAGGCCGATACAAGGTACTCGACTTCACCAATTTCTCGGGAAAGGACTTAGTCTCAATGATCGAGCATATCATTCGTTTCCTTGCCCAGTGTGGGGAGGCATCGGTCGATGAAGCGCTAAGGGTCTGATTCTTTTCGCTTTCCTTATCGGGATCGGCCTTCACATGGTTTTCTTTGCTGCTGACGGATTCTATCATAGGATGGGCAGATTTAGAGAAAATGTTTCAGAAATATTGTTGGGGGAATAAGTTTTACCTTAAACAGGGGCCAAATGACCTTAGCCTCCGAAGGTGTTGAGCCCGGAGACTGTCCCCACCGAAGTCTGAAGACGAGGCACCATCCCTCCTGACGAAGTTAATTCCAAGCAGCAGCTAGATTTAGCCTCTGGGCTCCCTTCGGAGCTCTCCGGAGTCAAGCCTCCGGGCCCTCTCCGGTCCCTTTCGGAGCCAAACCTCCAGGACCCCTCTTGTTTCCTTCGGGGATCTCATCCGAGAGCTAGTTCGGAGCCCACTTCAGAGTCCACTTCGGAGCCCACTTCGGAGCCTTCCTCGGAGTCCACTTCAGAGTACCCCTTGGAGCCTTCGTAGCTGTCTCCGCCCAAAGAGCTCCGGCCACTACTTCGAACCAGAAGAAATATCTCAACTCCGCTACACTGTAAAGCCATACCGGGGTCCCCCGCCCTTGATATGTCATTTAGCTGCTCAGAAGTGACGTTTATCTGCCATGTCTGTAAAGCTGCATGTACAATAGTCTAGTCTTTTTCCCTTTTTGCCCCTATAAGGCCTATGGCCTGTAGAGGGCATTTAGGTCTTTTCCTTTGGCCTGCGTGCCTATAAAAGCAGGGCCATGCCCTTGTAATAGACGGATGGAGCAGAGGCAAAACTATGCCAAATCCACTGTAGACTGGACGTAGGGCTATTATCCCTTTGGGGAAGCTTGAACCAGTATAAATCCTATCTCCCTATGTGAGAACCCTTCAAGGTTCACTCTATACACCATATACACACGAAAACTTGTTGTAGCTAACGCAATTGCTACAATAGTTGGCGCCGTCCGTGGGGAACTTAGTGCTAAAAGCTAAGTTCTCTGCCACTGCCTGTGTCTCGAAGTGCACTTGAGGGGGGAGCTTTGGAGTCCTCTGGCTCCGCGCGCCCTTCGGCAAGGGGCTTCGAGTGCAGCTCGAAGGCCTTTCTCACCTTCCACCATCCCTCGTGCCTCGGAGTGCACCCTTAGGCAAGGGGCTCTGGGCGCGCGCCGAAGGCCTCCGAAGCCCTAGGGGCTATGAGGCAAGTTCTTCACTCTAGCTCCCCGAGGTATGTACACAGCTCGAAGCCCCGCTTCGTTGTGCAAATTTGTAATTGTTTCAGTAAATCATCGAAGTCTTGCTTCACCTTAAAATCAAAGCCTTGCTTCGTCTTTAAAGCAAAACCTTGCTCCACCTTATTGAAAATCAAAGCATGGCTTCACTTTATTAAAAATTGAAGTCTTGCTTCGTTTTAAAATCAAAGCCTCACTTCGTCTTATTCAAAATTGAAGCCTCGCTTCGATTTATTTAAAAATCGAAGCCTCGCTTCGCTTTACAAAATCCGGAGCACCCCTTCGAAGGCTACACAACGCCTCTAGGCCCATAGCAGTGGGCTGTAGGACTCCCTCAAGCGACGACTCGAGGTGTCCAGGACTTCCGGGCGACGGCTCGATGAGTTCGGGATTCCAGGCTCCGACCATATGCATCCTAGGGTCGAAGGTGGCCCAGGGTCGTAGGTGGCCTAGAGTCGAAGGTGGCTCAACCCATCGCAGGTTCGGTAAATCCACACCACCTATTCCTTCCATTCATTACAGGATCAAGCTCAAGAAGCCTTGCTTCACTATCTGAATACGCACCGAGGCCTCGATTCGCGTGATGTAATCTAATATAAGATTTAAGCATACCGAAGTCATGCTTCGCCTAAAATCTAAGTGCGCTTTGGAGCCCTGCTCGCGCATATTATCCGAATCCAAGCATGCCGAAGCCGTGCTTCGCTTAATTTGAGTACGCTGAAGCCTTGCTTCGCTTCATATTAAAGCGTTCGAAGCCCAAAAGAGGCCTTTGATCGACGCGATATAAGCGTCTGAAGCCGCCAAAAGGTGCACCCCTTCGCATTTTTAATTGCTTGCACCAGCAACGACTAAGTCCCTAGCCGCCACGCGCAAGGGGGGACCGATGTATGTATACGAAGTGTGCGAATGAAATGCGCAGTACGAGCATGGCAAGCTATACGTTCGTATCACTCAACTCATGCGAAGCATATAGACGAAGTATGCAAATATAATAAATTTTATTCATTGAATGACAATAACAAAGTGTCCAAGCCTAAGAAAAAGCGAGCTCGAGGCCCCAACATGTTCGACCCTCGATTGCTCTTCTTTCGGACAGAGCCCCCTCGGCTGGACGAAGCCCCGTCGGAGCCTGATCTCCCGTGGTCGGACCGTCCACGCTTCAACGCCCGCAGACCTCGTCTTTTGTCTTGCAGGTTGGTCCAAGTCTGAGATGAAGGCGGTGCCGCATCGAAGGCAAAGAAGTCTAGGGCTTCGTCGCCTGTTAAGGCTGTAACCGAAGGCTGCACCCCCTCGCCGCTTAAGCCTACTTCGAAACGGCTTAAGTCTGGCGAGGAGAAACTCCAAAGAGGCTCCGTCTTCACGGTAGCCAGCAGCTCTTGGGCTACTTCGGGAATGGCTTCGTCCCTAGGACCCCTCGGAAGCTTGAACCGAGGGGGGCCTTCGGATATAGCTACTTCGAGCACCACCCAAAGCTAGCGAAGCTCCTTAGAATCCTCAAGGACTTCGAACTCAACATCCGAAGATTGAGCCTAACCAGGTATAAAGTACCCCCGCATATCAATATAAACTGATAAATTGTTTACAAGCCTACAACTACAAATTACAAAAAGCTTAAGGAGGTCTACACCTTCGGAGGCGGAGGCTTTGACGTCGAAGGCCGAGCTGGCGAGGCATGTGCCCCGGCGAGGCGAAGGCGGGAGAGCCGTTGGAGGTCGAGGACTGCTTCGCAACCTTGGGCCTTCCAAGGTTCTTGAAGCCGGTGCCATGCTCCGCGGGCGTCCGGGGGTGGCGAAACCAAGTGTTGGCCTCTGAGGAACATAGTGAGCAGTGTCACTATTGTTCAAAGGAATGATGAGTGATTGACATGTTGGATTCACGAGTTGAGTCAGAATGTGTTGGAGTTGGGGTGTGTGTCTGTGTTTGTCTCATGTGTGCAGGCTGGAGTTACTCGTCAACTGTCGATGGCACGAGATGAGGGTTAGACGGGGAGTCTAATGCTGGATGGTCGAGGGTGTCAGTCGAAGTCGAGAGTGTACTCAGAAGTACACATGGAGGTCGAACAAGACGTTGAGTTGAAGATTGATCGAGACGAAGTGTCGTTCGAGTCAGCGAAAGGGAAGCCAGTGCAAGTGACAAGGCGGCTCGAAGGATCGAGAGCAGGAGAGACTTGCTGGCAGTCGAGATCGCGGACTGACGACGGGCGTCGATGATCGGGAGAGGCTTTGTCGGTTTTCGCTAAAAACCGTCAGAACATTTAATGTTTTTAATTTTTCAATAAAATAGTGTCAAATTGTTAGTCTAAAATTTATTGTCATAGTGTGTACTTTTTATTGTATTTTTGGAATGTATATTCTGAAAATATATTAAAAAGGTGTCAAGTGTAATTTTTCTTTTTAGAATAGAGTATTTTTTAGTTTGAAATTTCAGTTTTGTAATAAGGTTTAGTATAGGGGGCTGATTGTAAATTTGCCTTCTAGAACATTTGGAGTTGGTGGATATAAATATCCCCTCCATGGCCGGCTGATTACAGCTTTTTGATCCAGAATTTTCTACAGGCTTTTGAGAAATCAAATCACATTTGGGTTTGCCTTGCTGTTCATCCGTGAACTCTCTCCCTTAGAAACCGGGAACAGGGAACTTGGCCACGTTCCTCGTTCCGGGAACGTTCGTTCCATTCCGGGAACGTGGGAACAATCTCGTTACCGTAGTGTTAAATCCTTGTTTTAATAGCGTACCGCGTACCACGTTCCCGTTCCTCGATCCCATCAATCTGGGAACCTGGTTACTAAGCGTCTCTCCTGCGCTGGTTTGTGAATAGCGCGTTACTGCTTGTTTTGCCGGAAATCGCACAGCGTTGCCGACAATACTCCTAGCGCTGGAATGCTTCAGAAATTTGCCAAATCCTCTACAGGTTCGTCTACTGTTTCATCCATCATCTGAATGATTTGATTCATCAGCGAATTGAATAGATATCTTCTATTTTGGAGAGCTTTTGAGCCAGAACATCCAGAAATTTCTATTCCTCTGAACTGGTTTTGGCATGGGAATTTAAATCCAATTTGCTTTTTTCTTCTGAGTGTTCATCCGAGGAGTTTATTCTTGCGCAAGATTGGGTACAGGGCTACGCTGCTTTTGCCGTAATCCATACAGTGGTGCCGACAATTTATTTGTTGCTGTACATCCGAGGATTTCTTTTCTGGCGCATGTTTGTATACAGTTCGATACTGCTGGTTTGCCGTAATCTCTACAGTACTTGCCGACAAAAACTTCTGATGGTGTTCATCGTCACGCGCTGAAGAGATCTGCTGCTTTGCTGATTGCGCTACAGTGTGCTGCATAGTTGTCATATTTGCTACAGCAACAAAATGGTATGTGCCGATAGTTCTTGTTCTTCATCTGAATTAGTTTTTCTCCATCAGTGATTTGAATAAGTAAATTTCTGTTTCTGGTTTCAATAGTCTTCCATGATGTTTTGATGGATATCTGGTTGAGACAATTGAATTGATCAGAATGAAATAGCTACTGTTTCTAGTTGTTGCTTTAGAAGTTTAAATAGAATTGGTGTGTTTGCTGTGCAGTTTTGAATCTCTAGTTTCAGATTGATCTCAGTTCATGAATTGTTTAGGTACCTTCTGTTTTGGAGAGTTGTTTTGAATTGTGAATTGCTTGATTCCTTGATGCCTCCTGTTATTACTCATGAATACATATGAATCAGAGCAGATTATGTGTGTAAAACTTTGATGAACTGTTGATTTGATTTTGCTGAAATGGTTAGATCTAGTCTGAACATTGAGTCAATTTCTGTTGGATCATCCAAGGAGTATTCCTGCTGAAAACTCTTGTTAGTGTTCTGATTTCACAAGCATTCAAACTATATTCATATCTGAAATTGAATACAAAGCTCAATTTAAATCTGTATTCATTTTGTTCTGTCTTCACTACTGTTTTGTCTGTATCTTCTTATCTGAATAAGTAGTGATGCAGATACAAGGTGTTAAAATGTTGATGTTGTTGCATGACAAATTATATTGATTAGCTTTGTGTTCAGGATGAATGTTGGTTAATTAACAGTGACATCATTTAGTGAAATCTTCAGGAACTCAGAATTTGTTTGATAACCTGCTGTTCATAACTTTGCAAAGGAATCGGTAGAGGAGGTGTTCTGGTTTGAGTTTTCTTGCTGAAGCAAACTGCTGCTGGTTGGTTTTCAGATATTGATACATATTTGAAATATTTGTGTTCTGTTTTCAATTGCAGAAAGTGTTAAAACAGATCTGATTTGCAAATTACTTCTGGGTAGCAATCTGATTTCAGGTTGTTCATCAGGTTCAAATTGGGCTATTGTTCTTACTGAACTTAAGAGAATTCCGTTCTGAAATTGAGTGTCGGATAGGAAACAGTGCTGTCTTTTAGTGATATTTTCATGTTCCTTGGTTTTTGCTTGATTAGATGCATGAATTTACAGGAATACTAATGCATATCATATTCTGAACTTGATCTGTTGAGAGATAGAAAAGGAACCTCAATCTAGATCTTCAGTTTTCAATTACTTCTCGCAGATTTCAGTATTTACTATTCATTGTCTGAAAATTGGTGTTAGTATTTAATTCTGAATCGTAATTGAGTAAAAATTGTTCTGATTCACACTGTTTCACTTGAATGGGTTTCTAGTGAGTTTGTGCTGTTAGGTTTGATCTAAAAAGGTTGAGCTCAAATTTTGTACTGATTGATTTGAAATTTGAATTTGTGTTTTTAGAGGTGTGTTGGGTGATTTGAGTAGGCCATCACCTTCGAAAGAAAGTGTCGAGGCGCCTATTCACCCCCCTTTAGTCGTCATTCTGATCCCACAATTGGTATCAAAGCCGGTTTGATCACGAGTTGATCTTTACCGGTTGTGATCCTTTTTGGCGACATAGAACGAAACTCGAAAATCCTAATGTTTGATGGTCATGATTTTTCATATTGGAAGGTGCGCATGGAGGCTTACCTTCTAAGCCAAGGAAGTGCTATTTGAGATATCGTCGATTCCTAATATGAGATTCCTGAAACTCAAACCTCAGAGACTGATAAATCAAAGTATGAGTGCAACAGCAAAGCGAGAAACATACTTTTTGTCAGCCTGAGTCGCAAAGAGTTTGACAGGGTCTAGCACCTAAGAACTGCACGTGAAATTTGGACCACTTTGAAAACTTTTCATGAGGGCACTACCCAGATTAAGGCTAGGAGTCAAAGCACATATAATCAAGAGTACCAAATGTTTGTGCAAGGCCCTGGCGAATCGGTAGATGCCATGTTTGCGCGCTTTGATGTAATTGTTAGTAATTTGCACGCCACTGGGACTTTGGCTTACTCTGACCACGACAGGGCGATCAAACTTCTCTATGCTCTTGATCGTAGCATATGGGAAGTGAAGATCTCCAATATTGAAGAGTCGGCAAGCCTTGACACATTGACTTGCAACGAACTCTTTAGTAAGCTTAAGTCCACCGAGATTGCCAAGACATCTTGACTAGGAACTGGACAATCTTTGTTGCCTTCGATTGCTTTGTGTTCCATCCCTGGCAGTGGCACCTCATATGGAGGTAGCATGTCTGGTGTGTGTGCTTTTTTGGGGGGATGTGTCTTGTCTTCTTTGGTCTCTATCACTAAGGAGCAAGTGGACACATTAGACGATGAAGAGCTTGCTCTCATAGTCAAAAAGTTCACACGATTCTATAATGATAGGAGAGATCAAAGGAGAGGAGGCTCTCGAGGGTGTTTCGAGTGTGGTGATTTAAATCACATTAAAGCCAACTGCCCAAAACTAAAAACCAAAAATGAACGCGAACAAAATATCAGAAAAAAAGATAAAAATCCATTCTACAAAGGTAAAAAAGGAAAGGTGGCGAAGAGAATGGCTCGGGCGTTTGTGGCAGCACTTAGTGACATCGACAACACCTCGAGCGAAGATCCCAGTTTTGATGAAGATGAACCAGACAAGAATGATGAGAAGAAAGAAAAGGTGAAGGACTTCAACGGTCTCTACTTCATGACCAACGGTAAGCAAAGCAGCGATGAACCCGATACATCTGAGGTCAGTCTATCTCTTGATGAAATACTTGTGCAAAATGATGAACTGCATGATGCTATAATTTCACAAGATAGACTGCTCAAATTTGCTGCTAAAGAACTAAAACTCAGACTTGAAAAGCTATTTCCACTGAACTTGCTATTTTGAAATCTAAGTCTGATGATGTCGATTGTGAGTCTTGTCTTACTGTCATGAATGAATTTGCTCAGCTGCGATTTATACATGCTCAAACTGTTGAAAAATTGGAATTAATTGAAAAGCAGCTCTTGTTGGTGGAGCCGTTGCTTGTTGAGAGCATAAAGTTGAGAGATAGGCATGTTGATGAACTCAAGGCTAGATTGGAGAGTGCTGAGTGTTCGAACGATGTGCAGTCGGTGTGTCCGACCTGCGTCACCCTGAAGGACCAACTCAGCTTTGCTAGAGAGCAAGGAGAAAAGCTGATGTGTGAGAATGATTATCTGCTTTCCATGGTAGATAAATGCACAGACGGGAAAGGGAAGATGGATCTGCTTTTAGATAAAACTAACATGTGTGTTGACAGGGCAGGATTAGCTCTTGGGTTAGGGTATGAGAGAACTTCACCTAGCGCATCGAGCCAAACAGTGTTCACTTTACCTACAACCCTTGAGAAAGAGAGAGCCCAGTTAGACACTCCACAAAAAGCTAAAGATCCTTCCCGGCCCAAAAAGATAATCATTTCTTCACTTAAGACAGACTCAAAGCAGAAACCAAGAAAATCTGTGAGGTTCGCACTAGAAACCCACAAACCTACACCAAAGAAAGTTTTCCATTGCACTTATTGCCATCGTGTAGGACACTTGGTTGGTTTTTGCTATAGATGCATGAAACATGAACATCGTGCTTATGCTTTACATTCTCATTCTTCATTTGATATGCATGACTATGATTATAATGCTTATACTGATTATGAGGCTTCTTATAGCTATATGAGTGACTTTGCACATCGTGGTGTATATCGTACATTGTATGATGATAGACCACGTAGGCATTTTGGTCATAACTATCTTAGGAGACTTCAGAGAATTGCGAGGAGACCCCATGTTCAGTATGGTTCTTATCACACACCGTCTCCTACTTTACATACTCCTCGAGTTGTTCAGCGCTGGATACCTAAGCATCTTATCTCCGAACTCAGCACTGAGTACTCGAGATCTTACTTCTCTACTTAGGGGGTTTTGGGAGGCTGGAGGACAAATGGATCATCGATTCCGGGTGTTCACGACACAGTACCGTGCAGGTTGATGGGAGTTGGTGCTGTCGCTTCACTTGCTTTTTCTCTTGCTTCATCTTCTGGAGCATGGTTCAAGACCCTCTAAGCGATCCATGGGAACTGTGCCGGCGCGATTAATGGTGAAAAGACGCTTCTACGAACCGTTAGCTTTGGCAGTCGCAACGCTTTTGGACTAGGAACTACCGGGAGTAAAGTTATAAGTAACCTTCCTCGGTGCATTTTGAAGTAGTACTCCATCTTTTGCTTCTTCTAATCTCTTGGCGCCTCGCAAAAGTTCCCAACACTGCAATTGTGCAGTTTGCTATCGCAAAGCTCGGCGGCTGTTCAGTTTGAAACCTTTGGCGAGGGCCTCCAGGACTTTGATGAAGACAAGCAATCCTCCGAAGCCGGTGGATCTCCTGGAAGAGTTCCTCATCTCCTCAATAGGAGAAGAAGCGGTGCTGGTGCTGGAGGATTGGGGGAAGATCCCACCGAAGGCCATCTCATCGTGGCGAGCGGCCGGTGGGAAGATATTTCCATCCCCGAATACCCACAAGATCGTGGTCTTTGACTCCTTTCTTCGTGGATTCGGGTTGCCGACGCTACCTTTTCTTCGTGGTGTTCTTCATCATTATGACATTTCTCTCGACAATCTGAATCCCAACTCCATTCTTCACCTTGCTATCTTCGTCAAGTTGTGTGATTCTTTTTTGGGGATCGATCCCCATTTCAATATTTTCTGCCACTTCTTCTGCTTGCGAACTCTTAAGAGCAAAGTGGCCGGCAGATGCAGGCTTCAGCTTCGTGATAGGAAGGCGAGAGAGTACATATATGTCCTGCTTACCTCTTCAAACAAGGGGTGGCACTCGGACTAGTTTTATGTGGCAAACCACGAGCCATCCCTTTCTCCGGATATTGACCAAGTGTCATTGGTGTCTGCCACCTAGATTGACCGGTGCCTAGTCGAGGAGCAAGGGCAAGTCAACGAGTTGGTGATCTTGATCCGTCATCTTCGAGAGAGGAATCTCTCGGGCTTCCAGGTCGTGCTCAACCTCTTGCTTCGTCGGTTAGCGCCACTAAAGTAGCGGCTCCACCCCGGGTATGAGTTCTTGGGGCCCGATGATCTGACTAGGGAGTCGGCTGAGGGGTTGTTGTTGGAGGAGGCGAGGGCGCGAAGCATCTTCAACATCAAGGTGGAAGCCCAAAGCTCCACCCACTGCCGCCCCTTCCGACTTAATTTTCCCCGACTAGAGGTAATGTTGTTTCCTCCTATTTCTTCATCGAGGGTTTGGCGAAAGTTGCGATCAATCTTCAGGTCTTGGATATGAACTTTTGCAGGGTCGGACCACTTTCATCTCTTTGGCTCCACTTTAGAGCACCCCTGCTCCGTCGAGCAGAAGCATGCTAGGCTGGATGGCGGCGCACCTAGCAGGAAGAGAAAGAGCAAGGAGGCTTGCTCCCCCTCAGCGAGAAAGGCGAAGAAGCGAGCGGCGACTCCACCAAGCCGTCGTGTGATTCAGAGCGTTGCCCAGTCGGAGGTGAGGCGGATGTAGGACCGAAAGTAGCGACCAGAGGGGGGTGAATGGGCGCCTAAAAATTTCTTGCTAAACTATATTTTAATTTCACCACCCAAAAGAACTAGGCCAAACAAATAATATTATCAAGGCAAATTGCAAAGATTAAAGTTGTCTAGCTTAATAAAGAAAGGTGTTCTAATTAAAATGATATTAAAGATAATCTAAATAAAGATACTACCGTAACTAAAAACACCTAGAAAACAATCACGATATATTTATATTTCAGTCTAGAAATAAGATACTAATTAAATAAACAAAACATGGATCAATAAAATTAATTCGAAATTAACCCGAAAATATTGCATGTAAAAAAAAACTAGTATAAAAATATAACTGCGACTAACATAATATATATATATATATTTGAGCAGATTACAAATACTTAAATAATTAATACGAGACAAGTAATAGCAATTTGAAAGATTAAAATTAACTGCAAGATTAATTTTTATGCTAATATAATTAAGCTAACAGATAAGATTATTACGAAATACTTAATCAGATTTGATCTAATCAGAAATAAAAAATTGATTTAATTTAAACGCTGAAAAATAGTAGATTAAAAAACTAATTTGCATGGCTTCTCTCACCGCCGGATGCTGCACGCCGGTCCGGTTCGCTGGTGAACCAAAAAAACTTCTTCCAGCGCCGCTTGGATGTGACTGAACGGCTCGTTTGCCTGACAAACCCCACGTGAAGACTTCCGCCGCGCTCCGTGCTGGCGCCCTGACGCAGTGAATGAAGAAAATGAAATTTGAAGAAAATGAAATTGTATTGCCTGCTTTCGTGGCCGTGCTGCCGTGCGCCGCTGCCCTGGAGTCTTCGTTGCGCCGGCTTGCTACAAAACCGGCGACGCTGGCGTACACAACTTTGATTGCTCTCTGGCCCGTCGATGAACACAAAAATAATGGTGTCTATTCGCAATACGGAAAAACGTAAAAAACAGTTGCGAATGAATAGGAACGTGGACTGTAGATTGAAACTTGAAGAAACAGTCATCTATCCCCAAGGGGATAGGGGCCTATTTATAGGCAAATCCTAATACATGAAAAGACTACTTTACCCTCGGGTAAAATAAACTGACTCTAAAATAAATTCCGAAAAATACTAAAATATTCTTAGAAAAATTAACTGACTCGAATAAAAAATATTCTAAACTTAAAAACTAAATATTAATATCCTAAAAATGAATTAATGATAAATTGTCAGTTTTAAGCCGAAACTGACAAAGCGTCCACCGTCTTCGCACCGGGTACCCGGATTGGGCCGACCCGACCCCGCAGCTCCCTCAGCCCGGCAATCGCTCGCCGCCCGTGTACCTGAGTCAAACCCAGTCAACAGACCAGTGGATCATCTGCCGCTCCTAGCCATGTACCCGGATTGGGCCAGCCCGACTCCGCGGCTCCTCTGCCCAGCCGTCGCTCACTGCCCGTGTACCTGAGTCACATACGCCTCAGACCCGGCAGGTCTTCATCTCTCCCTTCCTTTGACTTCCGTTGACAATCACTCATCACATCTGGAATATCAAAAACATATTCTTCAACATGGTTTCTCAATCTCCCCCTTGATGAGTGCATTATCAACACCCTTTTCAGCTCATCTCCAGAACCTGCAAAACATGTGGAAACAAGAAAAACAAAGACAAAAGAAAATAGAAAACAGAAAATAAAAGTTTAACCCTAATGACCAAAAGCCAAACAGAAGTAAGAAAAGCGGTCATTATGGTTAACCAAAAAAATAAAGACTCAAAAATAAGTGCAAATCTCAGAATTGCCAATAAGGAAACTAAAAAGTAAACTCCAAAATTTCTCCCCCTTGTTGACAATTGGACTCATCAAGTGAGACTAAATGCACTTAAAGAGACATAAACACAAACTCCCCCTGAAATGCAGCTCCCCCTCAAAATATGCTATGAATGCAGATGGGGTGCAGGTGGAGTGTGAAAAGCATGCTTCTTAGATATGATTGACTGCTATTACAACATCTAACAGGTATAGCAAAAGATATACTGTCTAAGATACATGACATGATCAGTGTAACAGATGATATCTAAAGAAAGTCATTAGCACGCATTTTTCGATTTTTTTCAAACAAAAGCATCACCACATTTTCTAGTTGACAAGCAAGGTAAAACATGATATGCAAAAGCTAACTGATATCTACCAAGATAAGCATTGTCCAAAACAAAGTGCTTCAGCAAACTTGTCATCTTTTTAAATTTTTCAGACTGATTCTTTATATTTTTCATTTCTGCCAGGGGTTATTTGCATGTCAAACCTTATGCTAACCGACCAAGTCAAGCCTAGGCCAGAACTGGACCGTCAGAAGCTTAAGACATTGGTCTTGGCATACATTACACCATCCTAGTTCATACCAAAGTGCTATGGTAAGCAGTCCAGAACAATGCAATGCGACAAAGCGAACCCACCTGGATCTTTTCTAATAATCATAAAAATGCATAAATTTTTCATTTTTCTGAATTTTTATCATTTTTAAAGCACATTTTGCATATTTAAAGCATATAAATGTCCAAGTTGCATATCTGCATCTAAGTAAGGATCTAGCTACAAGGCATGTAAAAGATAGCGAAAGCATTCAGCCTATACATGCTAGTTACCAGAAGCAATGGTGATCATTTTTCAATTTTAAAGCATAAAAGCCATGCATATGACAAATATCAGATATATCATGTGAACTTAACCAAACATGATCATCGACAAGTAATCAAAAACATATACTAGCTAGAGAAAGTAAAGCAGATTAATCATATAACAGAAGCAAGCTCAAAAAGTGATTGATGATTATGCAGGATATGAACGCACACAAAAAGACTCAATAAAAAATAAAAAGAAAGTAAGAAAAACTGATACCAATGAAAAGCTGACTCAAAATATCAAAAAAAACACAGCTCCCAAAAACACGATCAATAATCATGAGTGGGAACAAACGGTCCAACGCTAGGTTTGGCAAAGGTGTTAAACCAGTATCGAGCCATCTGCTCGTATGTAGGAAAGCAGAAGGAATCATATGAGTCTGGACCGAAACGCGGATCAAAGCGCGGTCCTCTGTTCTGCCTAAAATCACGGTCACGAGGTCCAAAACCGTATCCATAACGATCTGGAACTCTGCCGGAACGGAAACCACCCTCCGGAGCACGATCATAAAAACCGTCTCCACTACCACCACCTACACGACGTGGCCTGGCCTCTAGCCTCTCTCCACGTCGAGGGACTCTCTGCCTACCACCCTGCTGGTAGAACTGCTCCTGCCCACCTCGAGGTCTCTCTGCTCGCTCAACCCGCTTCCTCCTGAAGCAAAACTCCTCAAGATGACCGTCTCTATGACAAAACTCACAGTGATAGGTAGGCTTTTTGGGATATTGTTGTGGCTTAGGGTTCTTAGGCTTGATGGTGTTGGGTGTAGCATTCTTGGTATGAGAAGGTCCAGGTAAGCAATCAAGAGAAGTGTGGAGACTTTTAGGCTTTGGGACCCAGATCTGCTTCTTAGGTGGAGCTTTAGGTTGTTCTTGGATCACTCCATCCTTGGGCTGACTATCCTTAAAGGACTGAGTGGAGTGTGTCTTGGGATATCTCTGTTCTGGAGTCATCTTACTCCACTCCACTGCACGACTAATGGCGCTCTCAAAATCAGCCTTGTTATATGTGTAGCCTACCCCAAAACCATCCTGTCTCTTGAACTGCTGGATCATCATGTCGAGCTGTGGCTCTCTAGCACTAATCCAACTCAGGATTGAACGGAGGTAAAAGTTCTCGTTCTGAACATCAGCTACCTCCTCTCTCAAAGAAGCTAACACCTCCACCTGAGACAAACAGATCTCACACTCTTTATCAACTTCGACAGACTTCTCAGCTTTTCGCTTGATCAACTCCATTCTAATTGATAGACAGTTCTCACAAACAGTGGATGGAACTGACAAGATCTCAAGCTCTAGCTTAGTCTGCTCCAACTCAGCTCTCACTCCAGCTAACTCGCTCAACTGCTCATCACTCTTGGCTCTCAGCTCGACTATACTAGCTAAATGAGATGGGCAGTCTACACAAGGTGCGACGACAATGGCATGAGCATCTTTTAGCTCCCGCTGAGCGCTCTCAAGCTCAGTGGCCAAAGCGTCTCTCTCATCTACTCTTTCTGTGTACCTAGACTTGAGAGTCGTCAGGTCACACAACAGCACCTCACAATTAGGGCACTCTCCACTATCACCCAAGCAAGGGGAAAAAGACAGACTCTCAATTGTTCCATTTGTCGTGGCAAGCTCACTCTCAAGCTCATCTATCCTCTTCTTTGCCTCTCTAAGCAGTTTCTCCCTATACTTCAACTCCTGACTGTTCTGTTCTAGTAAATTGACAACTTCTTGTTCATAGGAGGATGCATTCTCATCGTCGTCATCGTCGGAGGAGTCCTTCTCTTTCTTCTCCCCAAGAGCCATTGAGCAGAAGCTCTTGTGGGATCTTCGGCTGTGACGTGAGTGACTCTTTGGCTTGTCCCCGAAGCCCATGAAACAGAGGCCCGCCGGATTGTCCCTGTACTTCCCCTTCCTGATCATGATCTCTTCATCACTTGAATTTGAAGACGAGGAGGAAGACGAGGATCTCTTGGCGTATCTTTTCTCCATTTCGGCGAAGAAGGTCTTGTCTCGCTTCTTGTTCTCACGTCTATAATCCTTCAGAGCCTTTCGAAAGAACCTTGTCTTGGGCTTTCCCTTTGTGGAGTTGTCGTGCTTGCCGGAGTTGTAGGAGTTGCCGCCGGTTCCCTTCTTGTAATTTTTCTGCTTGGGACAGTCGGCGATAAAATGACCTGGATCACCACACTCAAAGCATCCGGATTTTGTGCCGTGTCTCTTAAACATTCGCTTATCATAAACACGTCGCACCCGGTTGTTAAAAAAGCACAGATCATCATCTCCTAGAGTATCAAGTTGTTCCTCGGAGATAGACATCAAGGAAAAAACAGTACAACTCATGGCATTAGGATCAGCCGACGGTGTCGCAAGTGCCAGAGTCTTTGAGCCAGAATCAGTGAGATTTGATCTCAACTGGATATCGACCTCTGAGGCCTTGAGCTTACTAAAAAGCTCTGCGATGGTCAAGGTATCATATGATGTGCTCTCAACAATAGAGGATACCTTGATCTCCCAGATCTTAGGGTCCAAGGTATGGAGTACCTTAAGCGCCTGTTCATGATCCGAGACCAGCTGATCACCCTCGGCCTTGTTAACACGAAGCTTGTTAATGATCGATTGAAAGCGACCAAACAAAGCCTCAACAGTCTCACCCGGCTTCTGTGAGAAATTTTCATACTCACGCCGGTAGGTCTGATATAGCCTAGCCTTGACCTGAGCTGTCCCCTCATGATGTGCCTGGAGGGTAGCCCAGATCTCTCTAGCAGTGGTGAGATGGCTAACACGCTCGAACTCACTAGGACCTAAACCAGAAAATAAAATGTTCACCGCCTTACTATTATTTTGATGCTGGGTAATTACATTAGCAGCAGTATCCGCAGCAATAGTCGTTATAGTGAAATTAGGATGCACACAAATCTCCCATATGTCCGAGCTCTGGCTCATAAGGTATGCTCGCATGCGAGTCTTCCAATAAGTATAGCCAAAAGCCTCTAGGGACGGGATTTTTCCAGAAGACGTCATGGTCACTACCTAGGTTTTGAATCGATTAAGATATTAGAAAAACCTAACCTCGCTCTGATACCACTTGTAGGACCGAAAGTAGCGACCAGAGGGGGGGTGAATGGGCGCCTAAAAATTTCTTGCTAAACTATATTTTAATTTCACCACCCAAAAGAACTAGGCCAAACAAATAATATTATCAAGGCAAATTGCAAAGATTAAAGTTGTCTAGCTTAATAAAGAAAGGTGTTCTAATTAAAATGATATTAAAGATAATCTAAATAAAGATACTACCGTAACTAAAAACACCTAGAAAACAATCACGATATATTTATATTTCAGTCTAGAAATAAGATACTAATTAAATAAACAAAACATGGATCAATAAAATTAATTCGAAATTAACCCGAAAATATTGCATGTAAAAAAAACTAGTATAAAAATATAACTGCGACTAACATAATATATATATATTTGAGCAGATTACAAATACTTAAATAATTAATACGAGACAAGTAATAGCAATTTGAAAGATTAAAATTAACTGCAAGATTAATTTTTATGCTGATATAATTAAGCTAACAGATAAGATTATTACGAAATACTTAATCAGATTTGATCTAATCAGAAATAAAAAATTGATTTAATTTAAACGCTGAAAAATAGTAGATTAAAAAACTAATTTGCATGGCTTCTCTCACCGCCGGATGCTGCACGCCGGTCCGGTTCGCCGGTGAACCAAAAATTCTTCTTCCAGCGCCGCTTGGATGTGACTGAACGGCTCGTTTGCCTGGCAAACCCCACGTGAAGACTTCCGCCGCGCTCCGTGCTGGCGCCCTGACGCAGTGAATGAAGAAAATGAAATTGTATTGCCTGCTTTCGTGGCCGTGCTGACGTGCGCCGGTGCCCTGGAGTCTTCGTTGTGTCGGCTTGCTACAAAACCGGCGACGCTGGCGTACACAACTTTGATTGCTCTCTGGCCCGTCGATGAACACAAAAATAATGGTGTCTATTCGCAATACGGAAAAACGTAAAAAACAGTTGCGAATGAATAGGAACGTGGACTGTAGATTGAAACTTGAAGAAACAGTCATCTATCCCCAAGGGGATAGGGGCCTATTTATAGGCAAATCCTAATACATGAAAAGACTACTTTACCCTCGGGTAAAATAAACTGACTCTAAAATAAATTCCGAAAAATACTAAAATATTCTTAGAAAAATTAACTGACTCGAATAAAAAATATTCTAAACTTAAAAACTAAATATTAATATCCTAAAAATGAATTAATGATAAATTGTCAGTTTTACCCGGATTGGGCCGACCCGACCCCGCAGCTCCCTCATCCCGGCAATCGCTCGCCGCCCGTGTACCTGAGTCAAACCCAGTCAACAGACCAGTGGATCATCTGCCGCTCCTAGCCATGTACCCGGATTGGGCCAGCCCGACTCCGCGGCTCCTCTGCCCGGCCGTCGCTCACTGCTCGTGTACCTGAGTCACATACGCCTCAGACCCGGCAGGTCTTCATCTCTCCCTTCCTTTGACTTCCGTTGACAATCACTCATCACATCTGGAATATCAAAAACATATTCTTCAACATGGTTTCTCAGCGGAGGCAGGCTGAGGGGCCTCCAAAGATCCCTTCGTCTCTAGGTGCCGACTCGGATGCCTCCGAGAGAGCGCCTGGGGCCACCGAGGCCACGACGTCACTGTGTTGCTCGGCTCCACAGACCGGCTTTTCTTCCAGTGCGGGACCCATCTCATGGATGAGGAAGGCGATGTTCTAGCGATCGGCGTGGTGATGACATTTTGTCGATGTAGATCCTCCTAGACATGTCTTCGTGATCATCACTATATCTTCTTCTCGGTAGGGCGGATGAACGCCATTGCCTAACCCAAGCCCGGTCAAGGTGACCGGTGCCGTTGAGCCGACCACTGCCATTGTGGTCTACATTGGTGGGTGACACAGCAAGGTCCCAACCTTCTTCGCCGAGAAGGTCCGAGGACCTGCCGACGACTGTGGGGGTGGCCGCAGCAGAGCCCACCGTGCCGGGGAAGAAGCGCTCCGCTCCTTCCATTACGGTTGGGTCGGCACCACCGCCTTCTAGGAGTGCTCCTACTCGGTGATGGTCGGTGGCCATGGTCGGATGCTTGAAGTCGATTGAGTACCATAGCCAGAAGACGATGGTGAGTTTTCCTACAAAAAAATACTTACATACCTTGGCGTATAGATTAATCCAGGTATCCGTGCAGGATGTGGCTCTTGAAATAAGAGAGCGAGTGAACGCCAAGGACGCCGAATAGCTCAACCTCCAGCCCCTTGGTACGTCTTAGCTTCTTCAATACTTTCATATGTGGATCCACAACATAATTCTTCTTTATTCCCATAGAGTTGTCGGTGTTCGGTGAGCGCCTAAAGACGGATGTCGGTTAGGCACAACGTTCGGTGGACGCCGCGGGAGCCGAGAGGGACGATGTATCCACCGAGCTGGAGAAGTTGAAGAAGCAGCTCATCGAGTCTGAGGCTTCGGCCTAGAAATGGTGCGGTGAGTATAAAAGTATGGACTTATTCTAAGCACCTTTTCTTCCGGGGTGAATTTCATCAATTTTTGTCTTGAGAATTCTGTTTTGCTCTATAGGGGTCCACTATCGGATGACTGCCCAGTTTGAAGACCTAGAGCGGCGTCTAGAGAGCACCCAAAAGCGTTTGGATGCTTATCGGACATGCGCAGAGGCGATGATCTGAATGGTTGATGATGAGCCCTCGAGCACTCAATGGTTCGCGGACTAGTCATTCGCTCGGCTGGACGGCGCTGATGGACGGTTGAAGCAGTCGGCTCGGGACTTCACAAAGACGATGACTACTCATGTGCTAGGAGTCATCCAGGAACTATACCCGACCATCCAACTGGTTTTCATCTAGGTGGGGTGGCCAGTGCATTATAGTGAAGCTGACACCCGGCGAGCTTATACCGAGGTTGAGGAAGCGGCATATTATCCTCCTCCTCCTGCACCTACCGAGTGACAAAAATATGTGTGACATATTTGCAAGACATGTAATATGATGTTGCTTGGTCACTTTTAATACTTTTGCATGTAATCTGACTGGTTGTGATCATTTGGCCATGGTGCCAGCTCGCTAGTGCAGGGATAACGTGTAGGATCGATGTACTGACTAGAGGGGGGTGAATAGGCGGTATTTTAAAACTAATTCAATTTAGATTAACACTAGACAAGGACCTTAGACAAATGTAACAAACAACTAGATTAAAATAGTGCAACCTAGGATGGCAATGATAAATTACTCTAAGAAGGTAAATTTGCACAATTTAACTTACTCAAAGTAAAGGGGACAAGAGACAACCAAATTTTATCCCGAGGTTCAGAAATTTGCTAATTTCCTACGTCCTCGTTGAGGCGAGTTTCACTTGACCACTCTCTTCACCAAGCCGCGGATTCCTCAAGGAGAAATTGGCTTGAAGATGAGCCGACACCGGAAGTGCAACTCTCGGGCCTCGATCACTAGTGGTAGATCTTCTCCACTCCGGATAGGCGAGCTCCGACCTTCACAACCTCCCAGGTCTCCTCCACAACCTTCTTGGAGAGATCACCCGTTTCTTCTCCGAGCCGTCTAGGAGGTGGCAACCTCCAAGAGTAACAAGCTGCAATCAAAGCTAGGAGAAGATGATCAAGTGCCAAAATGCAAATGCAATGCAATCTATTCAATCACTTGATCACCCCTTTTAGCTTCCCAACCACACTAGTGCTCAATTTAGTGCTCAATGGTGGGAGAGCTCTCTTGTGCTCAAGTTTTCTCAAATGAATGCCAAAAGTCTAGCAAAGGAGTTGTAGCAAGGGTTTATATAGCCACACACCCAAAAAGTAGTCGTTACAAGAGTTATGAGGCTCTCTGCGCACTGTCGGTCTGACCGCCCATCTTGGGCCGGTCTGACCGACCCTTGCTGTAACGGCTAGAAAACTAGCCGTTTTACTGATGTGATAGGGCAACCCAGTATGACCGGCCATGCTGGCCCGGTTGGACCGGTCCTACCCGGTCTGACCGACCATCGACTCGGTCTGACCGATAAGGTCCCCGTCGGCTCTGTAAACCAGCAGATTGCAAAACTGCACAACCCGGTTGGACCGGCCCCCTGGCCGGTCAGATCGCCCATCACAGGCCGGTCTGACCGGACCCACATAGTCAGTCAGATCGCTAGGGCCAGACACACTCTAAAAGCTACATTTTTGTAGTTTCAAGAACTTGCCAATATTTGTAACTTTTGCAACAATCACACATGATCAAAAGCTACTGTATGCAATGCAAATTGGCACTTGAAAATCAACTCATAACCAAGATGCAACCCCTCTTTATAGTACGACAAAAACACAATTTAAACCTAGCCTAATTGATCGTTTCAAACACCTCGATCAATTTCTAGTTTTCTTCAAACCTTTTGTCGTTGCTATTTAATCGCCCATATCTTCGGGTTTTCCATCTTGTGCTCCATTTACGCGGGACCTAATCATTTCCTTCACACTTAAGAAAAATATTAGTCCACAAACGCGCGTTTGTCATTAATTACCAAAACTCACATGGGCCTAGATCTTCAATCTCCCCCTTTTTGGTAATTGATGACAAACATTCTAGAGATAAAGAAATATTTTAATAAAAGTATCTACAATTAAGCGCAAAGATCCCCCTGAAAGAGTGATGGGGTGCAAGTATGTGGAGCAAGATATGAGTTATAAGTATACATAATGCCAAATAGTTCAAATTAAGTTCAATAAAGCAAAGCACATAAGAGTTTGTCATAATACGAGCAAATAGTTCAAATTAAGTTCAACATGACATAGGAAGCAAATAGGGTTCTTAATACAACCCACCATAGATAGATAGATGGTGCAGACTAGATCCTAAGAACTAATCCTGACTACTTCCTGACTATATCTTCTTATTTCTTCTTCTCCCCCTTTTGGCATCAAGAACCAAACAGAGAGACTAATCCTGGGATGGAGGAGGCTGAGTATCATCAAGGCGGCGACGACAACGCTGGTACTGAATAGGATAGCCTGCAGAAGATGATGAATCTAGCCGATCAACTCGAGAAGAAAGAGTGTCAATCCTGGAGTTGAGACGCTCTTGACCGCTTTGAAGGTCCTACAGATGGGTGGTGATTGCTTCCTGACGCAAAGCCATCTGATCCATCTTTGCATTTAACTGATGGAACCCCGTTGTCACTTGTTGAAGCACTGGATCAAAGAACTGAGCGGCATCCATACCAAAATAAGGAGGAGCATAAGCGCCTGATCCAGAATCCTGAGGTGGAGGTGGAGGAGCAAAGGAGCTATTGGGTATGTCCTAAGGATTAACCTGCCCTGCACCCACATCAGCTGGATCAGCAGCTGGAGCCAAAAGAACAACCGGGAAATGAGGCCTGTACTAAGAGTGAGATATATCAAGACGCTCATTCATGTTTCCCACTTTTCTCAAGATCAGTCTCATGATAAAGGGAGCATAGTAGACTCCAAGAGTGAGGCTTCCCTTGGAGAGGGTCATCTCATATAGAATCAAGTGGATGACATCAAACCTCTTCCCAGTCATCACTGCGTCCAAGAGAGTCCAAGCAACACCACGAATGGCATCGTTGTTGCCCAAAGGAGGTAAGATGGAGTGCCGTAGGATGCGATGTGCCACACTATGCAGAGTCTTCATTCCAGTGACCCCTCCAATCTTGTGAGTAGCAGAAGGGATATAGAATTGTGCCATCTCAACTTATGACAAAGGATTATGAGTAAACTCATCATGCAATCGAAAGCCAAAAGAAAACATTATGTCCCAAGCACTCTGAATTTCCTGCTTTGAAGTAATGCAGAAAATGTCTCCCGTCATCTAGGTGAGAGAATCACAAGTGGCAGGGATGAACACTGTGGCATAAAACTGACAGATGACATCCCAGTTGAAATCTTGCTTTAAACTGACTGTCTTGTGAATTCCAATAGTTCCAAATACGTTCTTGAGAGCTGAGCCTCTCCACTCAAATCCCTCCAAGAGATCCACTTATGAGGAGCCAAGGAACGGTTTTAATAAGCAATGTTGTATACCTCCTTCTGAAACTTTGTGTGAAACCGCTGATCTGAGGTGTCTCTAGGTCTGAGAAATTGGTTGTGATGGCGCAGACGAGCAAAGTTCTCTTGATTTCAGACATCCACCTTGAATTCAAGTGATGCAAATGGATCTTCGCTAACTACCGGGGGCTGAGGAGCCATTTCCTCCTCATTCTCAGAGCTGTCATCTTTATAGGCAAAGTCCTCATCACTATCAGCTTGAAATTGTCGAGATGATTGGCCACAGTCCTCAACATACTTTGAGCGACGCTTATTTCCTTGAGAGCGATCGACGCGAGGCATGACTGAAGCAAATCAAGGAAATTAAGAATAAATGAATCAAGATTGAGCATGATAGAATTATGGATATGATGGAGATAGGATATGAAGTTGCTAGAGGGGAAAAACATTAAGGAGCAAAAATGAACAAAAAGGAGTGCCGAAACGGGGAGGCCGATCTAACCGAGGCAATTGGGCCGGTCTGACCCCAGTACATGGCCGGTCTGACTGCCCATTGCCAGCCGGTCCGACCGGCCTAGCAACCCGGGCACAAATTCCCTTTTGCACAAAATTTCTGCAAGTTCAAATTTGCCATAACAAATTGCATAGAGCCATGGGAAATGGTACCATAAGGCTAAAAATTGAAGTACAAGATGGGTTTAGCCTAGGCAAGATCACATGCAAGCCCATGAACATGAACCCTAACCCTAACCTCCAAGGGGATGAAATCAAGGGATTCTTCAGAGGAGAGATTCTTACCGGCAAGGGAAAATGAACCCAAGGTCGGACCGGAGAAGAACCACCGGTTGGACCGGCAAGATTTGCGACAAAATGGATTTTTGAGGATTGGGGGCAAGAGAAGAGGAGTAGGGCTCGGTTTGAGAAGAGAAGAATAATAGAGGGGAGAGAAAACTGAATAGAGAGGGGAGTTATATCCCTGCCCGAGCCCTGGTCTAACCGGCCATGGAGGCCCGGTCGGACCGACTCAGGTTGGGCGGTCAGACCGGCCATGCCCACCTGGTCAGACCGACTGTACTAATACCGAGTAAATTTATACTTCAAGGCAAGGAAGGGGCAAAAGTGAAAAACATAGCAAAATAATTTTTTAAAAATTTCAAATTTTGCAGAAACAATGTATAACTCCCAAAGTTTATAAAGCATCAAAGTTTCAAATTTTTAAGTTCAAAAATAGGGAAAAACTCAAATGTATGCTTTGGTTCAAAACGGTCATTGGACAATTTTCACCGAACTTCAACTTTAAATATCTTTTTGTAGGATGGTTAAAGTTAAAACATTTGAATACGAAAAATGTTCATATGATCCATCTTTACAAGTTTTGTTTTGGACCAAAGTTCAAAAGATGTCTTGAAATGAAACTAAGGGAAAAATCCGATTTGACTCAAAAATAGAATCTTTAAGTTACCTTTTGAATCAAAAAGAAAGTTCAAAGCAATAAAGGAGTTTTATTTGGACCAAAATGCTGGGAATACATTTGCAAACATATAGGGATACTTTTCATGAAATTGTTTACAAATTTATAACCTTTTGAGGACAAAAGTCATTTTGGAGCAAAATGATCATTTTCAACCAAAGCTTCCATTTGATTTTTTTTCAACACATTAAGTAATTTGCAATACATGAGTATAACCACAACACTCCCCCTTAATATATGCCCTTAGGAGAACATATAAGATCACATAAATTCTAATATGGCACTTTAAGCATAAAAACATACATATATGACATATAAGGATAGAAAAATTGAAAACTCACATATATGCATGATTTCAAGCCACATTTGAGAAATCTATTATATTTAATTCATTCCTAAGTTTACAAAAGCTAGATTCATCAAGTGGTTTGGTAAAGATATCCGCAAATTGATCATCGGTTCTTATGTGGCTAATAACAATGTCGCCTTTGCCAACATGATCTCTTAGAAAGTGATAGCGAATATCAATATGCTTGGTTCTAGAGTGTTGGACGGGATTGTTGGCAATTTTGACGGCGCAATCATTGTCACAAAGGAGAGGGATATTTGAGAATTCTATTCCATACTCAAGCAAGGTTTGCCTCATCCAAAGTAATTGGGCACAACAGCTACCCGCGGAGACATATTTCGCCTCGGCAATGGAAAGGGCAACGAAGTTTTGTTTCTTAGAGGCCCAAGAAACAAGAGACCTCCCAAGAAATTGACAACCCCCGGAAGTGCTTTTCCTATCAACCTTGCAATCGGCATAATCCGAGTCGGAATAGCCAATTAACTCAAATTTAGCACCTTTGGGGTACCACAAGCCTATATGGGTAGAATGTTTTAAATATCTTAGAATTCTCTTGACTGCCATCAAATGACAATCTTTTAGTGCGGCTTGAAATCTAGCACACATGCAAACACTAAACATAATATCGGGCCTAGATGCGGTAAGGTAAAGCAAATTACCAATCATGGATCTATATAATTTTTGGTCTACCGGTTTACCTCCCTCATTTAGGTCGAGATGTCCATTAGTCGCCATAGGTGTCTTGATAGGCTTAGCTTCCATCAACCCGAACCTTTTGAGAAGATCATGAATATACTTTGTTTGACTCACAAAGGTTCCATTTTTGAGTTGCTTGACTTGAAGTCCAAGGAAGAAACTCAATTCTCCTATCACGGACATCTCAAATTCCCTAGACATCATATCACCAAATTCCTTGCAAAATATTTAATTAGTAGAACCGAAAATAATATCATCGACATAAATTTGACAAACAAAGAAATCATTATTAATTATTTTTGTAAACAAGGTGATATCTACTTTACCAATTTTAAAGCCCTTTGAGAGGAGAAAATCTCTCAATCTTTCATACCAAGCTCTAGGAGCTTGTTTTAAACCATAGAGAGCTTTTGAGAGTTTATAAACATGAGTAGGATTTTTAGGATTTTCAAAGTCGGGTGGTTGTTCAACAAAAACTAGTTCGGCTATTTCACCATCTAAGAAAGCACTTTTCACATCCATTTGATATAGTTTAATATCAAAACATGAAGCAAAAGCGAGTAAGATGCGAATAGCCTCTAGTCTAGCAACGAGAGAAAAAGTTTCACCGAAATCCAAACCATCGACTTGAGTGAATCCTTGTGCTATCAATCTTGCCTTGTTTCTTACAACCAACCCGTTTTCATCTTGCTTGTTCCTAAAAACCCACTTTGTTCCAATGACGTTGTGCTCCTTTGGTCTCTCCACCAATGTCCAAATCTTGTTTTTTCAAAATTGTTAAGCTCCTCATGCATAGCATTTACCCAATCCGGGTCATTTAGAGCTTCATCTATATGTTTAGGCTCAATAGAAGAAACAAAAGAGTAGCAACACGAGATCTAGTTTGAACACCCTTACTAATGTCACCCAAGACTTGATCAATTGGGTGATCTTTTGCGGTGGCGTTGTGAACCTTGGATGGAATGGTAGATGATTGATTTTTGACTTCATCTTCATCAAGTTGAGTCAAATTTTGCGTAGCGGAAGTAGAGGCTTCAACTTGTGTAGAGGATGAGAGTTCATCATCTTCTTTAGGTTTGATATCACCGATGGACATGTTCTTCATTGCCCTCATCAAGCCTTCATCACCTACATCTTCCAAATTTCCGTGCCCTTCTTGGGAGCCATTAGTCTCATCAAATTGAACATCCGAGGTTTCTTCTACAATACCTTTGCTCTTGTTATACACTCGGTATGCCTTGCTATTTGATGCATATCCAAGGAGAAAAACCTTCATCACAACGGCTTTCAAATTTGGTTAGTCTAACACCTTTTCTATAAATATAGCTTCCGCCCAAAAGGAGTCGGAGACACTATACAAATCAAGCATAGTTCTAGCCATCTCAATTAGGGTTCTATTCTTTATTTCCACAACACCATTTTGTTGAGGAGAATAGGTGGCGGAAAGCTCATGTTTAATGTCGAGATCATCACAATAATCCTCAATATTTGTATTTTTAAACTCGGATCCATTGTCACTCATTACTTTTACAATAGAAAAATTGAATTCGTTTTGAGCCCGTTTTGCAAACTTTTTGAAAATCTCGGAGGTCTTAGCTTTGTCATGTAACAAGAAAACCCAAGTAAATCTTGAGAAATCATCCACAACTACAAGACAAAAACTATTTCCTCCGATGCTTTTATAAGTTGTTGGACCAAATAAATCCATATGCAAAAGCTCCAATGGTCTAGAAGTAGACATGATGCTTTTGCTAGGATGAGAGCAAGCGACTTGCTTCCCCGCTTGACAAGCACTACAAAGTTTATTTTTTTCAAATTTTATATCTTTTAAACCAACAACCAAATCTTGTTTTGCAAGCTTGTTTAGTTGACTCATTCCCACATGAGCAAGCCTTCTATGCCAAAGCCAACCCAATGAGGTTTTTGCAACCAAACAAGTTTTTAAATTAGCTTCATTTGAAGAGAGATCCACCAAATAAAGATTTCCAAAACGAAAAACTTTTGAAAACTAAGGAGTTATCATGGATACTAGTTACAAATACTTCTTAAGTATTAAATGTGCATGAAAGGCCTAAATCACATAGTTGAGCAATAGACAATAAGTTGAAACTCAATGACTCAACTAGTGAAACATTGGAAATGGAGAAATCATTTGAAATTGCAATTTTACCTAGACCCATTACCTTCCCTTTACTATTATCACCGAAGGTCACTCTTTCTTGATCTTTGGCACCAACTTCAAATGATGTGAACATTTTCCTATCACCGGTCATGTGTTGAGTGCACCCACTATCAAGCACCCAATGTGATCCTCCGGTGCGGTAGTTTACCTACAAAATAGATCAAGCATTTTTAGGTACCCAAATCCTTTTGGGTCCTTATAGGTTAGTTACCAAAGCTTTTGGCACCCAAATGGATTTCTTCTTTTCTCCTAAAATAGGAGTGCCTAAAAACTTAGCATAGATGGAGCCATCATTAGCTCTTTTAAGCATGTCATGAGAATCAAATACATCACATTTAGGGATTTTGTTTATATGACATTCACCTATCATGTGACCAACTTCACGGCATTTATTACAAAATTTACCATTGCTCTTAACAAACCTTGCAGCTTGATAAGAAGACTTTTTGCCCTTCTTGAGAACAAAACCAAGTCCCTCCTTGTTGAAGGAGCATCTTTGTTCGCTTAAGATTTTGTCAAGAGTAATTTTGCCTTTGAAGCATCTTTCCAAACTTTTATTTAGCTTGACAACTTGCTCCTTGAGCTCATGATTCTCAACAACTAATAATGAATTAGATGAAGATGATACATTTGTGGAACATAATGCACTATCAATAGTGGATGAGCATGACATAGCAAGTAAATCATCACATGAGGTGGATATGCTAGTCTTAGTTGGAATGCAATTTGAAACATTTACACAAGTATCATCAAAAATATCACATGTAACGCCTATATCTACCTTTGGCTTAATGAGTGTAGAGGCAAGAAGAGTTTCATGAGTTTCCTCAAGCTTCTCATGAGAGACCAAAAGCATCTCATGAGAAGTCTTTAAATCCTCATATTTATCTACTAAAGACTCATGGTCTTTTTTTAGAGCCTTAAACTTGACTCTCTCTTTGTCGTTTAACTCATTAAGCTCCTCAAGCATTTGTGCAAGATCATCATAAGACAATTCATCATCATCACTATCATCTTTTTCACTAACACAAGTAGATTTTACCTTAGTACTTCCTTTTGCCATGAGACAAAAAGGAGAGTATAGTGATGGAGCTTCCGTTATTGCGATCCCCGCCATGTTCTTCTTTCTTGGATTTGACTCACCACCGGAGTCGGAGCTTGAAGAAGAGTCGGAGCTATCTTCATTTGAGTCCCATTCTCCCACAAATGCTTCATTTCTACCCTTTTTCTTGTTCAACTTCTTGAAGAGCTTTTTATTCCCACTCTTCTCCTTGTTCTTCTTTTGAGATTTTTCATCTTCACTCTCTTGTTTGTTCCGGCATCTTGAGGCAAAATGACCCTTCTCATTGTACTCATAACACCTCACATTCTTTAGACTCCTTTTGGTTGACTTCTTGTCACCATTGTTCTTGAAATAACTTGAAGAGTTTCCTCTCTTTTTCATGAACCGGTTGAACTTTCTCAGAAAGAGAGCCATCTCTTCATCTTCGGTATCACCATCACAAGAAGTTTCTTCTTCTTCTTCACATTTCTTCTCCACCTTGGCTTTCAAGGCAATGTTCTTCTTGGATGAGGAGTGATCTTCGGAGCTTCCTTCAATTCACTTGTTCTTGTAAATCTCATTTGTGTTGATAGTCCCCAATAGTGTTGTGGGAGTCAAACTTGACATGTCCGAGTTAATAAGGAAGGTCACCAATGTGTCATACTTCTCGGGCAATGCTCTTAACATTTTTTGAGCAACTTCTAACTCCGTGTACTTCACTCCAACACCTTTTGCCGTTGCTCTTTAATTGTCCAGATCTTCAGGTTTTCCATCTTGTGATCCATTTACGCGGGACCTAATCATTTCCTTCACACTTAAGAAAAATATTAGTCCACAAACGCGTGTTTGTCATTAATTACCAAAACTCACATGGGGCCTAGATCTTCATAACGCACGCCACATGCACGCTTTTTTGAATCGCACTTTTATAGACCGCATGAATCACTAGAACCAGTCGGTAGAGGAAACTCTTCCGGAAATCCAATCGACACAACTTAGCCAGAGCTGATCGTGGATATAGAGTGATCGATCGCAAAATCCCGTAGAGTTGATTTCCAAAAGAGGGCACTCATTAAGCATCTCAGGAGGTCTTCACTGACTCAGCCAGAGCTCATCATGGATATAGAGTAGGAAGACTGTGGCAGGTCTTAAGGGAAATTCTTAAGAGCCACAAACTTGTTAAGCACTCAAAAGCAGAGGGTCCTTCCAATGAATCAGCTAGAGCAGATCATGGATATAGAGTGGGAAAAAACCGCTACTGCTCCGATAATCATGCTTACAAGTGAACAAATTCCAAATTTGAATGATGTATAAAATTTAAATTTGAAGTATGGAGAATTGGAGACTTATCTTGGCGGCCACGGGCTGCGGCGGTGGTGGGATTGTTAAATCCCGCAAATTTCGCTTGGCAGAGTCTGGTGGAGAAAATCATGGCGAAGCCATAAATGGCGCTGAGGCGACAGGGACATTAGGTGGCGAATCTTCCTGCATGGCAAGGGATTTTTACCGTAGCGATACGATGACTGGAGAAGCGATCTTCAATGCGTCATCAGTGGGGTTCTGCTTTAAATAGGATGTTGGCGGTTCACCTCCCCGCCTGCTACTTGGACCTATAAATAGGTCCCTTTGGGTTCAGTTTCTCCAACATCTCGGCACAAATCATCTTCTTTGACATGACTCTTTTCTTCATTAGAAGGCGTAACCCTCTTGATGGCTTGGTGCGACGGTTTCTTGAAGGGTTATAAAGAGCCTCCAGACTTTGGGTAAGTGAATCTTCACTTGTTGATTTCTTTATAAATCTTGACTAGCGGAGTCTTGATCATTTTCCCTTCTTGAAGATCACCGACGTCTTGAAGGTGGGAACGCAAGCCCATGCGGTTACCTTATGGAGGACCTCCGTGCTCATCATGGGTGTGGCGAGCCCATGCGACGACCTTATGGAGGACCTCCGAGCGTGGCCTTGGCGCGGTGAGCCCATGTGACGACCTTACGTCATCATCCTCATGGGAATTGCTCGCCTTTCACTACCACAAAAATGGTCTTTAGTGACGCGGCTTTAGTGACGGGCAAAAGACATGCGTCAGTAATACACTTTTAGTGACAGGTTGATTCACACATGTTAGTAATGTTGTATCATTAGTGACATGGGTCATGGTATGACCCGTCACTATAGATTGACTACGGTCGCTGAAGCGCAATGGACATGCTTTCACCTCACTCATCCGCTTGCAAGGTATGGTGACGTGAGCGGCAAAGGTAGATCATATGAATCCAACCAAGACCTTGCTCCGAAGAAGATCAATCGGATATTGAAGAAGGATCGCTATGGGAACCCAGTGGTTTGTTTCCACTGCTGCGAAGAGGGGCATTACCTCAATAAATGCCCACAACGTAAGGGTGGTGTCAAGGAATGCCCTAATTGAGTCTAAGCCCAAGCCCGAAGATGCAATCTCGAAGCCATCAATTTGAAGAAGTAAGTCAAGGAAAATTGAAGTCTATCCATAACCATCTATTTTTTTAGCCTTTTCGAATCTCGGGACGAGATTCTTGTTAAGGGGGTTAGATTGGTAACACCCCGATTTTCATCAAGCGTTAAAATAAAAAGAAATAATTGAATAAATGAATTTCAAGAAAAGGATTCAGTGTAAATAGGAAAAGCTAAAAATGCATGCTTAAAAATTTCATTAAAAATATATATAATAAATCACAACTGGAGTACTTTCCTAAAATTCTCCTAACTCTAAAATTTCGTCTCAAAAATTTTATGGAATTTTGGTGCAAATGAAGTAACTAAGGTCTAATCAGTATTATTTCATCGTAAAACTCTAATAAAATAATGTTGTGCGAATTAAATATATTTAAAATAATATAAAAATAAATAAAATTTGGCTAAAGGAATGTCTAGTAAGTTTCCCTCACCACCTGAGTTTCCGAAGTTCGCTTCGAATCTCGGGACGAGATTCTTTGTAAGGGGGATAAGATTGTAGCACCCTGAATTTTCAATAATAATAATATAAGAAAATTAAATAATATTAATAAATAAATCAATTAAGAAATAAAAACTTCAAATGGATAAACTAAGTTTAAAAAAATAAGTGATTGAAATAGTAAATACTCAAAATACAAAGGAAGGAGTAAATTAAGGAAAATAAAAATTCTAAAAGAAAGGATTATTTTTAAAAATAAATATGAAAACTATCCAAATAAATCAAAACATTGAGAAATAGTTCAAATTTAATGTTGATAAAATTATTCTAGTTTCTATAAGCCAAGATATATTTTTGAGAATTTTTACAACATTTTAAAACCCTTGCTCTTAGCTCAAAAGCCAAATATCAATTTATGGAATTATTTTAATCAGAAAAACAATTTAAATTGCTTTTTAGCCGCAAACCTCGAATCTGCCTTAGCCCAGCCTAGCCCACTGCCTGAGCCACCGACACGTGGGACCCACATGTCGGCACCCTCTCACCCTTCCCGCGCTCCCGCCCCAGCCTCGACCCCACCCGTCAGCCTCTCGCACCCGCCTCCCTCTCACTGCCCCTAGACCCCACATGTCGGCACATTTTCCTTCGCGTGTGCCCATGACAGGTGGCCCCTACCTGTCAGATTCATCCTCCCCAAAGGAAAAATCCCCAATTTTCCGCACTGTTCATCACTGGTGACCTAGCTTCACAAATCCACCGTCGCCGGTCCCTTTCCATCAAATTGACTTGGGGATTGAGATCCCCGATCTCCGACGATCATATTCCCCTAAAAACCCAATGTGATATTGTCCTGATGGAAGCTAGCCGTGCTCATGGCAACCTCACCGATGCATGTATGGAATTGCTCCCCGGTTTCCTTCAATAGGCCTTCCTTTTTCGACGCCGACGACCCCTATATAACCCTCCCCTCCTCCGCCATTCACCACACTCCTGAATCACCCGAGCTTTCGCATTCTTGAGCACCATCGTCCTCTTCTCGCACCACCGCGCTATCTCGCCTCCAGCCGATGGCCGCCGTCACCAGAGACCTCCGATCACCAAGCCGTCGATACCCTCGAGACCGCCGTCGCCTCCTCTACCCCGGCGTCGCCCTCGGTTCCATCGCCGATCGCCAGAGTACCGCCATCACTAACAACCCGAGAGTGCTCATCACCACTGTTCGACGTCGGCCTCGTCTCTTCGCCATCAACCCTCATTCCCGGTATGGAATTGATCCTTGAGCTATAACCTTTCCATTTTCGCACTCGGTTTAGGCCCTAGGCCATCACCGCCACCACTGTACTCACCGCCATCCACTGCCGATGCTGGAGAAGAACATCGTACCCTTTTTACCCTAGTTCCGTGCCGGATCCAACTGGGACCGCCAGATCTACAGCGCACGGCCAGGATTAAAACCCAAAATCAAGCACCCAAATGCGTTTGACCCACCATTTACAGGTACCAGGTGATCCCAGCCGATCATCACCACTTAAAGCCCCTGCTTGATCACAGCCGTCCATGCGTACCTTTTCACCCGGATTTAATCTTCATCGTCCGTTTTCATTAAAACCACCCCGCACAGCCCGCAACCTTCTGATCAGGATCCAACGGTCTAGAGGATCCTAGTGAAAGCGCATAGTGCGCGGGTCCATGGTGGGACTGGCTCACTGTGGACCAGAGGCTATTTCAGTTTAAACAAAAATTACAGAAAATCAATTTAAACTTCAAAAATTCACATCTCACTCATTTTAACTCCAAATTTCACCAAACAAATTTTAGAAAATTCTAAATTTAATTCTCTACAACTTTAGATAATTTAATTGATATGTTTTGTACTGTTATTTTATTTCTTTTAATTTTTTATTATTATTGTTTTGTGTGCCGAGAAGATTTCGCCGCCGCCGAGGAGCCGAAATATTTTCCAGAGATCCCTCCGTCCCTTTTTTTTAATCAAGGCAAGTCACTACCCCCCATTTTGATCATAATTGAGCCCAATTTTTATTTAATTATCGCTATAACTCATAGGATGTAATTGCATTAGTCAAATCAAAAACCTTACACTATATTAGATCCCTGGCCCTATTGTGCAAACCCAAGCCATGCTCATTGAGCCTAAACTCCTTGTCACCTTATTATTAAATATTAGCTAGTGTCCAATGTACCGACACAACCGCTATAGGATAAAAACGAGTCGTAGTGGATGGATTTCTGTTATATGATTTCGCCGATACGTCTCACCCATGGAATTCTGTTGGTCAGGGAGTGTTGGTTAGCATGGTGGGTTTCCGGGTGCAAGCTAGGGCATTGGTTGGTAGCACCCGGGGCACTATAAGGACTGGTCTGCGGGATCTGTTGCGATATATTTCGTACTAACCACAAGTCTAGTGGGTAAGTCTTAACTGGAGATATGGAGCATTCCAACTTGAGGCACCATAGAGGAGGAGGACAAGTGCACCTGTGGGTGGCTTATTCAGGCTCAAGGGGGGTACGGAGTGGACCTGACGCATCGGGGCTCCATATGAAACCTACATATGTAAGAGAGGAGTTATTGAGTTGGTACGTTCCATGCTAAAGGTTTTGGCATGAGTTCCTTCGGGGTAACATGGTGTCATCTCGACACACTTTGGTGTGCGGGAATGAGTGCCTTGTGGGTACAGTAGTACACCTTTGATCAGAGTATAATCTTTTTGAAAACCCGTGCCCACGGTCAAGGGCAGGTTGGGCAATGTTCACCGCATTTAGTTTACTTTTGTATGAATGATTGTATGATTCATGGCATGTAAGGACTGTTGAGTGAGGGTGACCTTACTGTACCCCTCGAGTTAGAAGATGATGCATTACACATGTTTACATTTTGTACTAATAACCTGACTTCATTAAATGCTTTACAGCTGTACTTTTCCACAAACATGAGCCACTGCCTTCCTTGTTATTACCTTGCATTATAATTGCATTCGGTGGCTTTTTGAGTACGATTGTACTCACCCCCCTTGACTTACACCACCAAAGGCAGTCTACTACGAGGAGGATGACGGTCTGGAGTAGCGACCCAGTCAAGGCACGAGACTGGAAGGAGGAGTTCATCTAGAGGACTTATTTTATTAGTTTCTCTTTTATTTAACTCTTTTGTAATAATATGGTCTATGAACCATGATTGTTTAGCGTATCGTATGCAGTCGTGTGATGAACATCTTGTTTTATTGATTTCTATGGAATTTCAATAAAATCTTGATTTATTAAATCCGGGGCGTGACAGTCATCACGCTTTCATTTTGCGCAACCCTAACTTACTCCTGCCATTGTCGTCACCTTCGTCGCTCCATCGCTCATGCCCTTCATCGTCATTCTCACAAGTTTGTCTATGCTTACTATTAAATCTCAGTTTATAGATCGATCTTCATGTAAGCAAAATTTGTTTATTGAATTTGTGAATAAGGGATATGGCAACATATCTGAATGATATATAAGTACCAACCTATGTTCCTGATAGTTGCTTAGTAAAGATCAATCATCTCATTCACGGGGGCGTCACTAGGTCAATTTAGTTATAGTTTTTTGTACATTGCATGTCCTATTTTTTGTGTTAATTAACAAATTGAAGCATATCTATTACTATTGTAGTATTTATCAAAAAGATTTTGTGAAGTCAATAACATTTGTGCGGGCGACACCCTTAAAATAATGACAAGAGATGGGTGCACCATTGCGGTTGAGGTTGTGAGCTGTGGAGGGCGGTGGTACGATATGACTCCACAAAGGGTGGAGTGAATTTAGCCAAAGAGGTGGCCTAACACAAGGGGACTATTTGGTATTAACAATGGGACAAACCCCATTGACTGTTATAGTAAAATTTTACACTAACTTTGGTGATGAGAAGACCCCAACAACCATCAAAGTGGATGACAACGACAATAGTGGTATACATAGAGAAGCGATGACATCACTTAACATGGACATCTTTTGTTTATGTTCTTATCATGCATGGTTTCTTATAATGTCAGGGGTGGGTCCTAGAAATGTTGTAGACAGGAAGGGGAAGGCGATAGCTAGGGAGGTCGACACCGACTAAATGGACCAATTGAAGCACATATGTTATTTTAGCAATCCAACAGATGTAACTCCAGCAAAGAAGATTCTCCTACAAGATATATCAGAAGTTTTATCCCCCGAGAGTCAGTTATATGTCTGCACAATAAATAACACAATCATCAACAAGAAGTCGGTGGTAAGTTATTTGATCATGTACTTAATTTATACAAATAGAATTCTCTAATAGTTTTGTTTAAATTTTATTTTATAGTACTTCTCAAGGCAGTACTATGGCAAGTATATCACACCTCACCTACACCAGCAGACCACCGAGATCCAAGTGGCAGCAACATGGTCTGACGTAGTCCCAATTGCGATGCATCAAGGGACTGATGGACGGTGCTATCTAACTAAAGGTTTTGGACAATTTCTTAGCGACAACTCGCTAGAAGTTGGGACAGTGTACGCCTTCTAGGTCAATGTTGGAGCTAATGGCATTGAGGTTGTAATGTATGTACTATAAACCTAGGATGAATTATGACTTGTGATGAATTAACTTTTGTGACGCATTATCAAGGATGACTGTGATGTGTTTAATTCACTATTTGATGGCTTTAATCCAAGCTGCAATCTAAAAACATGTTTATGATGTGTTTTGGAAACTTGACTGCAAAATTCAGGCACATTCCATTTCAACATTGTTACCCTTATTTTTAAAAAAAAATTACCATAACATTAGTGATGGGTAACAATAATTACCCGTCAATAATGAAGCGTTTAGTGACGGGTAACAATAATTATCCGTCACTGAAGGTATATGTCAAAAAAGCCATAGGAGTCATCAGTGACGGGTCATAATGTGCACCCATCACTAATGACGCCTCCTACGTGGGTACCGAGGGTCGGCCTTTCATTTCCCGCAACCCTAACCCTAACACTCCCACCGCCGCCGTCATTAGCGACGGGTCATAATGTGCACTCATCACTGATGACTCGTCCCGCCTATAAATTGATGGGTACCAAGTGTCGGGCTTTCATTTCCAGCAACCCTATACCCTAACACTCCCACCGCCGTCTTCGGCTTCATCGTGCTCCTAGATTGGCCACATGTCCCGTCGGCGCACGTGGCCGCCCTACTCGTCGCCACCATGGTTGCATCTTCCTCCTCCTAAGGTTCGTCGTCGTCCTCTTCCTCGTTTTGTCTAACTTCCACCACTTTTGTCTAACTAGCTAACTTCCACCACCATTGTTATAGGGTATCCTGACCTACTGCTTTTATCCAATTTCTCCGAGATAATTGATGGTCTTAGCCAATTTCTTTGAGATAATGCCCTCGAAGTTAGCATGACTCAACGTGGTGGTACTCCTACCCATGGCCGGTAGGTGCTCCTCCTACCCATGGCTAGTGGGGCTCCTGTACTACCCACTGGTCATCTACTGGCCATGCTACAAGCTTGGAAGACACTATTCAAGCTTTAGATATAGCTATAGGGGCTTCAAGATAATATACAAGCTCTTGATATAGCTATAGGGTAGATAGTATTCAAAAGCCATGTGATCATCTTGTGTCGCTCTTTGTTTTAGCTATAGGTTTATAGTTAGTAGCTATGAAACTGTCTTGTGTCGCTCATTGTTTTAGCCATTTATTTGAGATAGCGAGGTAGAAGTTAATAAATGTGCTACAAATTTGGCAATGAATCTTATGTGATGTATTGTTTGTGATTTGCTTTTGATGTTGCATGTGTTAAATGGCTGTCAAATCCTAGTTGCAGCCTAAAAATTATTTTTTTGAAATAACCATAATATTACTGATGGGTGATAATAATCACCTGTCACTGATGAAAACATTAGTGACGTGCAACAATAGTCGCCCATCACTAATGAATACATTATTTTTTTGAAATGACCATAATATTAGTGATGGGTGACAATTATCAACCGTCACCAATTAAAACATCAGTGACGGGTGATAACTGTCACCCGTCACCAAAGAGGCGTTACAGGTGATCCTATTGGACTGAGGTCGACTCTTTAGTGATGGGTGTTTACCCATCACTATTGATGCCACATTATTGACGCGATAAGGGTGACGGAAGACATGCCCGTCACTAATGTACGTTATAACCCGTCATTAATTTGGTGCGGCGCTGCTTCCATAGGTTTGGAGCAGCATAGAGGAAGACGCGGCAGAGGAGTCCTTGCTGAGCAGATGAAAAGCTCACCAAGGCTCTCTACAGTCGTCCCCCAGGAAGAGGGACCATCTCTCTCGACCTGCTAGCTTTCCCAGCGTACTAGTGCTCCTAGCTGGGGATCCTCCCTAATTCGCTTCTTCCTCGGGGTATCAATAGAGGGCTTCCTCATCCTTACGGAGCCCTTCGACGTGTCCTCGAGGAGGCTAGATCCTGTTGAGCAGATAAAATAGAGTAGAAGAAATCATTGTATATGTACATCTCATCAGAATGTAAAAAGATTTCTTCATTATCAGCCTTTGCTTTCTTGTCCGACTGTGTTCAAAACTTGGCCCAACTTAATTTATATAGCTAAGGTTAGAATGTAGGGAACTCAGGCCGCATGCACGCTATTTAGGACCATTGGCATCACATTTGGCCAAGGGCGACTATCAACAGTCGGTCAAAGACAGTGCTCGTTAGAGCCCTCGGGCAAATGAATGACCCTCACATTGACTACGCCAGAGCGGATCGCGGTTGCTTTAGTCAGAGTGATTGAATCGTAGATGCTCGAGTGTCAAGCAGGCTTTCAAACTCCGAGAGTTCAGGCAAAGAGGAATCTAGCATCTCTTCAATCCAACAATAGTCGAGCTAGAGCGGGTCATGGTTGTTCGTCTAGAGTGCTGGCAAACGTTCATCTCGGCAAAGGCTGAGTAAGAGCTGATTGTGACCTCGAAGCTAGAGTAGAGGAAATCGATAAATCACGTTGTAGCCAAGCTAGAGCAGATCGTGGCATCGAGGGCAGAACAGATATAGGTCGAAACATGTGGAACGCAATATCCAGGAAAGAAAATGTCTTTATTATGAAATAATATAAAAGACTTACCTCACTCAAGGATAAAATCGCCTAAGGTGTTTGATATTCTAGGAGTTCACCAACTTCTAGCCATCTTCTTGCATCAAGCGATAGGATCTCGGGCGTGTAGCCTCGGTGATAATGAAGGGTCCTTCCCATGGAGTCGAGAGCTTGTGGGTCACGATTGCTGATTGGACTCGGCGCAGGACTAGGTCACCCACTCAGAAAGATTGTTGGTGAATATTCTGATCATGATACCTCTGAAGGCCTTGTTGGTACCGGACGGTCTACAAGGAAGCAGCTAGTCGGGCTTCTTACATATTGTTGATGTCTTCTTGTCGAGTATGTTTGGTGGCGCCTTCAATATACTGAACTATCTTCGGGGTTCTATGTAGCATGTCCACCCAGAGGACGGCCTCCGACACATACACCAAGAAGAATGGGGTTTGACCGGTGGCCCTATTGGGCTGTGTGCGGAGACCCCAAAGAACAGCGGGCAACTCCTTCATCTAGCGACCGCCGTATTTGTGTAGAGGATCAAACACTCTTTCTTTAAGCCCTTGTAGAATCATTCTGTTGGCACGCTCAACCTACCCATTGGCCCGAGGGTGCGCAACTGAGGCGTATTTGACTTCAATGCATCGATCTTTGTAGAAGTCCCAAAAATCATCGGTCGTGAACTGAGTCCCTAGATCTGTAATGATCTGGTTCAGGACTCCGAACCGGTAGATTATGCTTTCAATGAATTCCACTTCCTTCTTGGCTGTGCTGATCTTCCGCGGCATGACTTCAATCCATTTGGAGAACTTGTCAATGGCCACAAAAAGACGATCATACTCCTACGGAGCCTTTTAAAATGGCCCTACCATATCCAGCCCCCCAGCAAGCGAAATGCCAAGAAGATGGTATGGTCTGGAGAGCTTGTGCAAGAAGGTGGTGTTGATTAGCGAAGAATTGGCACCCTTTGCAACTGCGTACCAGTCGGCGAGCATATGAGTTGGCAGTCGGCCAATAAAATCCGGCCCAAAATTGGTTGTCAACTAGCGTGCCGGGACCAACGTGGTTCCCGCAGGTGCTGGCATGGATTTCCTCTAGGATCTTCTGTCCTTTAGCCTTATCAATGCAGTTCAACAATACTCGGGTGGACGCGGTTCTTCTGAACAACTCCGACCCGATCAGGACGTATTGCTTTCTCCTTATGTACAACCGAATAGCTGCATCTTTATCTTGGAGAACCTTATTAGTGAGGATGAAATGGATCAGTGGTCAGCGCCAATCTTCTTCTTCACTAGTAGTAATTATGGCGACTAATGCAACTTCAACTTTGGGAGGCTACGAGCCTTCTTCTTTGATGGACAACTTCGACAGATCTTGAAGGAATATCCCTCTAGGAACCGTTGCTCTTTATGATATGAGCTTCACCAGTGCATCGGCAACCGAGTTCTTGTCCCGAGGGACGTGATGGAACTCTAGGCTATCGAACTTGCCTTCCAGCTTGAGGATCACCTGGCAGTAGGCATCCATATTCTCGTTGACACAAGTCCAGTCTTTGTTCACTTGGCTGATCACCAGCTTTGAATCTTTGAACACCAACAGTTGTTGAATCCCTAAGGAGACATCAATGCAGAGTCCATGGAGCATAGCCTCATACTCGACCACTTTGTTGGATGTGGAGAAGCACAGGCGGAGGACATACTTCAAATCTTCACCTTGGGGAGATGTCAAGAGCACTCTGGCACTCGCCCCCTCTAGGCTGAGAGAACCATCAAAATGGAGGGTTCGGAAGCTCTCGACGACGATCTCCGTTGGCAACTGGTACTTAGTCCACTCGGTGACAAAGTCAGTGAGCACTTGAGACGTGATGGCAGTCCTCGGCTTGAAGTTGATGGTGTACTCTCCGAGCTCTATTGCCCATCCGGTGATGCGCCCGACGACATCCCGATTTCTCAGGATGTCACCGAGTAGGAACTCGGTGACTACCTCCACGAGGTGGGCTTGGAAGTAGTGCTTGATCTTCTAGGCGGTGATGAGGACGGTGTACAGCAACTTCTACACCTAGGGATATTGAACCTTCGATGGCCCCAGAACTTATGATATGAAGTAGACTAGCCATTGAACCAGGTGGGCTAGCCCCTATTCCGGTCGTTTGACGACCAAGGCAGTGCTGACCACATGTGTGGTGGCGGTGATGTAGAGGCGGAGGGACTCCTCCCGTGTCGGTGTAGCAAGTGTTGGTTGAGACATCAGGAACTTCTTGGGGTCGACGAATGCTCGGGCCGCTTATTCAGTCCAGGTGAAGTCTTCTTTCTTCGACAACTTGAAAAATGGCATCCCTCGGTCCCCGAGCCACAAAATAAACTGGCCCAGGGAAGTCGTGCAACCGGCCAAGCACTGGACGTGCTTGACGTCGGCAGGCCTAGCCATGTTCAGGATCGATAAAATCTTCTCTAGGTTGGCTTCAATTCCTCGGTGGCTGACGATGAAGCTGAGTAATTTTCTCGTCGGGACTCCAAATACACATTTCTCTAGATTGAGTTTCCAACAAAATCTACGAAGGTTATTCACCGTCTCTTGGAGATCCCCGATGAGGTCTTCAGGTTCCTTGGTCTTGATCACCACATCATCAACATAAGCCTCCAAAATGTGACCGATCTGATCGGCAAAGCAATGCTGGATAGCTCGTTGGTAAGTGGCTCCAGCATTCTTCAGCCCAAAAGCCATGGAAGTGTAGTAGTAGGCACCGAATGGCATGATGAAGGCGATCTTCTTCTGATCTTCTTTTAGGATAATTGGATGGTAGCCTGAGTAACAATCTAGGAAGCACAGGAGGGCGCTGCGGGTGGTCAAATCAATGACCTGATCAATGCGCAGCAGCGGGAATGGATCCTTCGGGCATCGCTTGTTGAGGTCAATGTAGTCAACGCACATTCTCCATTTTCTGCTCTTCTTCTACACAAGGACTGGGTTAGCCAACCAGTCCATGGTTGCGCCTCCTTGATGAAGCCGGCTACCAAGAGGTGGGTGACTTCTTCCTTGATGAGCTTCTTGCGGTCCTTAGTGAACCATCGCATCTTCTGCTTGACCAGCGAGGCAGCTAGGTCGATGTGGAGTTCGTGCTCGATCATCTCCTGAGGTACGCCTAGCATGTCAGAGGGTTGCCAAGCGAAGATGTTGGCGTTGGAGCGGGGAAAGCTGATGAGCGCGCTTTCCTATTTAGGATCCAGTGTGACCCTGATCAGAGCTGTCTTGGAGGGATCATCTTCTGATAGCTGAATACTTTTGTACTCGATCGGCGATGGCGTCAGCGCGGTCGGTGATGGCGCAGAACTCGAGAGATCGAGCTCGTCGGCTGATGCGGTATTGGCATCTTGAAGCATCTCCGTCATGCGGACAGACATGTCCATGGCCTCGCACAACGTGAGGCTGTACTGCTCGCAATCATGCGAGGTGGCGACGTCCCCCTTCATAGAGAAGGCCCCACCTGGTCTTGGGATCTTGAGGACCAAGTAGGTGTAGTAGGGCACCGCCATGACTTAGGACAACATGATACGTAGTCTCAAAATCTGCCACAAAGAACTTGACATGTTCGGTTCAATAGTTGTCCCGAACACCAAATGTCACCAGCAAGGTGGTTGTGCCGAGGGGAAGGGACACCTTCTGTAGCGCCCAGATTTAGTATATCCCAAACTTTATTGAAATTCCATAGAAAATCAATAATTATAAGATGTTCATCACACGATGACGCACATACGTCAAACATTGGTGGCTCGTAGACCACATTATTACACAAAGATTAAAATAAAATAAACTATGAAAATAATAAACTCGACGAACATCTTCTCCAGGGTCGCTTTCTTGACTAGGTCGCTACTCCAGACCATCCTCATCGTAGTATGCCTCTGAAGTGATTTTCCAACGGGTGAGTATAAACGTACTCAACAAGCCACCGAGAAAATGCAATAATAATGCAAGATAATAACAAAGGGAGGTAATGGTTTAAAGTGCGGAAAAGTACATTTTTATCTTGCAGCCTTTAATGTGAGTCTGATTTATTCATAAAAAATATTTAAATCATGGATGATGCAACATCTTCTAACTTGAGGAGTACAGTCAGCCCTCCTTGCTCAACTATCCTTACATGCCCAATCAATCATGCAACACTTCTCAAACATAGACTAATTGTGGGATGTCACTCCACTCGCCCTTGACCGTGAGCTCGGCTTTTTGAAAAGATTTAACTCTGATCAGAGGTGTACCACTATACCCACAAGGCACTCATTCCCGCACACCGCAATGTGTCAAATGACCCAAGTCACAGGAACTTATGCCGAAACTGTTAGCATGAACCGCTCCAACTCAATGACACACACTATAGGTTTCACCGGCGTGCCGGCGCACCGGACCAACGTCACGCTCCCTTTTGTGCCACATGGCCCAAGACACCTACAGGTGCTACTTGCCCCTCTCCACATAGTACCTCGGGTTGGAACGACCCATACTTCTAGTTAAGACTAACCCACTAGACTTATGGTTGGTACGGAAGTGCTTTGCAACGAATCCCGCGGACCGGTCCTTATAGTGCCCCGGGTGCGACTAACCAATGCCCTCGCTTGCACCCAGAACCCACCATGCAAACTTATCAAACCAATTCCAAGTCCAACAGAATACCAGGGGTGAGAGACATAGGGGATCATATATTAGAATCCAAGTACATACGACTCATTTTTAAGCCTATAGCAGTTGTGTCGATACATTGGACACTTCTAATATTAATAAGTATACTGGTGATAAGGAATTCAGGCTTGATAACATGGCTTGGGTTTGCACATCGAGGTCGGGGATTCGATAATTATAATATAGGGTTATCCATTTGACTAATGCAAAGATAACCTATGAGTTTTAGCGATATTTAATTGAAAAATGGGCTCAATATGCTCAAAATGGGGTTGGTGACTTGCTTTCTTCAGTGAAAGTAGAATGGTGAGCTTCGAGAAAGTATTTTTCCTCTTCGACGACGTCGTAATCTTCTCGGTAGGCAAATCGAGAAATAACAATAAATCAAAACAATATAAAATCACAACACAAGCATACAAATTTTAATGAGTCAAATTGAAGGGGATAAAATGTAAAGCCTCTAAAATTAAAATAGGGGTTTTTATAATTAATTTAAGGGAGTTATGGATTTTTGAAGGTATAAATTGATTTCTACTTTATTCTCCAATTAAACAATGTAAAATGTTCAGTATAAACACACAAATTTTATTGGATGAATCTAAATACATCAAAAATACAAGTTTTCTAAAATTTAAATGGGAATTTTTAGAGTCAATTTCAAGGAGTTATGAATTTTTGAAGTTAGGAATTCATTTCTTCAATTTTATTTTAATCCCAATTAAATAATATAAAATATCCAGTGAAAACATATAAATTTTATTGGATGAATAGAAAGAGAATAAAAAGATAAACTTTTTAAATTTGAATGGTCAAATTTGGAGTTAATTTGACCAAGTTATGAATTTCTAAAGTTTAAACTAATTTCTGGAATTTAATTTAAATCATAATTCAGTCTTTGGTCCATGGTGGACTGGGTTCACCATGAACCAACGCATTGTGTTGTGATCCAGAGCACATATCACCGTTGGATCGAGATCTGGCGGCCATAGTACGTGCAGGCGGTTTAAATAGAAATCGACGGCTGAGATTAGACGATACCCCTTCGCCGAGATCAGACAACCTAGATTAAATCCCGAGGGGATATATCCTCCACCGTATGATCAAGATCGTACGGTCGGGATCAAATCCAACACGGCACAGTATAACTATTGTGTCGGTCGTCTTATCCGGCGATGGCCGAGTACGGCGAGGGCCCTAGCGACGGCGGTAGTGGCATAATGTTCGATGTAAGCCCGGAAATGCGATGAAAATAGAGAGGGGGTCCTGATGGTACTGTCGGTGAGGCTCGGGGTCGACTAGATGAGGCCAATGACGTGCGAGGCGGCGCCGAACTCTCGGGTCCTCGTCGGCGACGGCGTTTCGGTGGCGATGAGCTCGAGCGAAGTAGTGGCCGAGGTCGAGGAGGCGATGGGGATCACTTTGGTGGCGTCGGCGGGGCGAGGGGAGTACTCCGGCGATGACGAGCGGCGGCTGGAGGCAAGATAGAGGAGCAGCGCTAAAACGGTAACACGAGCTCATGCTTCTAGCTAGGAGTAGCAATTGAGCGGTGTGAGGGAGGCGGTGTGCTCCGAGGCTCCTTTTATAGTGCTCTAGCGAGGGTGAGAGGGCCAGGCGCAGTGAAGACCGAGAAAAGAGGAAGCTTAACTCCGGCGAGGCCATTACAGCGATTAAGAGACTTAAAACGAGGGGATCCGAGGAGAAACATGTGGCGACATAACGAGGATCATCATTCCGGCGTAAACAGAGCTCGGGCCCACGGCGGAGGCGATCGGGACATAACCACGGTGGCCGGGGATCTCGGGCATGCGAGGAAGACGAAGACTGGTAGGTGGGACCCACTGGTCGGTGAGCGCGAAAGGATGAGGGCGCTAACGGTCGGCGCCGACAGGTGGGGCTAGGGTGAGAGATGTGAGGGGACAGGACTGACAGGTGGGACCATGCTCAGGTATGAGGCTGGGTGCGCCGATAGGCGGGGCCGCTGGTCAGTGAGAGGGCAGTGTGATGGTTGGGTTGGGCCGGCTGGGGAGAGAGAAATGAGGGGAGCGGCCCATTAGTATTTAAATTGATTTTCTAAATAAAAATAATTGCAGAAATTGATTCTTAAATTATGGACTAGCATCCAAGGTTGGAAAAAAATTTGTAAAAATTCCCAAAATTGCATCTTGGTCTTAGGAACATAATATAAATTTTCCAGACCATGATTTGAATTATTTCTCTAGATTCTATTTATTTAGGCTGTTATGACTTTATGAGAATTAAAATAAATCTTTTCTTAAAAATTATGATTTTTCTGAATTTATTTTATTGCTCTAAAATTTGGGGTGTTACAAACCTACCCCCTCACAGAGAATCTCGTCCTGAGATTCGGGAATTTCCTAGAATAGCTCGGGGTATTGGGCTTTTAGGTCATCCTCTTTTTCCCAGGTGGCTTCTTCGACGGGGTGGTTATTCCACTGAACCTTGCATAAATGAACCTCGATTTGATCGTTCGGTGGGTACTCGAAGACACTTCTTCAATTGGGAGACATGAAACACATTGTGTACTCTTGCTAAGGAGGATGGTAGCTCCAACTGGTATGCGACCTCTCCTTGTCGACGAATGATCTGAAATGGGCCAACATAACGGGGAGCTAACTTCCCCTTCATGTTGAACCTTTGAGTGCCTTGGAGGGGAGTGACTCGAAGATAGACGTAATCACCTTCCTTGAAGGCTAAATCTCTGCGTCAGTTGTCGACATAACTCTTTTGGCGGGATTGGGATATCTTCAATCGGTCCTAGATGACCTTTAATTTAGCTTCAGCCTCTCGCAGAATATCCGTACCAAACAACTGAGATTCACCAGCTTGATCCCAAAGTAGCGGTGTTCGGCACTTACGTCCATATAATGCCTCGAATGGTGACATCTGTAGGCTGACCTGATAGCTATTGTTGTAGGAGAACTCTGCATAGGGCAAACTCTTGTCCCACATTCCACCAAAGTTTATGGTGCAGGACCTAAGCATATCTTCCAACACATGGTTCACCCTTTCGGTCTGACCATCGGTCTATGGATGATATGTTGAGCTAAAGTTCAGCCTGGTGTCGAGCTCTTCCTGAAGATTCTTCCAAAACTTGGAGGTGCACTGACTACCTCGGTCATACATAATCTTCTTTGGAACCCCATGTAAACACATGATCCGGGTCATGTATAACTCAGCTAGCTTTGAACTACTGTACGTCGTCTTGATAGGGATGAAATGAGCCACCTTGGTGAGTCGATCGATGATCACCCAAATGGAATCATACCCGGCCTAGGTCCTGGGAAGTATAGTAATGAAGTCCATTCCTACCTCTTCCCACTTCCATTCGGGAACCTTGAGGGGTTGTAAAAGACCGACAGGTCTCTAGTGTTCTGCCTTGACTCGTTGACAAGTGTCACACCTTGCCACATATTCAGCTATCTCTCTCTTCATACTGACCCACCAATATTTCTCTTTCAGGTCTTGGTACATCTTGGTAGTCTCGGGATGTATGGAGTACAAGGTCTCATGGGATTCTTCAAGAATGAGGGCCTTCAGCTCGGGCTTGTTGGACATGCATATCCTATTTCCGAACCATACGGTGCCAACCTCATCTTCGGAGAACCCTGGGGCTTTTCCCCACCTCATATTCTTCTGGATCTCAGCTATGTTGGGGTCTTCCTTCTGTGTCTCATGGATCTGGTCCATCAAGACAGGCCTGGGTTCAAGTACAGCGAGGTACTCCCTGGTGGTGATCCCTAAGTTCAATCTTTCCATCTCTTTATATAGTACAGGGGCCTGATCTTGTATTGCGAGGGCATTGCAGTATCCCTTCTGGCTTAGAGCATCTACCACTACATTTGTCTTACCAGGAAGGTAATGGATGCCTAAGTCATAATTCTTGATCAGTTCCAACCATCTTCTCTCCCTAAGGTTCAGATCTGGTTGGGTGAATATGTACTTGAGACTCTTGTGGTCGGTGAAGACTTCACACCTGTTACCCACAAGGTAATGCCTCCATATCTTCAGTGCATGGACTACTGCTGCTAGTTCTTAGTCATGTGTGGGGTAGTTCAGCTCGTGCGGTCTCAATTGTGGTGAGGCGTATGATATTACTTTCTCGTCTTGCATGAGAACACACCCTAGTCCAAGGTGAGAAGCATCGTAGTAGACATGGAAGTATTTCCGAATGTCTGTCAGTGTCAACATTGGGGCTGATACGAGTCTCTTCTTGAGGGTTTGGAAGCTTTCTTCGCAGGCTAGAGTCCTTTTGAATTTTACTTCCTTCTATAATAATATGGTCATGGGCTTGGCGATCTTGGAAAAATTCTCGATGAATCGCCGGTAATATCTGGCCAATCCTAGAAAACTCCGGATCTTCGATACATTCCGAGGTTGCAACCAATTTGTTACTACTTCCATAGTGGTCGGATCCACGGCTATTCCTCCGGCAGATATGACATGCCCCGGGAACTTCACTTCGGACGACCATAATTCACACTTTCTATAATTGGCATATAGCTGATGCTCCCGTAAATTTCCCAAGGTCAGACGGAGATGGGCTTCGTGCTCTTCCTTGGTCTTGGAGTAGACGAGTATATCGTCTATGAACACCACAATGAACTTGTCCTAGAACTCCATGAAGACATTGTTCATCATGTTCATGAAGAATGCGGGGGCATTCATGAGTCCGAAAGATATCATCGTATACATAGTCTTGGGGATGTCCTCTTCTCTGATCCTGAGCTAATGGTAGCTTGATCAGAGGTCAACCTTAGAAAAGACTGAGGCTCCCTTGAGCCGATCGAACAAGTCGTCAATTTGTGGTAAAGGGTACTTGTTCTTGATGGTTACATCATTCAAAGCCCTATAGTCCACACACATCATCTTTGTCTTATCCTTCTTCATGGTGAATATGACCGGTGCTCCCCAAGGTGAGGTACTCGGTCGAATATAACCTTTCTGTTCAAGCTCTTCAATGTTACTCTTCACTTCGTCTAGTTCATTTACGGCCATCCGATATGGTCGTTTGGAGATGGGCGTGGTTCCGGGGATGAGCTCGATCCTGAATTCGATGTCCCTCTTGGGTGGTATTCCTGGAAGTTCTTCAGGAAAAACGTCCACATACTCTCGGACTATAGGCACTTCTTCTACTACCATTTGGTGGAGAGAAGTCCTTCTCAGACCCTAGGTGGCCATCTCAAAGGTGATGGTGATTCCATCCTCGTTGGTTACGGTGACAGACTTGCTGGTGCAGTCTATCATTCTCTTCTACTTCATTAACCAATCCATACCGAGGATGAGGTCTAAGCCCTTACAATCTATAAGGATCGAGTCTGCCCAAAATAATACCCCTTGGATTTCTATCCTTATCCTTGGGCTAAAATGGGTGGCTAGATTTTGGTTGCCGGGGGTGGCAATTACCAAAGGCTTAGGTAGTTGGAGTACTTCTAGTCCATTATTTTTCACAAAATCCTTAGATATGGAGTGTGTTGCTCCCGAGTCGAACAATACTATTGCGGGTATGGAACTGGCAGTAAACATACCGAGGATGACTTACAGGGCTTCTTGGGCTTCTTCCGCGGTGACGTGGTTGACACGGGCGCGGATCGTCGGGTTGGGAGCGGCTCCTTGGGTTTGCTTGGGGTGAGGACACTGATAGGAGTAGTGCCCTTCCTTGCGACAGTTGAAGCACACCACTGGCTTGTCGTTCCGGTCTCTCAGGGTGGTGGTCTTGATGGCCGGTTGTTGGACCGGAAACGGCGACCAGAGGGGGGGTGAATGGGAGCTTTTAAAATTACGGGCTAAAAACTTAGCCTTCGGTTCTGTTCAGTCTTCTGCGGAACAGGCTTCGAACACAACCTTCGAAGGTCTGGTTCGGAGGTACTTCGACACCTTCGAACACAGGCTTCGGAGTGGCAAAAGTTCGAAGCCAAGAAGACTTCGCTCCACTTACAACCCTCGAAAATCTACTCTGCTAAGTCAGTGCAGGCTCCGCACACAGGGTGCTTTGAGCAGACTTCGCACTTCACCCTTCGCAGGAGTGGACAGCCCTCTGTGGACTACGACCAAGTACTTGGCGGCAGCAACTGGTGCTGGGCTTCGTACGCGAAGGTCTACACGCACACAAAATGGACCACGCTAAGGGCTTCGACACAAGAAGCACAACGGGAAAAGATCAGGGCTTCGCTAGTAAGCAGCGAGGTCTTGCCTCGTGTTACACAGAGCGACAGCACACTGACAAAACACACCTCGCACGAAAAACAACCTTCGCCTCAACAGGCTTCGGTGCACTAAACTAGCGAAGTATGTAGATCGAGCTCAAGCAAAAAGCACAAGACAAACAGGGCTTCGCCGCTTGAACAAGGAACACTGAAAATGAACTCAGGATGTATTCAATCGAAGTGTGGCTACAGGAGCTCAACAGTAAATGCTCAAAGTGTTAAATGTTACCTACCGAGCCCCCATATTTATAGCCCACGGCTTCATCCTAAGGAAGTGACTACTTTACCCCTAGGGTTTACATCCATTTTGTCTCTACAGAACTAAGGGGTACAAAAGGTAGTCCACCTTTATTTTGGAGGCTTCTCTGTCAGCTGCAGAGGGGACAGTGTCAGCCTTTTTCAGAACAGACAGTGTCAGCCTTTACAGAGTTGACTTCTGGAACCTCCCTTCGCACGCGAGGGGTGCGGACGCTTCGGCGAGAAGCCTGCAGCCTGTTGGCCTTCGCTCCGCCGAAGAAGACCTCCGATACAGTGACGGTTTTGAGCCGAAGCCGTCAAAGCCCTTGGGCCTTCGCACCACCACCTCCGGAGTGGATCACCACGGCTTCGCAGCTACTCCGAGCTCGAACACCGTCCGTCCGTGTACCGAAGCCATGCATGGCCGAAGCACCTCAAGTCATCCTCACTCCGGAGCTAGCCTCGCTCCGAAGTCCTTCACACTCCGAAGCCCTATCTTCGGAGTACCACCCTTCGAAGTCCCTCCTTCGTCCAAAGGCCTCCGCATGAAGCATTCCATGAGCACTTCGTCGCAGTGTCTCACTCCGAGCACACTCCTCGACGAGCCTCACCCGGACCATGCCTTCGATGCGCCTCGACTTCTGAGACCTTCGTCGGGCACCCTTCAAGTGTCTCCCTCCGGAGCACACTTCGAACACCTTGCCTCCGCAGAGGACTTGTTCCACCAACTCCGAAGTCACTCCATTCGGAGTACCTTCGAAGTGCCTCACCTCCGAGGACTTTGTCTCGGAGTACCTTCAGCCGGAGCCACGCTCCGCACTCTCTGCCTTCACCTGGCACGCCTCGACCCGAGGACCGACCCGGACCACCTTCGCAGCCACCGTGACGGAGCTCCCCGCTCCCTTGGCATCAAACCACCCGCTTGACCCAAGTTCACCTGGCTCGAACCCTGTCCGTCGCCTCCGAAGTCCCTGCGCACCACCGACAAGCAGACAAGTGTATCCAGTACTCCGGAGACCTCTCCGGGTTAGCAACCTCCGGCACACACTCCGGTGTACCGCCCAAAGTACCGAAGCCATCGGTACGAACCCAGTCATCGCGTACTGTCGGACCCCTCCGACAGGTACACTCCGCTGCACAGCTGCAGCAAGCAAACACCGAACACACCTCCGAACACCCTTCGGAGGTACCACCTCCGAAGCCCCTCCGGAGGTACCCTTCGAACAGAGGGTAAAATCCAGTCAATCACTCATCACAAACACCGAAACCACCCTTGGTTTCTCAATCTCCCCCTTGATGAGTGCATTGACAACCAAATCGAAGTCAAGAAAATGTAAAAATTTTCAGCACACAAGTGACCATAAAAACTCAGAAAGAGCCAAAGCATGTCACTTGATAAAAGAAATTTTTCTCCCCCTTTGTGAAAGAGTAAAAGCCCCTTCGGCAAATCTCCCCTTGATAAAACTCCCCCTGAGTTGAGCAAATTTTTCTCCCCCTTTATGTCAAAAATCTCTCCCCCCTTTAAAAAATGATGCCTTCTTGCGGCAGAGAACACAGCAAGTCTCTCCCCCTTTGGCAATGCAAGCATCAAGGAGCAGTCAAAAGATGCAAAGCTTCGAAATGAATAGAATTGCAAGGACATATAATGCAAAAATATGCCAACATTAAAACGAATGATCATGTGCTCAGCTCAATTTAACAATCTGTGAAACAAGATGATGGCATGAGATTTTGTCATTTTGAAGTAAAAGCATCACCACTTAATCAAAGCAGCTAGACATGTGAAGGCAAGGACTGCGCAAAGCTAACAAGTTCTACCCTAGACAGACAAGTCTTGTTCAAAAGGAGCTGTGAAAGCAAACTTGATGATTAATTAATTTTGTTGTTCTTTTCTTAATGCCAGGGGTTATTTGTTTGTCCACCTTATACTTTCCAATCAGGCCAAGCCTAGGCATGAAAGCCATCTGAAGCTTAAGGCGGTGATTTTGGCATACACTACACTATCCCAGTTCAGACCAAAGTGCAATGGTAAGCAGTCTAGAATAGAGTAGTGCGACAAACAAACCCTCCTGGATCTTTTCATTTAAACCAGACAAATCATGGATTTTTGATTTTGATTCAGATAAATGAAATATTTTGGTGAATATCCATGAATAAAGAACACAATTTTTCAAGTTGCAAATTTTAGCATCCAAGGAACAGTGTCTTGCTGTCAAGTAGATAAAAGATAGCTAAAAGCAGTCCACCCTAAACAGGCTAGATACAAGATTATGCGGTGAGCAAGTTTTGATTTTTAGAAAATAAAACATCATGCATAATCAATGTTCCAGACATATTTCATAGAGCTGAGCTGTCATGATTTCTTTGAATTAAAAGCAGGCATATAATAGCAAAAGATGTAAGTGCAATTCCACACATAATGAGCATATGCAAGACAATTAAAATCAGCTCCCCCTCACAAAATGCCGTAAGGGTGACAAATGCCAAGTTCCCCACGCAAGTAAGCAAATCTAGAAGCATCGAGGGGTTTTGTAAAAATGTCGGCAAGCTGGTGTTGGGTATCAACATATTGAAGTTCAATATCACCCTTCTCATTGTGATCTCTGAGAAAATGATACCGTACATCAATGTGTTTGGTTCTGGAGTGCTGAACCGGGTTGTTTGCAATACAAATAGCACTAGTGTTATCACAGAAAAGTGGAACACTCTTATAATCTAACCCGAAATCCCGCAAAGTGGAAACCATCCACAAAATCTGAGAGCAACAGCTAGCTGCAGCAACATATTCGGCTTCCGCCGTCGATTGTGCAACACTAGACTGTTTGCGGGAAGACCAGCAAACCAGAGACGTACCCAGAAAATGACAAGTACCAGAGGTACTCTTCCTATCAATTCTACACCCAGCAAAATCCGCATCTGAATAACCTCTAAGACATAAAGATGAAGATGATGAATACCATATGCCAAATTCAAGGGTGTGCTTGAGATACCTTAGAATGCGCTTAACCGCTTGGCGGTGCGAAGCTCGTGGTGAAGCCTGAAAACGAGCGCACAGACATACTGCGAAGTGTATGTCCGGCCTCGTGGCAGTCAAGTAGAGGAGGGAGCCGATCATGCTCCGAAACTCCTTCTGATCTACGGCTTCTCCATCTTCGTCAGGGTCCAATGCTACAGATGTAGCCATTGGAGTGGCGAGGGGCTTCGCATCGGACATGTCGAACTTCTTGAGCAGGTCCTTGGTGTACTTTGTCTGGTGGACAAAAGTACCTTGTTTGCTTTGCTTGATTTGCAAACCAAGGAAAAAGGTGAGTTCACCCATCATTGACATTTCAAACTCCCTGCTCATGGTATCTGCAAACTCGGCAACTAAAGCATGAGAAGAGCCACCAAAGATGATATCATCCACATAAATCTGAACTAGGAGGAAATCTTTGCCATGCTTGAGAGTAAACAAAGTTTTATCAACAGAGCCCATCAAATACCCTCGCTCAAGCAGAAAAGACTTAAGTCTATCATACCAAGCCCGTGGGGCCTGCTTGAGTCCATAAAGAGCCTTATGAAGTTTAAGGACTTTATGTGGGTACTTGGGGTTTTCAAAACCAGGGGGTTGTTTTACATAAACATCTTCACCTATGAAGCCATTAAGAAAAGCACTTTTGACATCCATTTGATAGAGTTTGAAACCCCGGGATGTCGCAAAGGCAAGCAAAATCCTAATGGCCTCAAGGCGAGCAACAGGTGCAAAAGTTTCAGTAAAATCAATCCCTTCTAGTTGAGAAAAGCCCTGAGCTACAAGTCTAGCCTTATTTCTAACAATTGTCCCATCCTCCCCTTGTTTATTTTTAAAAATCCATTTTGTTCCAATGAAATGAACATTTGGTGGAGGATCAACTAAAGTCCAGACTTGGTTTCTTTCAAAATTCTCAAGCTCTTCATGCATGGCATTGATCCAACTAGAATCAGAAAGTGCATGACTAACATCTAAGGGCTCGAAAGAAGCAACAAAAGCAGCATTAGTGAAATGAGCGTGAGAACGTGTTACCCTTTGATCAAGCTCACCAATGATCTGCTCGGGAGGGTGCATCCTTTGGACATGATGTGGAGCCTCGCGGCGGGATGCAGTCTCCCCCTCAACTTGTGCGTTGGAGTGGTCCAAGATGACCGATGTTGAGGTAGTCGCTTCGGGACCTCGTGCCGAAGTAGTTGAAGCGGGGTCAGCTTCGGGGGTTGATGTCGAGGGTAGTAGGGGTTCATCCTCGAATTCTCCGGGATCTTCGTCTTCGAATAAGGTCTGTTCCATGTCGTGTTCATTCGCCTGTTCAAAAGCAGAACTAACAGAGGGGGTTGATTCATCAAAAGTCACATCACATGACTCGATGACAGTGTTAGTTTCCAAGTTATAAACACGATAAGAATGACCATGAGTTGTATAACCCAAAAAGATCCCGTCAGAAGATCGCGACTCAAATTTATCCAAGTTACCACGTTTTAGGATAAAGCAGCGACAGCCAAAAACTCGAAGATGAGTAACCTTGGGCTGTCTCCCAAAACGCAGCTCATAAGATGTCAAATTTAAAATTGAGCGCAAGAAAATTCGGTTTGAGATGTAACAAGCAGTGTTCATGGCCTCAGCCCAGAATTTTCTAGGAGTCCTATGCTCATCAAGCATCGTCCTAGCCATCTCAACCAAAGTGCGGTTTTTCCTCTCAACAACACCGTTCTGTTGAGGAACCCGCGGAGCAGAGAATTGATGTTCTATGCCATGCTCCATGCAAAAGTCAACAAAGAGACTATTTTTGAACTCGGTGCCATTATCGCTTCGAATGAATTTTAATGCACCAGGGAGTTCAGTGAACAGTCTCAAAGCCAAGCTCCGAAAGTGTGAAAACACTTCATCCTTGCTGGCAAGAAAGAAGACCCAAGAGTAGCGAGAGTAATCGTCGACAATAACAAGTACATACCACTTGCCGCCTAAAGAACTAACCCGAGAAGGACCTACAGTGTCCATATGGAGAAGTTCTCCGGGTTGTTCAGTCATCACTGTGGTGACTGGCGAATGCGAAGCAGCAATCATTTTTCCATGTCGACAGGGAGCGCAAACTAAATTCTTCTCAAACTTGAGCTTGGGCAATCCTCGGATCAAACCTAGGGCGCTCAGACGAGCGAGCAATTCAAAGCTCATATGCCCTAGTCTCCTATGCCACTTCCAAAGCTCAGAAGTCGTATGAGCAACAAGACAATGAGAAGAACCAGACGACTCTGAAAAATCAGCTCCAAAAACTCTCCCAACTCTAAAGATCTTACAAACCACAACGCCATCTGAATTGAGCACTTGCGAAGTATCGCGATGAAATCGCACTTCGAAGCCCTCATCAAGCAACTGAGATACAGACAGCAAATTGTATCCCAGGTTTTCAACCAAAGCAACATCTTTGAGAGTGAAGTTCGAATTAATTCTTACCACACCTTTACCTTTCACTCTACTCCTTCGATTGTTTCCGAAGGTGATATGTTCCCTTTGCTTGGTTGTAGTGAGGCTGGAGAACCAAGCTGCATCTCCGGTCATGTGGCGCGAACAACCGGAGTCCATGATCCACGTGCCCTCCAAGCCTCGACCTGTCGCCTACACATGATAAGAACGCCTCGATCGCTCAGTGCTGGGGTGAGTAAAATAATGACGAGGCATCCAGCACTGAGTGACACGAGTAGTAGGCACAGTAAAAGCAGACGGTCTACGCACATAAAAATCAGAATGATGCAAAGTGCGAGGTCTACCTACATGCAAAGAACGCAAAGCATGTCGAGGTCTCCTACTCTGACGAGGTACAAAGCTACTCGCCCGAGGTCTACCACCATATGGAACATGGTGAACACCTCGAGGAGCAAAACCTCTCCGAGAAGCACGAGGAGCCTCGAAAACAGGACGAGAGTAATACTCAGACTCATGCATACCTAAAGATGGGTAATGCATGTCCTGATAGCTCATCGCCTGTGCACGTCGCTCATCCTTGATGCGACGAAAGCAAAACCCAACCAAATGACCCGCCCGCTGACAGTAAGAACAGTGAAACACTCTCCTGGGGGCACTCTCATGGGTCATAGGAGCAACTCTCACAGGCTCCTTGGGTTTCTTCTGTGTGGTTTTCTTGGGAGGATTTTTCTTGGCAGGAGGAGTGGTTTTCTTTGGTGGATGGGTAGGCTTTTTGGCTGATGGGGTGTCCAACAGAGCTCTCTCTTTCTCTAGGGTGGTGGGAGAGGTAAAAACAGTTTTGGTCTTACTGTCTGAAGCTATCCTCTCAAAACCCAAACCTAGAGCTACCCCGGCTCTGTCAGCACACAACTTGGTCTTGGCCAAGAGCAAATCCATCCTACCCTTCCCCTCAGTGCATTTGTTCACCACAGAAAGAAGGTATTCATTTTCTGACATGAGGTTTTCAGCTCGCTCTCTGACAGTGCCTAGCTGGTCCTTAAGGGTAATGCAAGTGTCACAAACAGGTTGCACATCCTTAGAACTACCGGCCCTCTCCAATCTAGCCTCCAAATCATGAACATGCTTATCACGTAAATTAATGCTATCGCGTAATAAAGAGCAGTTCATACAATCAATAATTTCATGAGGTCTAGAATCCACCTCCAAAAGCTGCTTCTGTGCAGTCTCAAGCTCAGAAAGAGTTTGAGCATGAACAGAACGCAACTGAGCAAGCTCACTCATGACAACAGAACATGATTCACATTCAGCATCGTCATATTTAGACTTAAGCAAGGCATATTCAGTAGACATATTTTCTAGCCTAAGTCTAAGGTCTTTTCTTTCTCTAGCGGCTTGCACAAGTAATCTATCCTGACCTAGCACAACTTCATTCAGCTCATCTAATTTAATTAGAAGCTGGTCAGATGATAGTTTTACCTCAGATGAGTCAAGCTCATCGCCGCTGTGATCGCTGTCGGCCATGAAGCAAAGGCCGGTGAAGTCACGTCCCTTCTTGTCCTTCTTGTCCTCCTTCCTTGGGGACTTCTCCTCCTCAGAGCTCGACTCCTCAGTTGAGGAAGTGTCGATGTCGCTGAGAGCAGCAACAAAGGCTCTGGAAGCGGCCTTGGCTACTTTCTTAGCCATCTTGCCGCGCTTGCCCTTCACAAAGGGCTTCCTCTCCTTTTTGTGGAATTTGGGGCGGTCACTCTCATCTCTCTTCTTGACCTTGGGGCAATTGGCCTTAATGTGAGAGGTGTCGCCACATTCATAGCAGCCACTAAAACCACTTCTCCTCTGATCCCGTCTCTCATGATGAAAGCGGGTGAACCTCCGGGCAATGAGAGCAAGCTCATCATCAGCTAGAGTATCCACCTGCTCCTTTGTGACGGAGACCAGGGAGGACAAAGCAAAACCATCTGCAAGAACACAAGTGCCTGATGTGCTTGGTTCTGCAGTGGTGCCACGGCTAGTGCTAGAAACCAATGCCAATGGTTGTGGCAACGAGCTTCTGTGCACTGCAAGAGATGCCTTGGCAATCTCTGTGGACTTCAGCTTGCTAAAGAGTTCATCACAGGTTAGAGTGTCATAGCCTGTGGACTCCTCAATGCTGGATATCTTCACCTCCCATATGCTACGGTCAAGAGCATAGAGAAGCTTGATAGCCCTGTCGTGATCATTGTAAGCAAGCGTCCCGTTGGATCGCAAGTTACTCACTATAGCATCAAAGCGCGAAAACATGGCATCTATAGATTCACCAGGTGCCTGCACAAACAGCTGATACTGCTGGTTGTAGGTGCTTTGGCGCCTGGCCTTAATCTGAGTAGAGCCCTCATGATAAATAGTGAGCGTTGTCCAAATTTCCCTAGCAGTCCTAAGGTGCTGCACCCTATCAAACTCACTCCGACTCAAACCAATGAACAGTATGTTCCTTGCCTTCGAGTTGGCAATATATTGATCTTTTTCGGTTTGAGTGGTGCGGGTATCAGGGATGGAGTATTGTGAGTCCACAATCTCCCAAATTGCATTTCCTTGGCTTAACAAGTAAGCCTCCATGCGCACCTTCCAGTATGCGAAATCTGTCCCATCGAACAGAGGAATTTTACTGCCTCTATCCATGTCGCCAACAGATCACAAAACCGGTTAAGGTCAACTGGTGATCTTAACCTGGCTCTGATACCAATTGTTGGACCGGAAACGGCGACCAGAGGGGGGGTGAATGGGAGCTTTTAAAATTACGGGCTAAAAACTTAGCCTTCGGTTCTGTTCAGTCTTCTGCGGAACAGGCTTCGAACACAACCTTCGAAGGTCTGGTTCGGAGGTACTTCGACACCTTCGAACACAGGCTTCGGAGTGGCAAAAGTTCGAAGCCAAGAAGACTTCGCTCCACTTACAACCCTCGAAAATCTACTCTGCTAAGTCAGTGCAGGCTCCGCACACAGGGTGCTTTGAGCAGACTTCGCACTTCACCCTTCGCAGGAGTGGACAGCCCTCTGTGGACTACGACCAAGTACTTGGCGGCAGCAACTGGTGCTGGGCTTCGTACGCGAAGGTCTACACGCACACAAAATGGACCACGCTAAGGGCTTCGACACAAGAAGCACAACGGGAAAAGATCAGGGCTTCGCTAGTAAGCAGCGAGGTCTTGCCTCGTGTTACACAGAGCGACAGCACACTGACAAAACACACCTCGCACGAAAAACAACCTTCGCCTCAACAGGCTTCGGTGCACTAAACTAGCGAAGTATGTAGATCGAGCTCAAGCAAAAAGCACAAGACAAACAGGGCTTCGCCGCTTGAACAAGGAACACTGAAAATGAACTCAGGATGTATTCAATCGAAGTGTGGCTACAGGAGCTCAACAGTAAATGCTCAAAGTGTTAAATGTTACCTACCGAGCCCCCATATTTATAGCCCACGGCTTCATCCTAAGGAAGTGACTACTTTACCCCTAGGGTTTACATCCATTTTGTCTCTACAGAACTAAGGGGTACAAAAGGTAGTCCACCTTTATTTTGGAGGCTTCTCTGTCAGCTGCAGAGGGGACAGTGTCAGCCTTTTTCAGAACAGACAGTGTCAGCCTTTACAGAGTTGACTTCTGGAACCTCCCTTCGCACGCGAGGGGTGCGGACGCTTCGGCGAGAAGCCTGCAGCCTGTTGGCCTTCGCTCCGCCGAAGAAGACCTCCGATACAGTGACGGTTTTGAGCCGAAGCCGTCAAAGCCCTTGGGCCTTCGCACCACCACCTCCGGAGTGGATCACCACGGCTTCGCAGCTACTCCGAGCTCGAACACCGTCCGTCCGTGTACCGAAGCCATGCATGGCCGAAGCACCTCAAGTCATCCTCACTCCGGAGCTAGCCTCGCTCCGAAGTCCTTCACACTCCGAAGCCCTATCTTCGGAGTACCACCCTTCGAAGTCCCTCCTTCGTCCAAAGGCCTCCGCATGAAGCATTCCATGAGCACTTCGTCGCAGTGTCTCACTCCGAGCACACTCCTCGACGAGCCTCACCCGGACCATGCCTTCGATGCGCCTCGACTTCTGAGACCTTCGTCGGGCACCCTTCAAGTGTCTCCCTCCGGAGCACACTTCGAACACCTTGCCTCCGCAGAGGACTTGTTCCACCAACTCCGAAGTCACTCCATTCGGAGTACCTTCGAAGTGCCTCACCTCCGAGGACTTTGTCTCGGAGTACCTTCAGCCGGAGCCACGCTCCGCACTCTCTGCCTTCACCTGGCACGCCTCGACCCGAGGACCGACCCGGACCACCTTCGCAGCCACCGTGACGGAGCTCCCCGCTCCCTTGGCATCAAACCACCCGCTTGACCCAAGTTCACCTGGCTCGAACCCTGTCCGTCGCCTCCGAAGTCCCTGCGCACCACCGACAAGCAGACAAGTGTATCCAGTACTCCGGAGACCTCTCCGGGTTAGCAACCTCCGGCACACACTCCGGTGTACCGCCCAAAGTACCGAAGCCATCGGTACGAACCCAGTCATCGCGTACTGTCGGACCCCTCCGACAGGTACACTCCGCTGCACAGCTGCAGCAAGCAAACACCGAACACACCTCCGAACACCCTTCGGAGGTACCACCTCCGAAGCCCCTCCGGAGGTACCCTTCGAACAGAGGGTAAAATCCAGTCAATCACTCATCACAAACACCGAAACCACCCTTGGTTTCTCACCGGTGCTGATCGGGACAATGGAGCTGGTGGAGCTGGGCGGGGGTTCCCAATATTCGGACCACTGGAGTTATACTGCGGCCTGAAGGCGGGACGAGGGTGATGGCTTGGTGCATGGTATGGAGGAGTGAAGCGGGGCCTCTGAAAGATTCAATGGTTGTGCTTCAAGGCTATCATCTTCCTCTTCTTGAGGTCCAGCCGGTTCTGCTCAGTCTCCTGGATGATAGCTTTATTCACCAATTGTTGGAAGTTTTGCGTAGTCCACGGTGACAAGTTGGACGGATAGCTCGTCCTTCAGTCCCCGGAAGAACTTCGCCTGACTGGCAGCGTCGATGCGGACTTCCTCTGGCGCATAACGGGCCAAACGGTTGAACTCGTGGAGGTATTCTGTGACCGACTTGCCTCCCTGTTGCAAGTCGCGGAATTCTTGCTGCTTCTGGGCCACTACCCGAGCTGATACATGGGCGGCACGAAAGGCGGTGGAGAATTCCGCCCAGGTCACCAAGTGACCTTCAGGTTAGGATTCCCGATAGTTGTCCCACCACTCTCCTTTTGGGCCCTAGAGTTGATGGGCGGCAAAGACCACTCACTACGAGCCTGAGCATGGGAGGAGGTCCAACTTCTTCTCGATCGTGCTCAACCAATCCCCTGCCTCCATGGGGTTGGTCGTACTCAAGAAGGTGGGAGGTCGCACTCGTAGGAATTCTGAAAATTGGGTGGCGGGGGCCGGTGCGGGGGCTTGAGGGCGTAGAGGTAACTCCAAGTGGTATTGTTGCTATAGACGGTTTATCTGAGCCTGCTGCTCATGCATGTGGGCCTGTTTCTGCTGCATCTGCGCCAATAGCGTGGTGATGAGTTGATTTTGATTGGCCATCATCTCGGCCAAGGTAGGGATGTTGGAAACTAGTGTCTCGGTCTGGCGTTGCCCTGGTACTTCTCCATTGGGCACCACGTGGCTTGGTAGGTTTGGGGTGGAAGACGGGTTCTTCTCGTTGGCCATTCTAAAGATGTAATTTTCCCAAGATCATAAGAGGAGGTTTAGAAAATGAAACTCAAAATATCTCACAGATTTCTTTATTAAATGTGATATGAAATTCATTACAATTCAGCTCTTATTTTCTATCTCACCCATAGCACAAGTCGCTTATGGATGGTATCACAAACAAGAAAAACAAACATCCGATGTCCAGCGTCTACTATAATCATCTAGGGCTATTGTGGGTGCCGTCGTGGGTGTTTTCAGACCCTTGGACAAATCCTGCTGTGGTGCTAGGCTCAGCCTTGTCATCGGCCATTACTCCTTCGGACGTTCCAGCCTCACCAGGTTTGGGTAGGACCGTGCTTCGCCTGGTCAATTTCTTCGGGCGACGAAGGGCCTTCCGAAGTGTCTTCCTCCTAGGGGGAACCGTGGGCACTAGTTTTGCAAGATCCTTCTTGAGTTCTCGGTTCTGGCCAAGGAGTTGGGTATATTGCTGCCGTAGTTCGTCGGCCTCTTGACGATAGTAGTCGATCCAAGCTTGTGTCTCGTCGGCGAGTATGAGAGCCTTGGTGTGGAGGGTGTCCATAGTCGATAAGAGACGGGTTTGTCGGGCTACCAGAGGGTCGTAGCCGTCGAGATGGCTGACGTAGGTGCTGTGATCTGACCTTGGCTCCCGAGACGACAGATGGCGAAAGGTGGTGCCTTCCAGGCGGTTGTCGTAGATCTGACGAAGTTCTCCTAGTGCTTGAAGGGTTGTTTCTTGACAACCAATTTTGAAGCTTACGGCTCTGACCGAGGTGGCGAAGGAGGTCAGCTCCGGGTCTACGGCGATGAGGGTCAGGGTTACTTGGCATGGGCCACACTCGCCAATCTGGTAGATCCCGCGGTACTCTGGTTCATGGGTGTATTGTAGGAAAACTGCCAACATACGGAGCTCTTGGACGAAACTAGTGGCCCCCGGCAGAAACTGCGAACGTGGATGGGCAGGTTGGTTTGGCTTCCTACAGTCAAGTCGGCTCTGATACCATCTTGTAGCATCCGGATTTAATAAAACCAAGACTTTATTGAAATTCCATAGAAAATCAATAATCACTAGATGTTCATCACATGACGACACACATACGTCAAATATTCGTGGCTCGTAGGCCATATTATTACACAAAGATTAAAATAAAAGAAATTGTGGGATCGGAATGGCGACTAGAGGGGGGTGAAAAGGCGCCTCGACAATATTTTTGTGAATTCGATGCATGTTCCAAACACCCAACGCTCCTCTAAATGAACAAGCGGTCATTAAAAACTCTGATGAAACAATTGCTATCACCCTCCTATCTGATATGATTTGAAATGACAGATTGAGAGATCATTAGCACTCGAAAGAATTAAACAGTCAAACTTGCTAGATTGATTTGATTTACTTCAAATAGTTCTCAGCAAGAGTTTTTGTAGTTCTCATACAAACCAATCAGCCAACTAATGTGAATTCAGCAAAAGTCATACTGATTTGGCTGATTTCTTGACATGTAATAGTACTCTCGGCTGAAAATAATTTGCAATAGTGCTTATCAACCAAAACCCAACAGTTAGTTGATAGAAACTTCTAGAACACACGGAAGAAAGGTTATCTGATTTTATCAAATGAACTGAACTAAAAAGTTCCAATTGTAACTTTGCAATATCAACTACAGAATCATACCGGAACAGCAATGGTGATGTTGTTCATCTGGGACAATATTAGAGATCAAAACAAAGAGTAGATTTTTGCACCAGGAGTGCACTGATTTAGTACATTTCAGAAGGCATAGTTCAACAACATTAAAACCAGAAATATATTCAAAACAAAACTGAATCAAAACAGATCAGAAACTTAACACTTCATGACAGTGAACACTTTTTAAAAACAAAAACAAAATGATTCACATAAAACAAATTGTCAAGAATGTATTCTCAGAAAGAAACTTATGCACCTATAATGCTTCTCTTCTATCTGGTTGTTCTTGGTGGCGCAGCACTTCTTGCAATGGATGACAACTCTGGATGTTCACAATCTGACACGGGGTGCAAACACAGTTGATTACCAGGAGACAACAACAGCAGTGAGGCACAAGAATAAATCAACAAATATCAACCAGAGATAATCTTAATAACAACACAAAACATGATAATGGCAAGGGATTTCATAGTTGTAATTCTTCAGCAGAAACACAACCATCAGGGTAGATAACAGGAAGAAACCAACTGCAAATCACAGGATGCTACTTCTCAAACGCCATGGAGATCAAACCAAATTAGAAGCCAGCAGAAACCTTTCCTTTTGGAAGAAGAACAAGATGATTGTGCTCAGTTAGCAGAGAGCCACAAGAAATAGGACTTCTCCTCATAGTTCTACAGAAACTTCAAGCATAAATAATGAACCATGGCGGCACAACTTTTTCTCTGAAAGCAGAAAAGATGGAACTAGCTCTCGGTTGAAACGCTGTTGACAAAACCACCAGAAATCTCAGGCACTGTTCTTCGTTAGGTTCAAAGACGCACACTAAGCAAATACTCCAGCTCTAAGAAGAAAACTACCAAATTTTAGAGCCAAAAGCTTCTATTGAATGCCAAAAGGAACACGCTAGATGAAGCTTTTTCTTCTTGAGCACTTTCTGGAGAAGACAACGCACAGGACTATCGGAAGACAAAGTGAACAGGCACGAGTAGCATTGTTTCTTGTGAGAAAATCAGTAAGAACTTTAAATCAAATGAGATTCACTTAGACTGAAAAACCGATTTGCAAAAGATCAATCCATCAAGTAAACAGAAATTTTTGAGGAAGAAAACAGCATGGATAAAGTAAATTTTCTGGTTTACATCAAAGTGGGCAACCCTAACCCTTGGGCATGAAGGCCTTTATATAGGCTCACCCTAGGTTAAAGTTGGTAGTATTTACCTAAATGCCATGGTGTATTTTCAGAATTATAAATTCTGATAAATACACTAATGTTGACTCTAATTTATTACAACATTGACTCTATACTTTTAATATATTTTCAGAATTTTGAAAATTCCAAAAAATACTAAAAGTTTACATTTAATCTAAATTACTAAACGAAAATAAACTCCTAATTATTGGAATTAAAAAACATTTAGAGATGAGACGGTTTTCAGCAAAAACCGATAAAGCCTCCTAGATCATCGATGATCGTCGTGAGTCCGCGAACTCGACTGCCAGCAAGTCTCTCCCGCTCTCGATCCCTCTAGCCACCTTGTCACTTGTACTGGCTTCCCTTTCGCTGACTCGTATGACACCTCATCTTGATCAACCGTTATCCATATCTTGCTTCATCTCCATACGTACATCTGAGGTCACTTTCAACTCCGACTGGCATCCTCGACCATTTAGCATTAGACTCCCTGTCTAACCCTGATCACTTGCCATCGATAGTTGACAAGTATCTCAACCCTGCACACACGAGACAAGCACAGACACACACACACACCTCCATGCAACACATACATAATCATCATAGCTAACTTCGTCAATCACTCATCATAAACTGGAACCACGGTGAAAACCTCACTTGGTTTCACAGAAACAATGAAAATAATAAATTCGATGAAAATCTTCTCTAGGGTCGCTTCCTTGACTAGGTCGCTACTCTAGACCATCCTCATTGTAGTACGCCTCTAAAGTGATTTTCCAATGGGTGAGTATAAACGTACTCAACAAGCCACCGATAAAATGCAATAATAATGTAAGGTAATAACAAAGGGAGGTCATGGTTTAAAGTGCGAAAAAGTACATTTTTATCCTGCAGCCTTTAATGTGAGTCCGGTTTATTCATACAAAATATTTAAATATGGATGATGCAACATCTTCTAACTCGAGGAGTACAGTCAGCCCTTCTCGCTCAACAGTCCTTACAAGCCCAATCAATCATGCAACACTTCTCAAACATAGACTAACTGTGGGATGTCACTCCACTCGCCCTTGACCATGGGCTCGGTGTAGGACCAAGAGTAGCAACCAGAGAGGGGGTGAATGGGCGCCTAAAAAATTCTTTCGAATCAATGACCTTCTCCCAACACCTAACGCACCTCAACAGATAATCAGCGGAAACAAACAGATCAAAAACAGTGAAAATAATCTAGCCTAAAAACGACCAGTGTCCTAATCAAAAAGACATCATCAAAATGCTTAAAGGAAAATTAAAAATCATTTAACTCATAGGCATTTAAATCAGTACAAGTATAGTCATCACAGGCATTTAATCAGGTAAAATAAATGAAGATGAACAATAACTCTCTCAGATGATTCAAAATGCACTAAGGAAAATAGAGATATATCAATAACTAATCATTGTGCATTCTAAAATAAATTGCTTCTAGAAATTAAATCCTTCAGAATATTCACGAATAAAAATTATGTGTGCACTAAAAAGGTTGAGTCAAGAGATTACTATTCTTCCTGTTTTGTGCAGAACGGAGTTCAGCATGGCCCCTGGCCTCTTCACACGAGCCACGCGCCACACAGATGATGCTTCTATGTCAAAGTGAATAGGTTGCTAGATGCTGCCTCCAGCCCATCGGAACCAACGAAAACAGTGTAATCTCAGACACCGGCTTTGGAGGAAACAAATGACCGAACACTGTGCTTGCACGCCAAATAAAAATTAAAGCTGACTTGCTCTGGCACTGGCAGTCTGCACGTCTGGTCAATGAAGCTTGTGCGCTGCACAGCTTCTTCAGCGCCGACCAGAGGACCACGCCGCTCAACTGCGTACAGCGCAGAGTCACGCCGCCCCAGCCGAAGCCCACGCGTTGTCCTCACAGTTGGCTGCTCACGCCGATTCCATGTGCAGCCTCACGCAGTAGCCTCCACACATGCTAGCTTCGAATCTTCTGGCTAAGAATCCAAGCGCAGCAATGGCTGCAAATTGCTCGCCGGCGACAAACTTCAAAGAACAAGGAAGAAGGACGGCGGCGGAATAAAAAGAACAGGGAGACTTTTGTGAGGAACTCTGATTTTTAATTTGGTGAGTTACACTAAACCCTAGGGATTGGGGCTCTATTTATAGTCAGCCCAATAACATTAGGACAACACCAAAATACCTTTAGGGTTTTACAGACACTGAAATAAAATAGAAAAGACCATAATGCCCTTAGGATTTTTACAGACTCGACTAACACACTGTGGGCCTAGAAAGCAAAATGGTAAAATCCTAAATAAAGACAACTTGTCCTGGCGTGAAACTTTCGTAGCAGCTGTGGCTTCGCTTTAGGATGGCTTGATCTCGGATCAGCGGTCTGGATTGAGCGTCGGTTTTGCACCGAAACCGACAAAGCGTCCACCGTCTTTGCACTGGGTACCTGAATTGGGCCATCCCGACTCTGCAACTCCCTCAACCCGACAATCGCTCGCCGCCCGTTTACCTGGGTCAACCCTAGTCAACAGACCAGCGGATCCCCTATCGGTCTTGGCTCATGTACCCGGATTGGGCTGGCCCAACTCCGCAGCCCCCTCTGCCCGGCAGTCGCTCACCGCCCGTGTACCTGAGTCACACGCGGCCCAAGACATGACACTTCTCGACTCCTCTTCGTCTCCTCTCTCTTTGACATCCGTTGATAATCACTCATCACTTCTGGAGCCATGAGGCCCATGATCTTCAACATGGCTCCTCACTCGGCTTTTCGAAAAGATTTAACTCTAATCAGAGGTGTACCACTGTACCCACAAGGCACTCATTCCCGCACACCGCAGTGTGTCAAATGACCCAAGTCACAGGAACTTATGCCGAAACCGTTAGCATGAACCGCTCCAAGTCAATGACACACACTATAGGTTTCGTCGGCGTGCAGGCGCACCGGACCAACGTCGCGCCCCATTTTGTGCCACATGGCCCAAGCCACCCACAGGTGCTTCTTGCCCCTCTCCACATAGTGTCTCGGGTTGGAACAACCCATACTTCTAGTTAAGACTTACCCACTAGACTTGTGGTTGGTATGGAAGGGCTTTGCGATGAATGCCGCAGACCAGTCCTTATAGAGCCCCGGGTGCGACTAACCAATGACCTTGCTTGCACCTGGAACCCATCATGCTAACTTATCAAACCAATTCTAAGACCAAAAGAATACCAAGGGTGAGACACATAGGGGATCATATATCAGAATCCAAGTACCTACGACTCATTTTTAAGCCTATAGCAGTTGTGTCGATACGTTGGACACTTCTAATATTAGTAAGTATATTGGTGACAAGGGATTCAGGCTTGATAACATGGCTTGGGTTTGCACATCAAGGTCGAGGATTCGATAATTATAATGTAGGGTTATCCATTTGACTAATGCAAATATAACCTATGAGTTTTAGTGATATTTAATTGAAAACTGGGCTCAATGTGCTCAAAATGGGGTTGGTGATGGGGGAGTGGTCCCGATCTTCCGCTAGGTAAAGGATAAACTTGGGTTGGTGGAGAATCTCGACGTTGGCGATCCAAGGCTCCGGTCCGGCGGATCAAAACCTTGCAATCGTTACACCACTGTCTCCGTTGGTTATCAACCACGCAGGACGCGATTGACCTCGCCACGAAGGCTAATTCCTGCAAGCGAACCCAAGAACACAAGCATCCTGTCCAAACAAATATTGACATAGTTGCTAAGGAAAGAATTAACCTCATGGTTCAAGCGACGGGCACGGGCGCGTGTGATTCGTCCTAGTAACTGAATTGTAGGTGGAGGCTCCATGTGTGTATCATGTGAAGTGATGTCCTCATCAGTTGGTGACTTGCCTTGTTCAGCGAAAGTAGAAGGGTGAGCTTTGGTAAAGTATTTCAGCTCTTCGACGACGTCGTAATCTTCTCGGAACGCAAATCGAGAAATAACAATAAATCGAAACAATATAAAATCACAACACGAGCATATAAATTTTATTGAGTCAAATTGAAGGGGATAAAATGTAAAGCCTCTAAAATTAAAATAGGGGTTTTTAGAATTAATTTACAGGAGTTATGGATTTTTGAAGGTATAAATTGATTTCTACTTTATTCTCCAATTAAACAATGTAAAATGTTCAGTATTAACACACAAATTTTATTGGATGAATCTGAATACATCAAAAAGACAAGTTTTCTAAAATTTAAATGGGAATTTTTAGAGTCAATTTCAAGAAGTTAGGAATTTTTGAAGTTAGGAACTCATTTCTTCAATTTTATTTTAATCCCAATTAAATAATATAAAATATCCAGTGAAAAAAATATATATTTTATTGGATTAACGGGAAGAGAATAAAAAGATAAACTTTTTGAAATTTCAATGGTCAAATTTGGAGTTAATTTGACCAAGTTACGAATTTCTAAAGTTTAAAATAATTTCTGGAATTTAATTTAAATCATAATTCAGTCTTCGGTCCACGGTGGAATGGGTTCACCATGAACCAACGCACTGTGTTGTGAGATGGAGCGCAGATCACCATTGGATCGAGATCTGGCATCCACAATACGTGCGGAGATTTTAAATAGAAATCGATGGCTGAGATTAGATGATACCCCTTCGCCCAGATCAGACGACCCAAATTAAACCCTGAGGGTATATATCCTCCGCCGTCCGATCAGGATCGCACGGTCGGGATCAAATCCGACACGGCACAATATAACTACTATGCCAGTCATCTTCTCCAGTGACGGTCGAGAATGACGAGGGCCCTAGAGTGGCCTAACGTTCGATCTAAGCCTAGAAATGCGATGAGAATAGTGAGGGGGTCCTGATGGTACCATCGGCGAGGCTTTGGGTTGACTGGACGAGGCCTACGACGTGCGAAGCAGTGGCGAACTCTTGGGTCCTCGTCGGCAACGGCGTTCCGGCGGTGATGGGCTCGAGTGAAGTAGTGGTCGAGGTCGAGGAGGCGATGGGGATCACTTTAGTGGTGTCGGCAGGGCGAGGGGAAGTACTCCGGCGATAGCGAGCGGTGGTTGGAGGCAGGACAGAGGAGCGGTGCTAAAATGGCAACGCGAGCTCAATCTTCTGGCTAGGAGTGGCAATTGAGCAGTGTGGGGGAGGCGGTTTGCTGCGAGGCTCCTTTTATAGTGCTCCGGCGAGGGTGAGAGGGTCGGGCGCAGTGAAGACCGAGAAAAGAGGAAGCCTAACTCCAGCGAGGCCATTACAGCGATTAAGAGACTTATAACGAGGGGATCCAAGGAGAAACGTGCGGCGATCGGGACAACCGCGGTGGCCGGGGATCTCGGGCGTGCGAGGAAGACGAAGACCGATAGGTGGGACCCACTGGTCGGTGAGCGCGAAAGGATGAGGGGGTTAACGGTCGGCGCCGATAGGTGGGGCCGGGGCGAAAGATGTGAGGGGAGGGGAGTGACAGGTGGGCCGGGGCTCGGGTGTGAGGCTGAGTGCACCAACAGGCGGGGCTCGCTGGTCAGTGAGAGGGCAGCGTGATGGTTTGGTTGGGCCGGCTTGGGAGAGAGAAATGAGGGGAGCGACCATTAGTATTTAAATTGATTTTCTGAATAAAAATAATTACAGAAATTGATTCTTAAATTATGGACTAGCATCCAAGGTTGGAAAAATTTGTAAAAATTCCCAAAATTGCATCTTGGTCTTAAAAACATAATATAAATTTTTCAGACCATGATTTGAATTATTTCTCTGCATTCTATTTATTTAGGCATTTATGACTTTATGAGAATTAAAATAAATCTTTTCTTAAAAATTCTGATTTTTCTGAATTTATTTTATTGCTCTAAAATTTGGGGTCTTACACCTTCCTTAGGACAATCTCATAAAAGGGAGTGTCGGTCTTCTAGAGCGCTGAGTCATCGATGCCGAGAGCCCCTAGCGTCCCTTTGAATAGGACGTCAAGGCTGCTTCCTCCATCGACTAGAACCCTCTTCAGGCGGACCTTCATGATGACGGGGTCGACGAGCGAGCGAGAAGCGCTCGGGCTTGGGGACGTCAATCCACTGGTCCCGGTGGTCGAAGGTGATTGAAACCTCGAACCACCGGAGGCATTTCGGTGCCTCGGTGCTGATGGCGTTGACACGGTGGGTCATCGGCTTTTGTTGGCGCTTCGTCTTGGAGGCCATTGTGCCTCCGAATATCATGGAGACCATTCGAATGGGCTCCTTGTTCTCTCACCATCTGAATCTGCAGCTGAAAGCAATTCCGAGTAGTGTGATTGCCATTAGGATGAAGGATGCAATGCTTATCCAGCAGATCCCTCAAGGCCGCGTCATCTTGGCATCGCGGCCGAGTGCCGCGGTTGGCGAGCATGATATCCTTGTCCTTCTCTTCTTGTCGGGAAGGCGAGGCCGACCGTGGTTGGCGTGATCTTTGAAGGTGGGTGATCGGTTGGCCGTGGGTGACTAGTGGGCCATGGGCGATCGACGATGCCCCTCCTTCTCCTTCTGATCTTCGTTGTTGTTGTGCGGTTTCGGGAGCAACTGCTCCCGCTCAGCATCCTCAGCGCTGGCGAACTATTCGGCGATAGTGATCATATGGCCAGGATTAGCTGGCGCATACATGATCAGGTGGCGGAACAGCTCGGATGGCTTCCTCAAGCCATCCTGCAATGCAGATATCACGCTGGCGTCGGTGATGCTGGCGACGGCATGACACTTCTCGGAGAATCGGCGAATGTACTCCCGTAGGGACTCTCCTTCTCTTTGGTGAACTTGGCTTAGATTGTGCCGAGAGGTGGGTCTCTGCCACATCCCCTGGTAGTTGGCGATAAAGACATCGCACGGGCCATCCCACGAGTTGATGAAGCCTTCTGGGAGTGAGACCAGCCAGTTGACAGCCGAAGCGGACAACATGACTGGGAGGTAGTTGACCATGACGTCTGGATCTCCTCCTACTGCACGGATGTCGGTGTAGTATAGTCGCAACCATTGAGACGAGTCAATTTTACCATCATATGGAGCGATTCCAGTCAGCTGAAAGTGGCGTGGCCACTTGACGTGTCGCAACCGCGCGAAGAAGGCGAGGAACCCATCATGGCGAATGTCGTGGTAGTTGATGTGGCCTTCATTCGGGGCTCCGTGGTTGCGATCATACTGATCGTGGAGACATAGCTCCCCCCCCCCGCTCCCATCCTTGTTGTCGATGAAGAAGGAGGTTCGAGCACTGATGTGGTCGTTGATGATCTAGCGGCCGTCTCTGACGAGCGAGCTTCCTCAATGCTCGCTTGGTCGTCTGTACTCCCCTAGCCTAGACAGCTAGGAATGACGGCTCTGAGATGGCGACGGTGGTAGATGAGAGAGAGGCGGCTCCGCTAGCTGTGCCTCAATGGCCTGTGATGAGGACATCACTAGCTCGGATATAACCATGCTTATACTTTACAATAAACAACCCAAGGTTCATTCATTCTATATTAGATTTACATTTTATATATTTGAACTAAGGATGATACACCATGAGTTGGCTTTGTTTTTGTAGGACCAAAAGTAGCGACCAGAGGGGGGTGAATGGACGCCTAAAAATTCTTTCGAATCAATGGCCTGCTCCCAACACCCAACGCACCTCAACAGACTTAGCTAAGAAAGGTAAACAGATCAACAAAGCCTAAAAAGATCTAGCCTAAAAACGATCGGTGTCTTAAACGAAAAGACACCAATACAGTGCTTAAAGGCAGATTAATAGAGCATTTAAAACATGGTCATCTCAAGCTTCATGAAGGTAAAGCATCACAAATGTTTAACTTGAATGCACATAAAAGGAGATGGAGGTTTACTGTTCGAAATTTGTCTCTTGTTCAAAACTTGACGAAGCCTGCTTCGAAGAATGTAGTGTCGAAGCCTGTGTTGGACGTGCCGAAGCCTGCTTCGAAGTAATCGTGCGAGGGCTGTTGATGTGTGTAACAAAAAATGTGAAGCCTACTTCAGAACGACGTATCTTCGCAAGTTACAGTGCAAAAATCGAGGTCTAAAAACTTCGAACCAAACAGATAAAAACTAACGAGGCATGTGTTAGCAGTGGGGACCACACACGTACTTCGAAACCAGAACTTTTCACAGCAACCGGAGTCTGCAGACCGAAGCTATAACTTCGAAGACGTGATCCGAAATAAATTGAAGTCTGCTGATCCGGTCAAAGGCTTTGTGCGAAGTATAGAGATGAACTTCGAAACAGGTCCCAACAAAAAACGAAGTGTTGTAACAACTCCGAAGTCGGTAGAAACAAAATACAAACTTCGCTGCAAGGCTTTGGAAAATAGAACGAAGCTAGCTTCAAAATCGAAGTCTTTGGCGATCGTATGTGAAGTCTAGAAAACCCAACAGTTACTTCAATAGTTGTCGGCTAGCGTTTAGCTTCGGTTCCTTCAAATGAGAGATACAGTATCCTGTGCTAAAACTGCTGACACGGCTGCTCACAAAAGCTAGGACTAGCTATGCACAACTAGTTTTCCTAGGCATGCAATCAAGTACTAGCTAGCTGCATATAGCTTCCTGCCATGCACAAGCTAGGGGATAGAGTAGTTGCTTCAGCCGTGCAGTCAACAACAGCATAAAAATGGCTAAATTTCTGCACACATGCAGCAAGCTAGATAAAAAAGCAACCCCAAACTACAGCTAGCCTGTGCGGTCAATCAGGAATAGCTACCGAAATAACAGATGCATCAGAATAAATGTGCTCGGTGGAAAAGTATTGCAAACAATAGAGATTTTGAGAATAAACGAGAGTTTCTGCGGCGAACTCAGAAAGCAGAAGCGAATAAGAAACACGCAAACCGAGACGATCAAAACCTTAGAGATGGAGTGCAGGCTTGGTTTTCTTGCGATGAACAGCGGCGGCGTGCGCAGGAAACGATGACGGCGCTCACATGAACAGGAGACAAACAGGAGCAAAAACACGGGGAAAGTGAACTCAGATGTTTAGATTAAAGTGAGTTAACCCTAACCCTAGGGATTGGGGCCCTATTTATAGGTAGCCCAATAGCCTAGGAAAATACCAAAAGACCCTTAGGGTTTTTTACAAACGCTGAAATAAAATGGAAAAGACCAAACTGCCCTTAGGATATTTTTACAGACTCGACTGACTGACTGTGGGCCTAAGGTCAAAATAGTAAACTCCTATTTTCAGATGACTTATCCTGAAGTGGAGCTTTCGTAGCGACTACGGCTTCGCCTCAGAACAGTCCGATCCGAGATCAGTGGTCGTCAGTTTTGCGCCGAAACTGACAAAGTGTCCACCGACTTTGCACCAGGTATCCGGATTGGGCCAGCCCGATTCCGCAGCTCTCTCGGCCCGGCAATCACTCGTCACCCGTGTACTTGAGTCAATCCTGGTCAACAGCCCAGTGGATCCTCTGCTGCTCCTAGCCCATGTACCCGGATTGGGCCAGCCCGACTTCGCGGCCCCTCTGCCCGACAGTCGCTCGCTGCCTGTGTACCTGAGTCACACGCGGCCCAGACGCAGCAGGTCTTCTCTCTCTTCAGTCCTCTTTGACTATCGTTGACAATGACTCATCACATCTAGAGCCATGAGGCCCACGCTCTTCAGCATGGCTCCTCAATCTCCCCCTTGATGAGTGCATTGTCAACACATCTCTTCATCAGATCTCCAGTACCCGCGAACACATGTGGAAACACAAAAACAAAGCATAAGAAAACAGAGAAGAAGAAAATAAAGTAAAAGTTTAACCCTAATGACCAAAAGCCGAACAAAAGCAAGAAGCAGTCATTATGGTTAACCAAAGATAAAAGCTCAAAAACGAGTGCAAATTCAGAATCATCAACAAGGATATCAAAAGAGTAAGGACAAACGGGACAAAAACTCCCCCTGAAACAAATCCCAGAGAAAGCCAAAAACTCCCCCTTAAACTCTTCTCCCAAAATTTCTCCCCCTTGTTGACAAGTGGACTCATCAAGCGAGACTAAATGCACTCGAAAGAGACACAGACTCCCCCTGAAATGCAACTCCCCCTCAAAATATGCAATGAATGCAACTGGGGTGTAGGTGGAGTGATGAAAGCATGTTTCTCAGATATGATTGACTGCAAATACAACATCTAACAGGTATAGCAAAAGACATATTGTCTAAGACACATGGCATGATCAGTGCAACAGATGATATCTAAAGAAAGTCATTAGCACGTATTTTCATTTTTTGCAAACTAAAGCATCACCACATTTTCCAGTTGACAAGCAAGGTAAAGCATGAGATGTAGAAGCTAACTGATATCTACCAAGATAAGCATTGTCCAAAACAAAGTGCTTCAGCAAACTTGTTATCTTTTTAATTTTCAGACTTTTTCTTTTTCCTTTTTCATTTTTGCCAGGGGTTATTTGCAAGTCAAACCTTATGCTGACCGACCAAGTCAAGCCTAGGCCAGAACTGGACCATAAGAAGCTTAACACATTGGTCTTGGCATACATTACACTGTCCTAGTTCATACCAAAGTGCTATGGTAAGCAGTCCAGAACAATGCAATGCGACAAAGCAAACCCACCTGGATCTTTTCAACTCAAGCATAAAAAGGCATGGAATTTTCATTCATTTTTTATTTTTATCATTTTTATAGCACATTTTCCATGTTAAAGCATAAAGATGTCCAAGTTGCATATCTGCATCTATGTGAGGAATTAGCTACAAGGCATGTAACAGATAGCAAAAGCACTCAGCCTACACATGCTAGTTACCAGAAGCAATGGTGATCATTTTTCAAGTTTAAAGCATAAAAGCCATGCATATGACAGATATCAGACATATCAAGTGAACTGAAACAAAGCATGATCATTGACAAGTAATCAAAATCATGTACCAGCTAGAATAAGTAAAACAGTTCAATCATATAATAGAAGCAAACTCAAAAGTGTGATATGTGAATATGCATGATATGAACACACACAAAAAGACTCAAGAAAAGAGTAATGAAGAAAGAAAACTGACGCAAAAATATCCTAAAAAGGATACACAACACTCAAATCCCCTCATAAACGCTCAAAAGTAGACTGATCTAGGGGTTTGGTGAAAATGTCAGCCAACTGATGATGGGTATCAACATGAACGAGGTCAATGACACCTTTCTCATATTGATCCCTCAGAAAGTGAAAGCGCACATCAATATGTTTGGTTTTTCAATGGAGACAAGGGTTTTTCCCTACACTAATTGCGCTGGTGCTGTCACAAAACAGAGAACTCTGGTAGGAAAGAACAACCCAAAATCTCGCAAAGTGGAAATCATCCAAACTAACTATGAGCAGCAGCTAGCAGCAGCTACATACTCAGCCTCAGTGGTCGAAAGAGCAACTCCAGATTGCTTTTGAGAAGACCAAGATACAAGAGACGAACCAAGAAACTGGCAAGTACCGGAAGTTGACTTGCGATCCAACCGGCACCCACCAAAGTCAGCGTCCGAAAAGCCAGATAAATCAAGAGATGATGATGCTGAGTAATAAAGACCGAGATCGGGCGCATAGGTGAGATACCTGAAGATGCGCTTGACAGCCTGCCGATGAGAAGCGCGTGGTGAAGACTAGAAACGCGCGCAAAGACCCACGGTGAACTGTATGTCCGGTCTTGTTGCCGTCAAGTACAGCAGCGAACCGATCATCCCTCAAAACTCTCTCATTGACCTTGACGCCGCTCTCATCCTTGTCCAGGCCCCCAGATGTGCCCATTGGGGTCATCTGAGGCTTCAGCTCTCCACCAAAGTCGAACTTCTTCAACATGTCTCGAGTGTACTTACCCTGGTGGATGAATGTGTCGTCCTTGGTCTGCTTGATCTGGAGCCCTAAGAAGTACTTGAGCTCACCCATGAGGCTCATCTCAAACTCATTGTGCATCTGCTCAGAAAACTTGGACACAAGAGCATCAGTAGTACCGCCAAAGATAATATCGTCCACGTAAATCTGAGCGACTAAGAAATCTGAAGCATATCTGAGCAAGAAAAGAGTTTTATCCACAGAACCCATCACAAAGCCCTTCCCCAACAAAAACTGTTTTAACCGGTCATACCAAGCCCTGGGGGCTTGCTTTAACCCGTATAAAGCTTTCTGCAGCTTAAAAACATGTCGAGGAAACTTAGGGTTCTCAAAACCGGGGGGTTGTCTAACATAAACCTCCTCCTCTATGTACCCGTTCAGAAAAGCACTCTTGACATCCATTTGAAAAAGCTTAAAACCCTTCGAAGCGGCAAAAGCTAAGAGAATGCGAATGGACTCAAGACGGGCAACAGGGGCGAAAGTTTCTTCAAAGTCAATACCCTCCTTCTGGCAAAAACCCTAGGCAACTAATCGAGCTTTGTTGCGCACCACAACCCCATCTTCACCTTGCTTGTTCTTGAACACCCACTTGGTGCCTATGGGGTTGCATCCGGGTGGCAGCTCAACCAGTGTCCAAACCCGATTGCGGACAAAATTCTCAAGCTCTTCTTGCATGGCATTAATCTAGTTCGAGTCAGAAAGAGCATGAGAAACATCTCTGGGCTCAAAAGATGCAACAAAAGCAGATTTAGCAAACACAGCAAGAGAGTCAGCAGACGAACGCAAAGTTCTCTCAGTCAAATCACCGATGATGAGCCCTGAGGGGTGATCACGCTGAACTGGTCAGGATCCCTGGTGATCTGAAGTCACCTCACCGGAGTCAGCAGCTGGCACCTCTGGACTTGACTGAGGGGGCTCGATCGAAGTGGAAGAAGCGATCAGAGGTCCGCCCTCGTCCTCAGTCGAAGTCTCAGAAGATGTGGGTTCTGCAGGCTGTACAGAAGGCCCACCCTCATCAGCAGCTGGAGTGTCCTCATCTTCCTCGAAGATGGAATCTCAGAGCTCACCATCACTAGAAAGCTCAAAAGAAGGAGTCAAAGAAGGCAAGGACTCATCAAATGAAACCTCACAAGTCTCGACAAGCTGCTGGGAGTCGAGGTTCCAAACATGGAAGCCTCGAGGATGTAAAGCGTAGCCAAGAAAAACTCCATCCCAGCAACGAGACTCAAACTTGTCCAAATGCCCTCCCTTCTTGAGCACAAAGCACTTGCAGCCAAACGCTCGCAAGTAGCTCACCTTGGGCTGTCTGCCAAACCGCAACTCATATGAAGTCTTACTAAGGTAAGCTCTAAGAAAAATGCGGTTGGCTAGATAGCAAGCCGTGTTAATGGCTTCAGCCCAAAAATGCCTAGGAGTCCTATGCTCATCGAGCATCGTCCTGGCCATCTCGACTAGCGTCCGGTTCTTTTGTTCCACAATGCCGTTCTGTGGGGGAGTGTAAGGAGCAGAAAACTGATGGTCAATTACCCTGATCACTACAGAAGCTGACGAACTAAGAGTTCTTGAACTCAGAGCCATTGTCGAAGCGAATTGCTCGCATTCGGCCATTGTTCTCATTCTTCAGCTTCAAAATTAGGTCATGAACAAAAAGAAAAGTTTCATCCTTAGACTCCAAAAAGAAAACCCACGAGAATCGAGAAAAGTCGTCAACAATCACAAGCGCGTACCACTTCCCACCGACTGAGCGTACCCGAGCTGGACCGATAGTGTCCATGTGTAACAGCTCGCCCGGATACGAAGTCATCACCTAAGTCACAGGTGAGTGAGACGCGGCAACCACTTTCCCATGACGACAGGGATGGCAAACTAGATCCTTCTCCATTTTCAGCTTGGGCAATCCTCGAATGAGGTCCATAGAGCTCAACCTGACTAGCAGATCAAAACTCAAATGACCTAACCTCCTATGCCACTTCCAGAGCTTAGAGGAGGATCCAGCAATCAAACAGCGAGAAGGGCCAAAAGAACTAGAAAATTCAATCTGAAAAACCTTACCAAAAGGTAAGATCTGGCAAATCAAAGACCCTCTAGATTCAATCACAAAAGAATTGCTCTTCTTAAAGTGAATATCCAACCCATCCTCAAGAAGTTGCGAAACAGAAATCAAATTTAAGTTCGAATTTCCAACCAAAGCAACGTTCTTTAAAGAGAAATGGTCAGAGATACGAATTGAGCCAATATTGTTTACCTTTCCTTGACCACTGTTACCGAAGGTGATGTATTCTTTGGAGCTCGGGGGAGTGAGACTGGAGAACCATCTGTGATGTCCCATCATGTGGTGAGAGCATCCTGAGTCCATGATCCAAACATCCTCCAGTCCCCGATCTTGCACAATCAGTGGTTATAAGGGGGAGCAAATGGTCCGGCACCAGGTTTAGCAAAAGAACTAAACTAGTGTCAAGCCATCTGCTCAAAAGACGGAAAGCAAAAACCATCAGAAGAGTTTGGACCAAAACGTGGCTCAAAGCGTGGTCCATGGTTCTGCCTAAAACCTCGGCCACGAGGTACAAGACCGTGACCAAAACAGCTTGGAGCTTTGCTAGAGCGAACACCACCATCTGGAGCACGGGCATGAAAGTCGTCTCCTCTACCACCACCTGCATGACGCGGCCTGGCCTCCAGCCTCTCCCCGTGTCGAGGAACTCTCAGTCTACCACGCTGCTGGTAGAACTGCTCCTGACCACCACGAGCACGCTCTGCTCTCTCAACCCGCTTCCTCCTGAAGCAAAACTCCGCAAGATGCTTGTCTCTCTAACAATACTCACAATGGTAGGTGGGCTTCTTGGGATGTGGTTCAGGCTTGGGGTTCTTGGGCTTAGTGGTGTTAGGTGTAGTCTTCTTGGGTTGAGATGGTCCAGGAAGAGAGTCAAGAGAAGTGTGGAGGTGTTTGGTCTTTGGAACCCAGATGGGCTTCTTGGGTGGAGCTTTGGGCTGTTCTTGGATCACTCCATCCTTGGGCTGACTAGCTTGGAAAGACTCAGTGGAGTGAGTCTTGGGGTATCTCTACTCAAGAGTCATTTTACTCCACTCCACTTCCTGGCTAATGGCACTCTCAAAGTCAGCCTTGGTGTAGGCGTAACCTACCCCAAACCCATCATGCCTCTTAAACTGATGGATCATCATGCTGAGCTATGGCTCTCTGGCACTGATCCAACTCACGATAGAATGGAGGTAAAAGTTCTCATTTTGAGCATCAGCTAGCTCCTCTCTCAAGGAAGCTAGAACCTCCACCTGAGACAAGCAGGTCTCACACTCTCTATCTACTTGGACAGACTTCTCGGCTTTCAGCTTAATCAACTCCAGTCTAAGAGACAAGCAGTTCTCACAGACAGTGGGTGAAACTGACAGTGTCTCAAGCTCTAGCCTAGTCTGCGCCAGCTCAGCTCTCACTTTCTCCAAATCACCCAAATGCTCATCGACCTTGGCTTTCAGCTCAGCTAAACTAGCTAGATGAGATGGGCAATCAGCACAGGGCACGACGACAGTGGCTTGAGCATCTTTTAGCTCTAGCTTAGCGCTTTCAAGCTCAGTGGCCAAAGCGTCCCTCTCATCAACTCTTTCTGTGTACTTGGACTTCAGAGTCGATAGGTCACACAGAAGCACCTCACACTTTGGGCACTCACTGCTATCACCCAAGCAAGGGGAAGAAGATAGACTCTCAATTCTGTCATTGGCCACGGCAAGCTCACTCTCTAATTCATCTATCCTCTTCTTAGAACCCCTAAGCAGTTTTTCTCGATATTTTAACTCCTGACGATTGCTTTCAAGTAAATCAACAATTTCGCGTTCATAAGATGAAACCTTTTCGTTGTCGTCATCGTCGGAGTCATCGGAGGAGCCCTTCTCTTCCTTATCCCCAAGAGCCATTGAGCAGAAGCTTTTGCGGGATCTTCGGTGTTGATGTGAGCGGCTCTTCGGTCTGTCCCCGAAAGCCATGAAGCATAGGCCCGCCGGATCGTCCTTGTCCTTCCCCTTCCTGATGACGATCTCCTCATCGCTTGAGCTCAATGAAGAGGAAGAAGACGTTGACCGCTTGGAGTAGCTCTTCTCCATTTCGGCGAAGAAAGCCTTGTCGCGCTTCTTGTTCTCTCGCCAGTAATCCTTCAGGGCCTTTCTGAAGAATCTGGTCTTTGGCTTGCCCTTGTTGAAGGAGGAGCTGTCGTGCTTACCGGAGTCATGGAAGCCACCACCGGTGCCCTTCTTGTGGCCATTGCGCTTGGGGCAGTCGGCGATGAAGTGTCCTTGGTCACCACACTCAAAGCACCCGGATTTCGTGCCATGTCTTTTAAACATTCTTTTGTCATAAACACGACACACCCGGTTGTTAAAAAGACACAGGTCATCATCTCTCAAAGACTCGAGCTGGTCCTCAGTGATAGACATCAAAGAGAACCCAGCACATCTCACAGAAGAGGGATCAACAGAAGGTGTAGCAAGGGCCAGAGACTTTGATCCAGAGCCAGTGAGATTTGATCTCAACTGGGTATCAACCTCGGTAGCCTTCAGCTTGCTAAACAACTCAGAAATGGTCAAGGTATCATAAGATGTGCTCTCAATGATAGAGGATACCTTGATCTCCCAGATCTTAGGGTCCAAGGTATGGAGAACCTTGAGCTCCTGCTCATGATCTGAGACTAACTGCACACCCTCAGCCTTGTTGTCCCGAAGCTTGTTTATGATCGATTGAAAATGACCAAACAACGCTTCAACAGATTCACCTGGCTTTTGTGTGAAGTTCTCATATTCATGCTGATAGGTCTGATAGAGCCGAGCCTTGACCTGAGCTGTCCCCTCATGGTGTGCCTGAAGGGTAGCCCAGATCTCTCTCGCAGTGGTGAGATGGCTCACGCGCTCAAATTCAGTGAGACCTAAACCAGAAAACAAAATGTTCACAGCTTTGTTATTGTTCAGATGCTGGGCGATGATACCAGGAGAATCACACTCAGCAACTGGCAATATGACAAAAGTAGCGTGAACACAAATGTCCCAGATGTCCGAGCTTTGGCTCATGAGATAGGCTCGCATGCAAGTCTTCCAATAATTATAGACATAAGCTTCCAAGGAAAGGACCTTTCCAGGAGACGTCATGATCACTACTGGGGTTTAGAACCGGTTAAGGTATGGAAAAAGCCTAACCATGCTTTGATACCACTTGTAGGACCGAAAGTAGCGACCGGAGGGGGTGAATGGGCGCCTAAAAATTCTTTCGAATCTATGGCCTGTTCCCAACACCCAACGCACCTCAAAAGACTAAACAGCAAAACATAAACAAATCACCGAAGCCTAAAAGTATCAAGCCTAGAAACGACCGGTGTCCTAGACAAAGAAACACCAATACAGTGCTAATAGGCAGATAAACAAAGCATTCAAAACATGGGCAGATCAAAGTTCATCACAGCAATTCAAACTAAGTACAAGTGAAATAGATGAGGAGTTCCTGTTCAAAGTTGTCTCCAGTAAGGTACTTTGACGAAGCCTGCTGTGTCGAAGCCTGCTTCGAAGCTAAAATGCGAAGGTAGTTGACGTGTGTAGCAAAAAGTGTGAAGCCTACTCCGGAATGAATTAACTTCGCAGATAACAGCGCACAAATCGAAGCTTCGTTTGCGGAGCAAAAAGAGAGTTCAAGGCTAGTTCGGAGTGTTCGTGCGAAGCCTGGCGTTGCCGGAGCTTGTACTCCGAAACCTACAGAATTCGAGGCCAAAGCACAGGACTTCAAACCGTTCACTTCGAACAAGCGATGTATATAACAAGCTGGCAAAGTTTGTTTTTGCTGATGAACTATACTATGCGAAGTATACTTCGAACAATAAAAACTTCGAACACGTACAGAGAGAACCAGTGAGGTGAACTTAGCAGAACTTCGAAACAACACACTTCGAAGATCCGGAGCCTAACACGGGAGAGATTTACTCCGAAGCAAAACAGACAAGTCGAAGCTTGTCTCTATGGGGACTTCGCACGAGCGAAGTATACCCTCATAAACACTTCGAAGCCTTTAGTCCAATCTGACCGAAGTCTGCTTCGCAGCACACTTCGAAAATCAAACTCCGAAACCAAACTAACAAAAACCACACTTCGAACCCACTCCATTCAAAACAGCCTTCGTGCTATTCACTCAAAAACTTGCCTCATAGAACAAAAGGGCTTCGAACAAAGATTAACAACAGAGTTTTGGCCTTCGCGAGAACCTCCAGGAAACGCGCAAACTCTCTTCGATCAGAACACCATGTCAGGAAAATACCATTAAAGAACTCGTTGTAGCCTATACGCACAAGAACAGAGGCACACAGATCCTAGCTGCAAGGCTAAAAACAATAGCTACAGATATTCATCTCTTAAACACACCGCACAAGAGACCAAAAAGCATTGTATAGAAAATATTATCTCTCAATCAGAACGTGTGCAGTGAATCACAGAACTAAGATCTTCTCAGTCTTCACCGAAGAACAGAATCACAGGAGAAAACCGAAACAAGCATGCGTTGGTGGAGATCTAAAGATCAATGAATAAACCAGGCACGCAAAGCAAGGCGATCAATAAATAAAATCTGTTGTGATCTTCGATGGAAGAACCTGAGAACGCGAAGAACAGTAGATCGCTGAAGATGGCGACGCTCATAGGAAGAAACGGGACCAAGCCAAAAGTGACCCAAACTTTTTGCTGGATTAAAGTGTATTACAAAATGGGTAACCCTAACCCTAGGGATTGGGGCCCTATTTATAGGCAGCCCAATAGTCTAGGAATATTCCACAGACTCTTAGGGTTTTTTACGGACGCTGAAATAAAAGGAAAAGACCAAACTGCCCTTAGGATATTTTTACAGACTCGACTGACTGACTGTGGGCCTAAGGAGATAATAGTAAACTCCTATTTACAGATGACTTATCTGAAAGCTAAGCTTTCGTAGCGACTATGGCTTCGCCTCTAAACAGTCTGATACAAGATCAGCGGTCGTCAGTTTTGCGCCGAAACTGACAAAGCGTCCACCGACTTTGCACCAGGTACCCGGATTGGGCCGGCCCGACTCCGCAGCTCTATCAGCCCGGCAATCGCTCGCCGCCCGTGTACCTGAGTCAATCCTGGTCAACAGCCCAGTGGATCCTCTGCTGCTCCTAGCCCATGTACCCGGATTGGGCCAGCCCGACTTCGCGGCCCCTCTGCCCGACAGTCGCTCGCTGCCCGTGTACCTGAGTCACACGCAGCCTAGACGCAGCAGGTCCTCTCTCTCTTCAGTCCTCTTTGACTATCGTTGACAATGACTCATCACATCTGGAGCCATGAGGCCCACGCTCTTCAGCATGGCTCCTCACAGGGGCCACGGCGAGCGACGGCGAGGGGTCCTAAGGGCTAAAATGGAAGGAGGGAACTACGGGGATCACGAGGGTACTGTTGGCGAGGCGAGAGGTCTTCGGAGCGTGGCCGGTGATGAGCGGAGGCGGCGAAGACGTTCGGGTCCTCGTCGGCGATGGAGATCCGGCGGGGTTCGTCGCCGTCGAAGTGGTGGCCGAGGTCGGGGAGGTCACGAAGGTTATGATGGTGAGGTCGCCGAGGAGGAATGAGGGTTCTGGTGACAGTGAGTGGTGGCTGGAGCGTGGGCGGTGGTGTGGCGCTAAAGTTTGGATTCCAGGTGTTCTGTTCGATCTCGCAGCGTGTGAGCATGGGGGGTCTAACGTGGATGCACTAGGGGCTTAAATAGGGTCACCAGCGGGGCCGAGGGGGCGCAATTGACGGTGGGTGAGAGTAAACGCGTTTTTAAACGCCGACGAGCTCGGTTGCAAGGGGTTCATCGAACCTAGACATGAATTGGCCGGAATTGAAGAGGGGAAATGGTCGCCGGGGATCGAGCGTCGTAATGGCGGGCTCAATTCAGGGAGAGGGGGTCGGGAGCAGCGGATCCGAGGCGTATTAAGGCGTCGGCCGACGAGGGGGGATTTGGGGGCGGATCTCGTGGAGATGACGGGTCCGACTGGTGGGGGCCACAAGGCAGCGGGCGCGAGCGTGACAACGAGCGAGGCTGACGGGTGGGGTCGAGTCTGGCTGAGGGTGAGGAGAGCGGGCTGGGCCGGCCGGTGGAGGGAGAATGGGGGAAAGGCGGTCCGTCACTGTTCCAATCCTTTTTCGAATAAAAATAATTACAGAAATTGATTTAAAATATTTGGGCTACCTCCAAGGGTGATAAAAATTTGTAAAAATTCTCAAAAATATCTCTTGGCCTTGGGATCATATACAAAATTTTCTAGCCTCTAGTTTGGTCATTTCACCTAGGTTCTAGTTCAAATAAGCTAAGAAGGGCATTAAAGGTATTTCCAAATTAATTAATTCCAGAAAAATATATTAAAAGGTATTTTTATTTCTCTGAAAATTTGGGGTGTTACAAACCTACCCCCCTTACAAAGAATCTCATCCTCGAGATTGGAACGCTACTCGAATAGCTCGGGGTATTGGGCTTTCAACTCGTCTTCTTTTTCCCAAGTGGCCTCTTCAACGGGGTGGTTGTCCCACTGAACCTTGCAGAAGCGAACAACACGGCTCCTGGTTACTCTCTCCTTAGTCTCCAAGATCTTGATGGGTTTCTCGATGTAGGTCAAATCCTCTTTGACATTGAGTTGTTGGAGGTCGGCTTGTTCGGCGGGCACGCGGAGACACTTCTTCAGCTGAGAGACGTGGAACACATCATGAACTCCTGCCAAGGATGGAGGTAGTTCTAGTTGATATGCCCCTTCTCCTTGCCGTCGGAGAATCTGAAAAGGTCTGACATAGTGGGGTGCTAGCTTGCCTCTCATGTTGAACCTTTGAGTGCCACGAAGGGGAGTGACTCGGAGATATACATAATCACCCTCCTCAAAGGTTAGGTCTCTTCGTCGGTTATCGGCGTAGCTCTTTTGTCGGGACTGGGAAATTTTCAATCTGTCCGTGATGATCTTGACCTTCTCTTCGGTTTCTCTTAATATATCTATCCCGAATAATTGTGACTCTCCGGTCTGATCCCAAAGTAACGGCGTTCTGCACTTACACCCATAGAGTGCCTCAAACGGGGACATCTGTAGGCTAACTTGGTAGTTGTTGTTGTAGGAGAACTCCGCATAAGGCAAGTTCTTGTCCCACATTCCGCCAAAGTCTAGAGCGCAAGCTCTAAGCATATCCTCCAATACCTGGTTGACCCTTTCGGTTTGACCATCAGTCTGTGGATGATAGGTGGTGCTAAAGTTCAGCCGGGTGCCGAGTTCCTCTTGTAGGTTCTTCCAAAACTTAGAGGTAAACGGACTCCCACGGTCAGATACAATCTTCTTTGGCACTCCGCGCAGGCACACACTTCGGGTCATATACAACTCGGCCAACTTGGCGACGGTATAAGTTGTCTTGACGGGGATGAAGTGAGCCACCTTGGTGAGTCAGTCGATGATCACCCAAATAGAATCATGACCGTCTTGGGTCCTGGGTAGTCCCGTGATGAAGTCCATTCCTATCTCTTCCCACTTCCATTCGGGAACTTTGAGGGGTTGCAACAGTCGAGCAGGTCTCTGGTGCTCTGCCTTGACTCACCGGTATGTGTCGCACTTGGCCACATACTCAGCTATTTCCCTTTTCATGCTGACCCACCAATATTTCTCCTTTAGGTCTTGATACATCTTTGTACTCCCGGGATGTACGGAGTATAGAGTATCGTGAGCTTCTTAAAGGATGAGAGTCTTCAACTCAGGCTTGTCGGGCATGCATATTCGGTCTCCGAACCAGATGGTACCATGCTTGTCCTCGGAGAATCCCGGGGCTTTACCCTTCCGCGTGTTCTGCTAGATCTCTAAGATGTCTAGGTCTTCCTTCTACGTCTCCCGGATCTGGTCTATCAAGATAGGTCTAGACTCCAAAGCAGCGAGATACGCTTTGTTGACGATCCCTAGATTCAGTCTTTCCATTTCCTTATATAGCAAGGGGCATGGTCCTGTATCATGATGACATTGCAATACCCTTTTTGAATAAGGGCGTCTGCCACCACATTGGCCTTGCCTGGATGATAATGGATGCCCAAGTCATAATCCTTGATCAGCTCCAACCATCTCCTCTGCCTGAGGTTCAGGTCTGGTTGGGTGAATATATACTTGAGGCTCTTGTGGTCGGTGAAGACCTCGCACCGATTTCCCACAAGGTAATGTCTCCATATCTTCAGGGCATGAACCACGGTTGCCAATTGTAGGTCGTGGGTCGGGTAGTTCAGCTCATGTGGTCTTAGCTGTCGAGAGGCGTGAGATATCACCTTCCCATCTTGCATTAAGACACATCCCAATCCTTAGCGAGAGGCATCACAGTAGATGTGGAAGTCCTTCCAGATGTCTGGCATGGTCAGAATTGAGGCGGACACGAGCTTCTTCTTAAGGGTTTGGAAGCATTCTTCACAATCCGGGGTCCATTCAAACTTTACTTCCTTCTGCAACAGCCTGGTCATAGGCTTGGCTATCTTTGAAAAGTTCTCGATGAACCGGCGGTAGTATCCGTCCAATCTGAGAAAACTCCGGATCTCGGTCACGTTCGTGGGTTGTAGCCAGTTGGTCACTGCTTCCACGGTGGTTGGGTCCACAGCTATTCCTCCGGCAGATATGACATGACCGAGGAACTTCACCTCTGACGACCAAAACTCACACTTGTTGTATTTGGCGTACAATTGTTGTTCCCTTAGCTTTCCGAGGGTCAGACGGAGGTGGGTTTCATGTTCTTCCTTGGTCTTGGAGTAGTCGAGGATATCGTCAATGAATACCACGATGAACCTATCCAAGAACTCCATGAATACATTGTTCATCATGTTCATGAAAAAGGCCGGGGCATTCGTGAGTCCGAACGACATCACAGTATACTCGTAGAGTCCATAGCGAGAGGTGAAGGCAGTCTTGGGGATGTCTTCTTCCCTAATCCTCAATTGGTGATAACCTGATCTGAGGTCAATCTTGGAAAACACCGAGGATCCTTTCAGCTGACCAAACAGGTCATCGATCCGAGGCAATGGGTACTTGTTCTTGATGGTTACGTCGTTCAGGGCTCTATAGTCCACGCACATCCTTTTAGTCTTGTCCTTCTTCATGGCAAAGATGACCGGTGCACCCCAGGGTGAGGTACTCGGTCGGATGTACCCTTTTTGTTTCAGGTCTTCGATGTTGCTCTTGACTTCGGCTAGTTCATTGGCGGCCATCCGGTATGAGCGCTTCGAGATTGGAGTGGTCCCAGGGACAAGCTCGATTCTGAATTCAATGTCTCATTTAGGAGGCATTCCTGGCAGGTCCTCTAGGAAGACGTCCATGAACTCCTTGACTATGGGCACTTCCTCAAGGGCGAGTGAGTGAAGAGACACCTCACGAGTTTTGCGGTTGGTCATCTGAAAAGTGATGGCTTCGCCTTCGGGGTTGGTCATAGTTACGGACTTGCTGGCACAATCAATCACTCCCTTGTGTTTCATCAACCAATCCATACCTAGGATGAGGTCGAGTCCGGTACACCTAATGAGGACTGGCTCAGCCCGGAATAGTATCCCTTGAATCTCTATCTTTACCTTAGGGTTGTATAAGTGGGCTAAGGTTTGATTGCCTGGGGTGGCAATCATCATGGGGGCTGGTAGAGGGAGCACTTCCACATTGTTGGTTTTCACAAAATCCTCCGAGATGAAAGAGTGTGTTGCCCTAGAGTCAAATAGTATTATAGTCGGTAAGGAATTTGCGATAAACGTACCGAGTATGACTTCAGGAGCTTCCTGAGCTTCCTCCGTGCTGATGTGGTTGACGCAGGCATGAACCGCCTGGTTGGGTGCTGTGCCTTGGGGCTGCTTGGGGTGAGGACACTGATGTGCATAGTGCCCTTCATTCCGGCAGTTGAAGCAGACGACTGGCTTCCCTTGGCGATCCCTCATGATCGGGGCCTTGGCAGCGGGCATCGACTGAGCGGCCGGAGCTGGTGGAGCGGGGAGGGGATGCCCGGTGTTGGATCCACCGGCGGTGTGAGATGGCCTGTAGGCGGGCCGAGGATGGTAGGCAGGCGCTGGTGGCGGAGGGACGAAGCGGGGCCTCTGAGAGTTCGCCTGATGATGCTTGAACGCGATCATCTTCCTCTTCTTGAGGTCCAACTTATTCTGCTCAGTCTCTTGGATGAGCGCCTTGTTCACCAACCGTTGAAAGTCGGCGTAGTCAGTGGCGACGAGCTGGATGGACAGCTCATCCTTGAGTCCCGGAGGAACTTGGCCTGGCGGAGGGCGTCGGTTCACACCTCTTCTAGCGCGTAGCGTGCCAGACGGTTGAACTCATGGAGATACTCCATGACAGTCTGGCTGCCCTATTGCAGGTCGCGGAACTCCTGCTGTTTCACCGCGATGACTCCAGTGGGGACGTGGGCGGCGCGAAAGGCGATGGTGAACTCCGCCCAAGTCACCACGTGGTCCTCCGGTTGGGACTCACGGTAGTTGTCCCACCATTCTGCGGCGGGACCCTGGAGCTGATGAGTGGCGAACGCCACTCTCTCCCGATCGGTGCAGGGGAGGAGGTCCAACTTCTTCCTTATGGTGCGGAGCCAATCTCCGGCCTCCATGGGGTTCATGGTGCTGGAGAAGATCGGGGGACGCACGCGCAAGAATTCCGAGAGTTGAGGCGCGGGTGCGGGGGCTGGTGCACAAGGGGCTGGCTCCACATTCTGCAGCCGATCCAACTATGCCTGTTGGTGCTGCATCTGGGTGAGGAGGGCGGTGATCAGCTGGTTCTGGTTCGCCATCATTTCCACCAAGGTGGGGTGGTTGGCAGACGGTGGCCTAGTCTGACGTTGGCCCGTTGCGCCCCAGTTTGGCACAACACTTCCGGGCAAACCGTTGCTTGCCCCTTCTCCATTGTTGGACCCTGTGTTCTGGTTGTCGGCCATCTTCTGAACATATAAGAGCTTTAGCCATGAGATAAAAGGTTGTGAAACAAATATTTAGCCAAAACAGCCCATAGAGGCTCATATATATATATATCAAAGTGGTCTAAAATGTTCATTACATCAATGTTCTTATTTTAATCCACCTACAACACAACTCGTTGCAGGTGGTACCACAATCACAACATTATTAAAAATCACTCAACGATAGCTACCGCCTACTCGTCGTCCGGGGCGGTCTCCGTGCTCTCAGAGCCACGAGGGTCCTGAGGGATGGTGGGCTCGAGAAAATTCTCGATGATGGGGTCGGAGACGATGGCGGGACGCGGGGCAGGGGCGCTGGAGCTGGACGGTCCAGTGGTCGTGGGGTGTGGTGGGATTCTCTTGGGGCGAGGGGCGGGCTCGCTGATGGGCTTCTTCCTCCTCGGGACGAGGGGGACCATCTCCGCTATGTCCTTCTACAACTGCATAATCTTGCACTGCAGCTCGCCATTCTGTTGAATCAAGCTCTTCGTCTCTTGATGAAGGAACTCGACCGCCTCATGGTGCTCCTCGGCGTCCATCACGGCCTTGGTATGGAGATCGTCCATGGCCTGAAGAAGGTGCGTCTGCCGGGCCATGACCGGATCATGATCGGAGTGAACTCCGATGTAGATGCTACGGTGGGCACTGGGAGTGCGCTTCAGCACGAGCCGGAAGGATGAGTTCTGAAGACGATAGTGCCTCGGGTGCTACCGACCAATGCCCTAGCTTGCACCCTGAACCCACCATGCATACACTCTCAACCAAAACTCTATCACTAACAGAATTCCAAAGATAAGGATAACGAGGATCATATAGTAGAACCAAGTTGCTACGACTCATTTTTAACCCTATAGCAATCGTGTCAATACATTGGACACTAGATAATAGTAATAATCATATGGTGACAAGGATTTTAGGCTAGATAGCATGGCTTGGGTTGCACATCAAGGTCGGGGGATCCTAATAAATATATTGTAAGGATTTCATTTGACTAATGCATGTATATCCTATGTGTTTTAGCAATAGTTTAGTAAAACATGGGTTCAATATGCTCAAAAGATTGGTTTGGTGACTTGCCTTGTTCAGCGAAAGGCGATGGGGGAACCTCCGGGTAATATTCCGGCTCCTCGATGGCGTCGTGGTCTTTTTAACATGAATAGTAAACATAACATTCAATAAACAATACAAAATCCACACAATAGACATATAGGTTTTTGAATTGGTTTGAAATAAGGAAAATAAAGTTATTAACTTTCTGAAGGTTATCCTAAGGACATATTAAAATAAATTTTAAAATGAAATAATGACCTTTCTAAAAGGAATAATAATGTAAACAACTGTATTTTAAATTTTCTAACTAATTTAAAATAAAAGGTTCAGTGTAAACCTAGTGGTTTCATTAGACTAGCATGAAAATAATAAAAGATAAATTTTTCTAAATTGAAATGAACCAAATTGATAATTTACCCTAAAGTGCATTTGAATACATTATTAAACAAAAATAAAATACTCAATATAAACTTACTGTTTTTATTGTATTAACATGTAGAGAATAAAATTACAAATTTTTTGGAATTGAAATGGTAATTTTTGGAGTTAAAATGCGCTAGATATAAATTTTATAAGTTTAAAACTATTTCTGGAAATTTATTTAAATCCCAACACAGGCGTCGGTCAATGGTGAACCGGGCTCACCGTGAACCCGCGCACTGTGCGCGTGCGCCAGATCAAGATCCACTGTTGGATCGCGATCGGGCGGCTGCGGGTGAGGCGGGAGTGTTAAGTTAACGTGGACAGTTGAGATTAAATCATTGAAACGGTACGCGATGGATGGCCTAGATTCGCCCTGGGTTTTAAATATAAACGAACGGCTCAGATTATAACGTACCGCTTCGCCGAGATCTAACGGATCTGATTAAACCGCACAAATAATTTAATCGCCACCATTGGATCTGGATCGCACGGCCGGTATCGAATCCGACACGGCACGGGTACTCGACCCATGCCGGTCATCTTCTCCGGCGACACCGAGCGGGCCAGGGGCCATGGCGAGCGACAACGAGGGGTCCTAAGGGCTAAAATGGAAGGAAGGAACTACGGGGATCACGAGGGTACCGTTGGCGAGGCGAGAGGTCGTCGGAGCGTGGCCGGCAACAAGCGGAGGCGGCGAAGACGTTCGGGTCCTCGTCGGCGATGGAGATCCGGCGGGGTTCGTCGCCATTGAAGTGGTGGCCGAGGTCGGGGAGGTCACGACGGTTATGATGGTGCGGTCGCCGAGGAGGAATGAGGGTTCTGGCGATGGTGAGCGGCGGCTGGAGCGTGAGCGGTGGTGTGGCGCTAAAGTTCGGATTCTGGGTGTTCTGTTCATTCTCGCAGCGTGTGAGCGTGGGGGGTCTAACGCAGACGCACCAGGTGCTTAAATAGGGTCACCAGCGGGGCCGAGGGGGCGCAATTGACGGTGGCCGAGAGTAAACACGTTTTTAAACACCGGCGAGCTCGGTTGTAAGGGGTTCATCGAACCTGGACGCAAATTGGCCGTAATTGAAGAGGGGAAACGGTCGCGGGGGATCGGGCGTCGTAATGGTGGGCTCAATTCGGGGAGAGGGGTCGGGAACAGCGGATCCGAGGCGCATTAAGGCGTCGGCCGGTGAGGGGGGGATTTGGGGGCAGATCTTGCGGAGACGACAGGTCCAACAGGTGGGGGCCACAGGGCAGCGGACGCAAGCGTGACAACGGGCGGGGCTGACGGGTGGGGTCGGGTCCGGCTGAGGGTGAGGTTGGCGCCGACAGGTGGGGTCGGGTTGTCGGGTGCGCGCGCGATGGGAGGGGGGTCGCTGACGGGTGGGGTCCGGTTGTCAGTCGGGGTGCAGGGAGGAGAGCGGGCTGGGCCGACCGGTGGAGGGAGAATGGGGGAAAGGGGGCCGTCACTGTTCCAATCCTTTTCCGAATAAAAATAATTACAGAAATTGATTTAAAATATTTGGGCTACCTCCAAGGGTGATAAAATTTGTAAAAATTCTCAAAAATATCTCTTGGCCTTGGGATCATATACAAAATTTTCTAGCCTCTGGTGTGGTCATTTTACCTAGGTTCTAGTTCAAATAAGCTAAGAAGGGGTTTAAAGGTATTTCCAAATTAATTAATTCCAGAAAAATATATTAAAAGGTATTTTTATTTCTCTGAAAATTTGGGGTGTTATAATCATATCCTCGACATGTCTCCACCTATCGAACCACGCAAAGATGAGAGCTCGGTCGAATGAAAACCTGTTGGCTCCATCGACCAACCTCGCTAGAGGGAGTAACCCAACACTGCGCAACCTATATGCAATCAATTGTTAGTGAATTGAAAAACAAGACATCCAACCAGCATTATACATAATTAACTTTACCAACCCATCGAGGATGGATTCTCCAGCAGTACTATGGTGTCCAGACTCGCAAAGGCATATGCTCTTCATCCTCAAAAGGGGATGTGAGTACTCGTGCCATATGGTAGATGTCCACTTCAGGGGTGAGAAACCATGTTGAAGAATATGGTTTTGATACTCCAGATGTGATGAGTGATTGTCAACAAAATTCAAAAGAAGAGAAATGAAGACCTGCCGAGTCTGAGGCGCATGTGACTCAGGTACACGGGCAGTGAGCGACAGCCGGGCAGAGGAGCCGCGGAGTCGGGCTGGCCCAATCCAGGTACATGGCTAGGAGCGGCAGAGGATCCATTGGTCTGTTGACTGGGTTTGACTCAGGTACACGGGCGGTGAGCGATTGCCGGGCTGAGGAAGCTGCGGGATCGGGTCGGCCCAATCCGGGTACCCGGTGCGAAGACGGTGGACGCTTTGTCAGTTTCGGCACAAAACTGACAACCTATGATTATTTTTTTTAGGATATTAATATTTAGTTTTTAAGTTTAGAATATTTTTATTTGAGTCAGGTGATTTTTCTAAGAATATTTTAGTAATTTTTGGAATTTATTTTAGAGTCAGTTTAATTTACCCTTACCTTAAGGGTAAATTAGTCTTTTCATGTATTAGGAGTCGCCTATAAATAGGCTCCTATCCTCTTGGGGATAGATGACTGTCATTTTATTTTCTCGAGATTAATCTACAGTCCACTCTTGTTATCCGTCCTCAAGCGTTTTTTTCGCCTGAACAGTAGCAGATCGATCGTCTCTTCCTCCTTCTCTCCGGCGGAAGCACTACAGCAGGGATGACTAGTGCGGCGGCCTAGCACTGCAATCTAGCACGGCAGTTACGAAGAGTTTTTGGCCTCCGTGCGGGAACCAACAGCTGCATCATTACGCGCTGCAGGCTACCGGCAGCAATATCGAGGGCAGCAGCACACGCAGCAGATAGTTGTATCTGCATCACGCGCGGAGACGCCTGGTTGGCACACGGCGCAGCGGAAGCTGTAGGCGTACTCAGGTTTTTTTGCTGCATAGCGGGCCCCACGACGCAGAAAAAGAAAAAGGCTATAGTGGCGTGGAAATTTCTTTGCTCCTGCTCATGGTGGTGTGTGCATGCTGCTGTTGTTTTGTTCATGGCACGGTCTTTTGCACGGTAGCACACGACAGTTTGTTTTTTCTTGACTTGCTCCGCGCGCATGGCAGCAGTTTCGATGAGAGCAGCTCGAGGCATACAGCGACGACGACATGCGCAGGTAATCAATCTAATCTCCTATTTTCTAGGTAGATCAATTAGTTAAATAAACATCTATTATTTTATTAGCCTACTATTTTGTTTATTAATTTCGTGGTTAATGTTTATCCGCTAGAAAATTATTCGTACTCGCAAAATTTTTATCTAAGTATTTTAAATCTGCTCGTATAAAGGAAAACAAAATTAATTAATATATCATTAGTTGCAATAATATTTTTATTCTCTATTTACATGAAATATCTTAGGTTTATTTCTAAATTAATTTTTGAAGGATCCATATTTTATTCTTTTGATTAGGTTCCGTTATTTCTAGACTGCAATATAAATATTTCGTAGTATATCTGAGTATTTTATTTACTGCAGTATTTTTATTTAGACTATCTTTAGTATCATTTTGATTAGGACACCGGTCATTTTTAGGCTAGACAACCTTGGTTTCTGTAATTTGCTTTGCCAATATAATTTGTCTGGTTAATCTTGGTTGGGTGTTGGGATTAGGATAAAGTTTAGCAAGAAATTTTTAGGCGCCCATTCACCCCCACTCTGGTCGCTACTTTCGGTCCTACAAGGGGATAGAAGCTTGTAGGGCCAACCATCGTTACCAGCCATCTACAAAATCAAAAACTATATATTCGTACGATTAAAAACATACGAGGGCAGAACAATGTAACATGACAACTATACATACGTGGTTTGTTACTATGTAGAATTTGAGTCATGTTGCAATAAATGTTTCATGTGGGACCTGTTCTGCTTGTGCTGGCTTGCGTGCAATTCTTGTATGTATGTTCGACCATGTTACACAACGGACACTTTTTCTTTCGCCACCCTGCTTCTGATTCATCCATATCGTTTCTGATACATCGTGTCTTCCTTCGTCCAACTTTAGAGTTGACACGTGCAAAATCAAGAACCCAATAATGTTGGCCAACTCGTCGAGGTGTCGTGAATGAGCTGATGACTCCATAACCACATAGTTCACCGCTCTAAGTCTGAAGAACATTCCCTTTACTAAAATAAACAGACAAGTACGTTCCAACATGCATGTCAAATGTAGCGCATGCCGCCATGACACGACTGCACAGCCTGTGGTATGAGGATGGTTTGTTACATCTGCACCAACAAGTGTCCGTAACTGTGCACTCATAAATAATAATATCCCGATTTGTTCCTCGCCTCCCTTTGTCCCGACATGTTACCTCGAATCGAAGCTCACGGGAACTTGTTTTAATGGCATGATGTTGTGTTGTCTTCTTACTTTTCTCTTTTAAGTACTCTTCTATCTTCTTGCAATATAGAAAACGCTCATCCATATGAACCACCAACATAGAAGTATGTCGGTCGACAAAATACTGTGTGGCTTCATAGATTATGCCTTCCACAATATCAACTAAGGCAAGCATCACATACACCGCATCACCCAATTGTAAACCTCTAAAAAGTTGGTTGTCATGATGCCATACCTTGCACCATGAGTGTCATGCAGTAGGGACCACTTCTCTTTACTCTCAAATTTAATCCAATCTGAGAAGCAGTGAACTTTTGTCCTCCTCCGTTTGCCTATTGTCTGCTGATCATCCGTGGGTAGTGCACATAGTGAGTCCGACTCTCGTTCTGCAGCCTTCTCATGCTTGTATTTGGAAGTCAACTCATCAAGTTTAGTCCACAAGGTCTTGAACTTTCTCTCTTGGTTTTGGGCACAATGTCTCTTGAACACATTAGTCAATTCTTTATTTTTGCCAAAGTGACAGTAGAAATTTGCACCTAAATGGTGCATACACCACCGAGACTATATGTCCCTCTAAGGATAAGGCTCATCTACATCATTCTTGATATGTTCGACTGCCTTTATAAGCCCGACATGTCGGTCATGCAGCACACAAACATTTGGTTTGTCTTGAACTATTGCAATGTGCAACTGTCGTAAGAACTACAATCAACTTTCATAGTTCTCACTTTCCACGAAAGCAAAAGGCAACTGGGACAACCTGTTTGTTGCCATCGACACCAATTGCTGTTAGTATCTGACCCATGTACTTCCCAGTTAGAAATATTTCGTCCACACAAAGAATATGATGACAACACTGAACGCCTGAATGCAAGCACCTAGTGCAAAGAATACTCAGTGCAGAATCTTCGCACCTTCTAGGAATGTTGCATCATTCTCCTGATAGGTGTAGTACGTGATAGGGTTGCGCGCCTGCACCGTATCCAAACAAAGAGGTAGGTTGTGGTATGAGTCCTCAAATGCACCAAACCTCATCTCCGGTGCCTTCTATTTAACCCTACATGTCTTTGCGTAGTTGATTGTATAATGAAATCTTCTCTCTATGGCAAGTATTATGGCCCAAGACTCATAACTAAGATTCTCCACGATCTCTGAATACATAACCCCCTTAATGTAACTTGCACTTAGATTCTTATGCCAAGTCATAGCTGTATCAACTACACATTTATATTGGACAATAATTGAGTAGACCCAATGAATCCTCCACTTGGGTTTGTGTGCATGAACTCTCCATGGACACTTCTGATTTCCACACACAGCGTCATAGGTACTAGTGTTTGACTTCTTAACTCGAAATGACCGTCGCAATGACAATGACCATACTTTTCACGGTGCATCCTTAGTAGGATACATAGCACCCATGTGCACCTCATTTTGTGCATACTTCCAACGAGTTTGACGCCCATCATCTATAGCAAGACCATCAAAATATTCTAGTTGCCACTCTTTGGGAATTGAAATGTTTGTCTCTTCATCATCATTGTCGTTCTCATCATCTTCTTCCTTGGAGTTCTCGTGTCCACCCTACTCCAGAGCTTCCTCCAAAGCTTCGTCCTCTCTCTCAAGCAACTTAACTACGTCCTCTATTTCCTTCCCTTCGTCAGCCTGCCCTCCAGTAGCCCGTTCTACATTTGGGGTCAGAGCTACAACATCCGTCTCAGGGATATCCTCATGGACTTGAGTGCTCTCACCGACCTCTATTTATATGTCTGACTGAACAACTTGATCCGCTGCCGCGTCTACATTTGGATTGACACGAGGAGTGAAGTAGAGTAGCAAAATCCGTTCCCAACCTTTTTCTAACGCTCTTTTAATATACCCCTCCACATGTTGCTCGAGGTAATAGGAGCCATCTCCCAAAACAACCCTTGGGGCACACGGCTGCACCGGGCATAAAGATAAAAATCTCACTGCTCCATATCTAACTGAAACATCCCATATATCCACTTCTTGACCCATAACTACTTCACCATCTCCATAGTAAATCCTAAATGATGTTCTATCCATAATGCCTAAAAACATTAAGCTCACAACACAATTATGTTCTATCCTAGCACATGTGTACAACAACCTAATTTATCTCTAAATTGACCCTACATTATCTAAAAAATAACATACATTATATACAAAGCATATGTAAATTTAACATACGGTACACAATGGTTTAAATTGTAAAAAGCATATGCACACAGTATAATGAAATTGCACCTAAACTAATACAAGTCTAGTATTAAATTAGTATTAAAGTACTGCTAATTTATTTCTAAAATACTACAAAACTACTGTTTAAATAGTATTAAATTATTAAAAACTTAGTATGAATTCGAGGAAATACCTGGAACAGAAGAAAGACTAAAACATATGCAATCAAATCTTGCGTCGACCCGATTAGTAAGCAAGCACAACAAATTTTGTTTATTTAACATGTAAAATAAATTACTACATGCGCATATGTCAAATAAATGTATTGTGTATAGAACAACTCTAAATTATCTCTAAATTAATTCTAAATTATGTGTAGCATAATCCTAAATTATCTCTAAAATATTTCTAAATTATTTCTGCAACAACCGTAAATTATCTCTAAAATAATCCTTAATTATTTGTATGACAACCCTAAATTAATTCGAAAACATTATACTACTACTAAACAACTCCTAAACTACTACTAAAATAATACTACAATATTTACAACTAAACATAAAAAAGAGAGGAAAACTTACCTTGGAAGGCAGCCCGGGCAAGAATGAGGCGTGGGGAGGGGGGCTTCGGCCCCTTTTTATAGCCTCACGTTCGGCACTACATCGGCCGAACGTGGCCAACGTCAGCCAGATTCGGCCATTGCAGTATCGAACGTGGCAACGACTACTGCCACATTGGCGTCGCAACGGCTAGCCGGGCCGAACGTGGCCATGTCACCCACATTTGGTATTTCATCAACCGAACATGGGTGACGTGACCACATTCGACGGGGCTAGCCGTTGGGGCGCCGACGTGGCGTGACCGTTGCCACATTCGGCACTATAACGACCAAACTTGACTGATGTGGCCACGTTCGACCGATGCAATGCTGAACGGGGCGTGACGTGGCCACATTCGGAAGTCCATCTACCGACCGTAGTCTATTTTTGCAAATTCCAACCACATTTGAATTTCTTTCTTTTTAAAAAAAATATTATTAAAAAAGAATTCATCAAATGGGCCGCTCTCGACGGCGACGCGTGCACAAACCAGAATAGATTCATCCCCAGACCTTCCGCCGCCGCGAAACCCCTCCCATTCCATGGATGAGCCGCCACAACCTCCACTCCATCCTCTCCCCTCCCTCGCCGCCGCCGCCGCCGCCCTGGCCCACCTCCGCTCCCTCCTCTACGCCTGCTCCGCCGCGCTCTCCTCCCTCCCCTCCCCTCTCCATCCCCACCCTACCACCGCTCCCCTCGCGGCCACCCTCCCCACGCCTCTGCCGACCTCCCCTGTCCCGCCCCTTCCCCTATCGTCCACATCCACCGTCCACATCCCCCTCCCGTCCGCGCCTTGCCCCTACTCTGACTGCCCCAGCGTCGTCCGCGCGACGGCCCCATCGCCCCCGGCTGTGTCGTCGCTTCCTGCCTTCCTCGCCGCTGAGTGCGCGGATTACTCCTCCGCGGATGCCGACTCTGTCTCGGTCCCGTCCTCTCCCCCGCGCATCCTCCCGTCCGAGCTCTGCCTCGTGCGCCAGGAGGTGGACTCCTGGAGCGCCAACGGCGTACCAGGGTCCTACTCCCACGCCACGGCACGTGTGGCGGCGGCGCTGCGCTCTGGTTTCCCACGGTGGGAGGCCGAGATGCGGCGGTGGGTGGCCGCGAGCTCGCCGAGGTACGGGGTTGTGATCGATGCAGTGACGAGGGACCATGTCTGGGTGTTGGTGCGGCTGTGTCTGAAGGCGGTGGCTTCGGAGGCATGCTGCTCGCTGGAACGGGTGTGGCATGGGGAGGGGGGAGGATCTGGTTTTGACCCAAGGTCCATGAGGTTTGACTGCCCAAGGCTTGTTGGGGGCGTCTCGTGGCTATGTGTGCAGCTTGAAATTCTGTATGGGGGGAGCAATGGAAGATTCTTTGCAACTGTGGCAGTGAAGGAGGCTATGCTGCGGGCAGTGTCTTGTTTGGCTGTTGGTGTTGACGTCAGCAGAGGTGGAGAGGCAAGAGCTAGTGGAGGCTCAGGTGTAGAAGGTAGTGATTTTGGAGATGTTGAGACATTCTCTGTGTCTGTCCCTCAGGTTGCTTCTGCCATTGCGGCATTGCATGAGAGGTTCTTGTTGGAAGAGAAGATCAAGGCTCTGCGAGCGCCACACTCATCAAAATATCAGTTGTATGCTTTCTCAAAACCAATTGTTCTACTTAATCAAGCATTGCTTATTGAATGATATAGTTCGATGCTATCATGATTGAAGAAAGCAGTGGAAATCTTGACGCCACTAGTTTTCAGTCGAACAGCCTGGACATACCAACATAAAATAGCCACAAGTTAAATTTGACATCTAACAGCCTGTAGTTGACATACCAATGGACATGACATAGTAAGATATAAAAATGAAGAGGAGGAATTCGAGTTACTATACACAATAGATGATTGATGGTAACTGAGGTTCAAATATGGTGTTCTGATGTATTAATTCAAGTATATTAGATCTGATACTACAGGGTACAGGTTATCTATCATGAGCAGTACACAATTGAAATATTTGTTAATAAAATTTAGCTGGATCCATCACAGTAATTTGTCTTCCCAGCTGGCGATTTGTTTGTAAAACTTTTCCTTTCCTGACCATATATTCACTTGTTGGTAGATTGCTGGAATATTCACAAGCACTGGAACGAGGGCGTGAGGAGCGATCAAAGCGACCAAACTACAGAGCTGTTCTGGAGTATGATGGAGTTATATCACGTCGAGTAGATAGCCAGGTAAAGGCATGCCGCCACTTTGTCAACATTAGTTTGCCAGTATCTAGATACCATGCTTGTGCATCACATTTTCTATATTTTCTAGTTGTTTCTGGAGTTGTATGTGTTAACTTATTATTGAAAAACTCTTAAGAAAAGAGTTTTATATCCGGTTATGTAGCAGTAGCACTATTAGTTTTTTGAACCTTAATTTATTTGTAGGCTATTTCTGTTTGAATATTTGACTAATTGACTTACACGCAGTGTTAGAAAAATCGGTGATCGGTAGCTAATCAACTGACCACCGAGTAGGGATTAATTGGTTAATCGGAGGATTAACTGAATTAATCGATCAATGAATTAATCGTCAACGTCATCAATGTATATTTCCACTAACAAGCCGATCAATTCGTGAAAAATATAGTTCATGGCTCTCTGGTAAGTTGCCCCAACATTCTTCACACCGAAGGTCATCACCACCCGTTCATATAATCTGATAGATCCCGAGCATCGGAAGGCCGTCTTGTGGATGTCCTCATTAGCCATAAAGATTTGATTATATCCTGCATTTCTGTCCATGAAACTGATAATTTTGTGACCCGATCAGCATTGGGTATTCATCCTTTGGAGTTGCTTTGTTCATATCTCTGAAGTCAATACATATCTTGAGCTTCCCGCTTTTCTTCCATACTGGTACAATGTTTGACACCCACTTTGCATATCGGCATGGTCTTATGGTCTGTCCCATTGGGCATGCCAAAAAGCGTGTTGGTGTATTTTTTGGTCATACTTTGACACGCGTGACCTGAGAGATCTGCTTAACTCCAATGTAGGTCCTATAATCTTAGAAAAAGGGTTCAAGGCGTGTCAATTAGTTTGACCCTGCAACTAATAAGGAAACAGAGAAAATATCATTAGTAGCCAAGTCGATCGGCTGCCAAGCTGATGACTGCAGTAAGGATAGAACAATCGTGAGTGAATAATGCCAATCGGCCACAAGGCCGATGACCAAGGCAGAGCAATCGGTTCAAATACGCCATCGACCGATGAGCATTCCCCGATAGCGGATAGAACATGACATTGAATTGAAGTTAACCTATCGGTTTGTGCTTTGACAGAAATAAATAAACATGCTAGATAATATATCCGTATTATCAAAACTATCACAATAACAAGATTCGACCTAACCAATAACCAAGACAGTAGCTAGTCACGATGAACTTAACAATACTTCAAAGTATCGGGCATGCTTTATTTAGATGAATGGTATACAACATGAAGAAGATACGATAGAAAGAGATGTCAGACTCAACCGATAAAGCCTCAGACTACCACACCTAAATCACATCAATCTAAGAGATCAAATTGATGCAGCCTTAGACCTAGACAATACACCGAGATAAATCGGCGACCGATGCCTCGAGAGATCAAATTGATGTAGCTGTGAGGACACTGACCTAGTCGATACGATTGTCGAGGGTGGTGGGACTCACCTCTTCGTTGGAGATTGGAACGATGCAGCCTAGCTCCGAGTGCCGAATTCTATCGGGATTAACCTTGGGAAGCCAAGGGCGGCGATGCATCGAGTAGTTGTTTGACATAGTTGTGTGTTTTGATCTAAGGGATACATATTTATAGTTCGGAGACTTGCCGTCCAAGTAATCTATCCTAATCGATTCTAGATAATCTTCATATTCATATTATTGACTCCTTCATATCTGACCATTTTTTAATGGACAGGCTTCTTTGACCACCCTTGACTGGACTCTCTTTGACTTTCGTTGATCGTACGACATCTTGGTGAGCCATGGGCTTTACCAAATCTTGGCGTCAATAGAGGCGATGCCGAGGATGGGGAGGGGCGGTGGACCTTGTGGAGCTTGCGGTGGAGGTGGCTAGTGACGGCAAGCGGTGGCCGGAGCAGAAACAGAGATGACGACGAAAACAAAGCTCGTTGACTACTCGGTGTGCAATCTGAGGGGTGGAGGGGTGGAACGGGGTCAGGCGGCGGAGGCAGACCTTTTTGTAGGGACCAAATGGATGGGGATCACGGATTGGGGTGCTAGGGTTTGCGGCGCGGCGGTGGGATTTGGGGGAAACCAACGAGAGTTCGGTGGCGCTACGGAAGGGATAACAAGCAGGCCGCACGGGTCATCGGGCGGAGCGGGACGCGAGGCTGACGGGTGGGGTCCACGCGGCAGAGGGAGCGGGGTCGTGCGCGCGGGCGAAGGCTAGCCCCGACAGGCGAGGCCTGGCTGTCAGCGAGAGCGCAAGAATGGGTTGGGACACGGAGAGAGAAAGGATGGGGGCGGCCCAACAAGAATTAAAATAATTGCTGAAATTCATTTGTAATTTCAATGCTAGTGCAAAAGTCCTAAAACTTTGGAAAAAATTCCTAAAATATTATTTTTACTTGGAGAATTTAACAAAAAATTCCCAACTCAAAATGCGAATTATTTCTTAAGATTTTTAATTCTTTTCACACTTTAAATAATTTTTTTCTTAATTTTTATTTTCTCAAAAATAATATTTGGCAAAAATTCAGGGTGTTACACCCTTAGCCTTTGCAACGCTTCGGCAACCTTCCAGGCGTTTATGAACGAGGTGCTCCGACCATTCCTTCGTCGCTTCGTCCTCGTCTTTTTCGATGATTTACTGATCTTTAGCGACTCTTGGGCGGAACACCTCCGACATGTCCGGATTGTCCTCGACACACTACAGCAGCATTGACTCTTCGTCAAGCACTCCAAGTGTGACTTTGGAGTCAACTCCATTGCCTACCTCGACCACATCATCTCCGTAGATGGTGTTGCTATGGATCTGTCCAAGGTTTAGTCTTAGATTAGCCCCAACCACGGTTGGTACGGGTAGTGCATGGCTTCCTTGTCGTCAGGGCGAGATGTGGGTGGATCGGGATTAGCGCGATGGGTCACGGGTAGAAGGGAAATCCTGTTGTGTTTTGCGTATCCTGACGCACGGGATACGGATCCTATTTATTTATTTATTTGTTTGAAAAAAGGAAATTCGTTGGATATGCATCAGATACGTATCTAGAGGTATCCGATACGTATCCATATCCGGTGCGTATCTAGATACCGGTACGTGTCCTAGTAGCAGTATCCGTGCGACATAGACCACCAATTAATCGGCTTGACCAACCGATTAATCGGCCTGTTGATTAATGACCCGATTTTGGCATAAATTATCTGGCAAGCCACTGAGTAGCATTTAATTGGCCGATTTTTCTATCACTTCTTACATGCATAAATCTCTTTGTTTTCTATTTATTATCTAAAGTTACATTTTCTTAAAAAAGAGTTAAGAGCAAAGTGTTGATAATGGTTGAAATTTTTTATCTCTTATATTAATTTTCTTCACTTTGTTCTCTGTACAAGATAGTAATAACATTTTAGTGCATCTGACCTCTCTTTATTGCCATCTTAAAAAGGAATCTGGTAGAATCAAGACAAAAGAAGAGCTTTTAGCTGAAGAACGAGATTACAAGCGAAGAAGAATGTCTTACCGTGGCAAGAAAGTAAAACGAAATCCAAAAGAGGTTTGTTTGGATTTTCTTTTTTCAAAAATATCATTTGTTAATCATGTTAAAGGTTTCTAATATATGAGGAATTTATGTATGCCTAATGTCCCTAAATATTGTTCTCTATGGGATTCTTGCTTGCAAACTTTAAAACCTTGGCTACTAATATATGTACTTAAGTGATTGACCATCAAATATTGATTTGATTTTTCCCTCTCTTTTGAAGATATTGAGAGACATAATTGATGAGCACATGGAAGAGATCAAACATGCTGGAGGGATTGGTTGCCTTGTGGATGCTCCTGGTGATATTGCACACAATATGCTTAGGAATAACCCTCATGGAGGCACATACCAAGACAGTTTTGATCCTATAAGCGGTTCTTACAATAAGGATGTTTTTGATCTCCAGTCAATCAGTCGTGAAAAATCACCATGTGCTGATACTTTTGGAATTGTTCAATCAAGGAACCGTGAAACAAGAGATTCATACAAGGACTTAAGATATGGAAGTCATCAATGCCACTACCAGAAAGTATCTGATCACGAGAACAAAAGGATTAAAGATTCAGAAAGCACAATAAGTCAAAGGTATTCTCACCATTATGAGAACAGTGGACACCAAAGTAATTATAGTGATCACAGGAAACATGGTTATAAGTATAAAAATGATGGTGTCGACTACCATTCTGAATCAAGCGACGGTACAAGATGGTCAGCACGGACACCAAATTCGTCAGAGAGAAAATATGACCGCATGTCAGGAGTCAGGAGCAATGATACAGGTACAACTAGTTGTGCCCAACATAGATCAGTGTCTGTGACTCAAGATCAGTTCAGTGATAGATATGATCCCCAGAGGGCATATTGTGAGTGAGATCTTCCATCAAGCACGTTTTATGATGGGTCCAAGGCAGCGTGAGATGTACCATGATGGGACACAACATAGAAGATATCACGATATCCAGTACTGAAGAAAATAGAAACAATTTCCCTTTTTTGGTCGGTATACACGCTATCTTATATTTTGAGTTCTTTTAGTCCTTTGTACTTATTTTTACATTGCTGTTTGACATGATTTTGAAGTATACTATAATAGAGACATCTGGTTATAACCTTCACCTGTCTCTTTTGTCAGGACCGGGTTGGTGTACCAGTGCCGGTGGAAGAAGGGCCCAAGCTCAGTGCCAGGCCCAAGGGCCGCACCGCACTAGGGGAGCCCTAGAGGGCTTCGAGCCAGAGGAGTCCTGGCCGGCCTTAGCTTGTCCAGTCAGGAGTCTAAACAAATTAGTTAGAGTTAGCGATTGATTGTTAGTTGTTAGATCTGGCCTGCGCTGCATTAGGCCTCTGGACCATGAGGCCATGACACCTTTGCTGTATCCTCATGCAGAAAATGATGTTCTATTTCTGTAGCTGTACCATGTCTTTCATACGTTCTTTTTTCTCTGCATATGATAATATAATGTATTCTCTTAATTACGAAATGTATTCAAATCTACTATTCATTTTCCCCTAATTTTAGTAGTTTTGAGCTCAACCATCTTGTGATACTTAATTGAACATATCTGAAGTGTAAGGCAAAGTTTTCTGCAATGCAATTCTTCTGGAATCCTGCCCAATTTAGATGAGCTGACAAAGGAATCTTAGCTTTGTACTTTTATTTTGCAAGAGTTCAATAGAAGAATATATATCTGAGCTCTCCAAGTGCATCTTCACCTGGCTAGTGTTAGATACTAATGCATAATTTCATGAATAGTTTTCTCCCATACATTTGGTTCATACTAATTTGCGGATGCCTAAATTACTTTACAACAACGTGCATCCTAGTCCTAAATGTGGTCAAGATTTGGTATGTTATTGTGCTCAACTGCGCTTATAATTATTAAGGTGGTAAGATGAGGCATGGTGATGGACTCTCACCTCACCTTACCGTGATATAAGGCGAGACAATGTTTTATGCCTATAGAAAATATAGAATTTAGAAAAAATATTAATAGATATTTAGTAGTAAATTCTAAATAGCAATAGCAATATAGTATGATAAAAATAACAATACAATATCAAATTGTAATATTGTCACTTTAGATATCTTATAAAAAGTATAGCTAAAACAACAACACATTTAAAATTATGTATAATAATATATTTTAAAGTCTAGTTCAATAACCTATTTATATAAATATGATACAAAAGCCTATTTAAATCTCGTTAGGTTATTTTTTATCTCTAAACCTTATCTTCTCTCTCACTCCACTCCTCTCACTATTAGCTTCCGCTCCTATAGGATCCCGTCGTCGCCTCTTCCCCTCTTTTCCATCCTCCTGCGCCCGCGTCTAGCCTCTCCAAGCCGGATCTATGCTATGTTCGGTCTCTTCATTCTGGATCTGTACCGCACATGGCCACGTGGTGGGGGGTAAGGTGTTTGGATGCTTTACCCTTCTCGAGCATTCTATCGTCTAATTTAATAACTATGATTGTGCTACATAGGTTTTTTTACAAATGTAGCTTCTTTTTACCATCTATATACATGTGCTTTGAGAATAATAAAAGGTTATTAAGGGTGCATTTGGTTCTGCTTTTAAAAAGTTAAATCAAACAGGTTTACCAAAACTGCTTCTCCCACGAAAAACAGTTTTTTTCAGTACAAATTTGAAAGCAGGTTGAACCCTGCTTTTCTGCTTTTGCTTTTTTGTTTTTAGTACAAATTAAATAATATGAATTCAAGGTCTCTTGATTGATCTAATATCATTATGACTTCTTGCACAATTTTATGAGATAGTTATGTGGTTGTCGGTTACTTATCAGATGAATTATGAACTTTATTTATTTATTTAATATATTTTCTGGTTATTTAGTTGTATCAATGTTGATTTTTTTCTATTTATATATATGTATGAAATATTATAATGATGAAAATTATGTTAGTTATAAAAAACAGTTAGCTCAAACAACTTTTTTACAGCAGCTTGAACCAAACGACTTTCCGTTTTTTCACAGCAGACAACTCACATCAGTTTTTTCACAACAGACAGTTTATAACAACTTTTTCACAGCTCACGGCAGAACCAAACGAACCCTAAGTATCTCGAACCAGAAACAAACCTACTTATTACTATCATTTAAAGTGACTCCCCTTCGCTCTCCCCACATAGCTCCACGTCATTGTTTTATGAAAAAACCCCTGCATTTTTCCGTAATTTGCCAATCCTCCAATGTTTGGGCTGGCGTGGCTACCTCTGCGGGCCGCCACGTCGCCCCAGCTGGATCCGGCTTTTTTGCTTAAAAAACCTCATGTTCGTCGCTATTTGCACGAAGACCCGACGCCTCTCTCCTTCTGAGTCGTGTTTTTTGCGGATGAGCCCCATTTTTTTAGATTTTATACCCGAATGAGAGAAAATTCGTAAAATAGGACTGCGCTCTGAAATTACAAAAAGCGGGAAGGTTTTCGCAAAAGTGCCAGGGGGCACCCAGCCCCCGCGTGGCTGGTCCCCTATTCGCCCATCCATAGCACACTAGACTGCTCGTCGCCTCCCCGACCTACCCTGTGGCCCTAGCCCTAGCCCACCGCTGCCGCCCCCGCCTGGCTGTTCTCTACCGCCTCCTGCCGGCATCGCCGCTCTTGTCTGTCGGTGCCTCATTGCTGAGCTAGATCTGAGGTCGCCTTCGTGGCTATGGTGAGAGCAGATCCAGCCTGCGTTGGCCACCGCGTTGAAGCCTCCGGCCCTCCCGTTCAACATGCGCCGCGGCTTCGACCTTCGGCGCCTCGAGCAAGAGCTCCCGCTCATCGTTGGGGGCATCAAAATCTCACAAGACCGCAACTGCGATGCCCGCTCTGACAGTACGTGCGCTAGCCTCAACGTGTAGATCGCCGCCCGACCGCCTCCCCTCGCTACCGCCCCCGCCGTTGCAGCTGTCGGTGGGCCCTCTAGTGGCGATGAGCTCGATATCTTCAAGGTACAGGTGACGAACCCTAGCTACCTACCACCCATCTCTCTCCGCCTCTTCCTGTGTGCTCGGCGAACAACTCATTTGCTACCGGCCAGGAATTGGAGGACGGAGAAGTGCAGAATCAAGAAGTGGAGAAGTCAGAAAGTATCGTCACACGCCACAGACTCACAGTGATGAAGGCAATCATCAGTGTTCTAATAGGCGCTAGGCGCTAGTCGGGCAGTGACTGGCCGCCTAGTGCCTAGGGGCGCCTGGGGCAGCAGCATGTTAGCATAAGTTGACTAGTTGTAGTATAAGTTGTTAGTGTACTGCAGTTTGCAAACCTGGAGGGGAACTGGGGAAGGAGACTAATTGCAAACCAGGAGGGGCAGGGGCAGGAGGCGTGGAGCTGACACCAGATCACGGCTGGACGCCGGAGATGACACCAGAGCGTCGGAGCGATGGCGCGCGAGGCGGCGATGGCGCGTGATGCCGGACAGCCGGAGTGCCGGACACGCTGTCTGTGACGTGCGATGCCGAAATGTGGCAGAGCGGCGGCGAGCCCGCGGCGGAGCGTGGTGACCGGCGGCGACGTCAGTGCCTGGAGTCGAACAACAGTGGCGGCGGTGACGCTTGAATGCCAGGAGCCAGGAAAGCTAAAAAAACCCTAGCCATTTTTGCTTTTTACCCCCTGGAATGCAGTAAAATACTGTCCTGACCGTCGCCGCCCAGAGCGCCTAAGCGCCGCGGTCAACCGCCTAGGGCGCGGTTGACCCGCCTAGGCGCCTGGCACGCCCAGCCGGCCATCGAGCCCCTCCGCGCGGCGCTGGCTCGCCGCCCAGCGCCTAATGGCGCCTAGGCGCCCGCCTAGGACCGCCGTTTAGAACACTGGCAATCATACTTGAGCGTCTGTGCTTTCAAGATCCTGCATATCAATTACAGTGAGATCATGGATGCAAGTTTGCAATGAAATATTAAAATCTGAAAGTTGATGAACAAATACTGATTACAACCTTTCCCGATATGATGCATCTGAAGTTACACCAACATAGAGAAGCTTATCAAAGCGTCCAGGACGGAGAAGTCATCACCCAGAAGCTACTCCAGAAATAGTCATAAGGCTCATGGGCATTCCAGGACTCACCTTATATCATCTGAAAAATCCATCTCTAGGTACCTGACAACCAGGAAATCTCCCATTAAAAATGGTATTGAAAATTCAGCACAAGCCATAACTTCTTAAATGTTTCAGAAATACAGGCTCAGTAAGAACCTCCAAGCTCAAGCTAATGTTGGGACAACAAAGAACGGTAAAATCAAGATTAATTTCCACTATTACCACTTACTGCTACAATAGTTTGATAACAACTCATGAATGATGACAATTTGCAGCCATGGGATGTACAGCTGTAGGCGATAGGATGCCTAGAACAAGTACATTAGCAATGGCCGATGCAAATGCCATTCCACAGGCAGAGAAGTAAGAAATTTTCCCATAAACTTTACAATTGTATCCATCTAAATGTTGTATGTTGGAGTAAGAGTAATAGTCTATTTTACTGGGTGCAAGAACTATTCGAATTGGTGAAGCACTACAGATGCAAATTCATTCTGTTTTAATGCCTTATGTTGATTGCAATGCACTTGTGTCTCGTGAAATGTGAGATCACAAATCAACAACTGCTCTTCTGCTCAAGTTTCAACTCACGACGTTTTTTTAACTGATGGTATGATGCTACCTTTTTGTATGTTGTTTCTATCAAATTTCCCATGACTGGCGCTGTTTTATTAAAGGTTACGTAGCATGTTGAAATTAGTAATCAGTATATTTCTTACAACTCTGTAGCATGCTTATCCTAGCTCTGTAGCATGTACAAATTAGTTAAACTTCATGGTAATTTGCGTGGTAATTTGCTTCCTTTTATTATGCTTGCAATGTTAACTTATCCCTTCTTTTTTATCAACCATAAAAGAAACAGATGCTACATGTGCCATTCCGTTCAAAATACTGTATATTTTTTCTTCTTCTTTTCCAAATATTTCTACATTGAAAATGCCCATGTATATTTTGGCTGATAGAACGACTTCATCTAATCAAGCTCTAGGTCTTGTTCCTTGTCGTATGAGTAAACATGAATATATATCATATGTTGGTGCCTTAGGAATTTATATACGCTGTCAAGACTCGAACTTGAACAAACTTTAATTACCTCATATGCATGGATTGCATGTCTGTTGGTTTGTAATGATGAAACATTTGAACATTTAAACTTTAATTACCTCATATGCAACATATGGTCTATTACCTAGATATGGTAATGGAACTTTCATGTTCTATTTTATTATTTCTGATGTTTGATTAAGTTAGAAAGAAGAAGCCATATTCATTTATACTCTGGTATTGTGATTTGAATTCTCTGAGTATTTATTAATATCATTATTTATTTATTATATGTATTCTTATTGATATAATTTGTGCAAAAATACATTTTTTCAGCTCTGTTTGATGGTAAGAATCAAGATTGATCCATGCATGCATGCATATACCTCATGTGATGAATTGGCTACAATCCATTCCAAAGGGCCCATAGGGCAAATATGTATAAGAGAAGGAAAGCTTTACAAATAAGCTCTTATACAATATAGTATATCTCTAACACCCCCCTCAAGCTCAAGGTGGATCAACGACATTGAGCTTGGAAAGAAGAAAACAATGCTGAGCTCGAGTATGGGCCTTGGTAAGCAAGTCGGCAAGCTGAATCTCCGAGGGCACATACTGAAGAGCAACTATCTTGTTCTGGACAGCCGACCTAACATAAAAGCAATCAATTCCAACATGTTTGGTGAGCTCATGCTTCACCGGGTCCTGAGCAATACTAATAGCACCGGTACTGTCACAGTGCACAGGCGTAGGGGAGGAGAGAGCAACACCAAACTCAGCCAAGAGCCACCGTAGCCAAGTCACCTCAGCAGTCATACAAGCCAAAGCACGCAGCTCAGCCTCAGCACTAGAGCGAGAAACAACAGTCTGCTTCTTGGTCTTCCAGGCAATCAAGGAGGAACCGAGGAAGACACAATAAGCAGAGAGGGACTTGAAGTCTGAAGGATCAGAACCCCAAGTAGCATCAGAGTAAGCATGGAGCTGAAGGGAGCTGGAACTAGAGAAAAACAAATGTCGGTCGATAGTGCCACGAAGGTATCGAAGGACGCGAAGGAGATGACTGTAGTGGACACTAGTGGGAGTGGACATGAACTGACTCAGGATGTGAACGACATAAGAAATGTCAGGACGAGTGATGCCAAGATAGACAAGACTACCAACGAGGTGACGATAGCGAGTGGGATCCTCAAGAGGAACACCGTCGGTGGCACGAAGACGAGTGTGAAGCTCCATAGGAGTGTCCACAGAGCGGTGATCAGTAAGACCCGCATGATCAAGAAGATCATGAATGTACTTCCTCTGGGAGAGGTAGTAGCCGTTAGGTGTGGATGTGACCTCAATCCCAAGAAAATAGCAAAGAGGACCCAAGTCGGACATGTGAAACTGCTCACTGAGACGAGCCTTAACAAAGGCAATATACTCAGAATCATCCCCCGTGATGAGCATATCATCCACATAGAGAAGAATAAGGGTACAACCACGGGGGGGGGGGGGGGGGAAGTGTGAACGAAAAGAGCAGGATCATGCTGACTAGCAACAAAACCAGCAGTAGTGACAACCGAGGTGAAACACTCAAACCAAGCACGAGGGGCTTGCTTGAGGCCATAGAGAGAACGACGGAGACGACAGACATGGCCATCGGGAACAGGATAGCCAGGAGGTGGATGCATATAGACCTCCTCATGCAGCTCGCCGTGAAGAAATGCATTCTTCACATCAAGCTGAGAGATAGTCCACCGACAAACAGAGGCCACTACAATAAGAGTATGAACGGTGGTCCTATGCGCAACAGGAGCAAAGGTCTCCTCATAGTCACGACCATACTCCTGCTGAAAACCACGAGCAACAAGACGCGCTTTATAGCGCTCAAGAGAGCCATCAGAGCGAGTCTTAATCTTGTAGACCCACTTGCACGAGATCGGAACAACAAAAGGAGGACGAGGAACAAAATCCCAAGTGTGGGTACGGTCAAGAGCAGCAATCTCCTCAGCCATAGCAAATTGCCACTCAGGATGAGCAATAGCATCTCGATATGTGGAAGGCTCAGAAAGAGAGAGTGCAGAGTATGAAGACTCATGAGGCACAGGGGAAGAAGAGGTGGAAGGTGGTGAAGGAAGCGGACGACGAGTATAGTGATAGAGAATGGGAGGACGTGGAGGTAGTGGTGGAGAAGGAGGTGGTGAAGTGGATGGTGGTGGTGAAGAACAAGGAGGAGAGGATGATGACGAGGAGTCAGACGAAGGCCAAACTAAGTCAAGAAAATCAATCGACTCATGAGAGGAGGGAGCATCGGAGAAAAAAGGACGGGACTCATCAAAGGTAACATCACGGGAAACCCGAATGCGACGAGAAACCGGATCCCAACAACGATATCCCTTACGCTTGGAGTCATACCCAAGGAAGACACACCGGACCGACTGTGCCGATAGCTTTGTCCTCTCACGAGGCTGGAGAAGAACAAAGGAAACACAACCAAAGGAACGAAGGTGGCTATATTGAGGCGGTCGACCAAAGATACGCTCAAGTGGAGTGACACCATGAAGAGTGATAGAGGACTGAATGTTTACAAGGTAAACAACGGTAGATACAACTTCAGCCCAAAACTGAGGAGGAAAAGAGGAGGCAAGTAATAGTGCCCGAGCAGTCTCAAGAAGGTGACGATGCTTACGCTCGGCCACACCATTTTGAGCATGGGCACCAGTGCACGAATACTGAGGAAGAGTGCCCTGCTCAGAAAGAAACTGACGAAGAGAACGAGATAGATACTCGCCAGCAGAGTCCGCACGAAAAACACGAATGGAAGAGTCAACTGAGTGCGAACCATCGTAGCAAAGGCCTGATAAGCAGTAAGCACCTGAGCATGGGACTCCAAGAAATATATCCATGTGAACGAGAGAAATCATCAATAAAGATCACATAATATCGATGTCCCCCTTTCGAAACGAAGGGAGCAGGGCCCCATACATCAGAGTGAATGAGATCAAAAGGTCTAGTGGACACTGTCTGACTAGCAGAATACAGAAGTTGTATCTGCTTGCCAAGTCTACAACCCATACAAGAGAGGGAGGTATCACCAGAAACCTTCCCAAGAACTCCACTAGTAACAAGAGATGACAAACGGGACCCACACATGTGACCTAGACGATGATGCCACTGAGCAAAGCTAATGGAGGTGGAGACGACAAAAGGAGTAGCATCAACAATAGAGTCGAATAGCACGAAGTAGAAATGGGAGGAAGATGTAGCCAGTCAAGCTCCCAGAGGCGAGGAGGATCATGGAGCCGGTGGACAGAACCAACTAGAGTCCCGGTGCGATGATCCTGAACAGAACAAGAATCAGAATCAAGAATGATACGACAACCATGATCAGTAATCTGGCCAGCAGAAATATAGCTGCAAGTGAAGTTGAGGTACATGAGCAACAGACGGCACATGAAAATGGAAGTGCTAAGATGCCATGACGAGCAATAGGAAGAGGAGTACTATCAGCTGTCTTAACAGACATAGGAAAAGGAAGCGAACTCAAGGAACTAAGATGAGTAGAGTCATGTGTCATGTGAAAAAGAGGTGCCAGAATCAAGATCCAAGCTAACTGAGTACTTGGCTGTGGTAGCTGAGGAGAACTGAGCGGTGGCAGAAGATACCATAGTTTCGATCTGAAGAGGCAACACGATGCTCCAGACGATCCATCCGTCTGGTGAGCTCAAGGACCCAATCCGGAGGCAACTGAGAAGAACCCGAGAACCACCTGAGGTACTTGAGCCGCCCCACCGGTGAGAGGGCCGCTTTCGACACTGCTCAATCTCATGAGTCTTAGACTTGCAGTAGCGGCAGAAGAGAGCGGCAGTTGTGCCACCCTGAGTAACATGTCCTGGAGTTGAAGTAGGTGTAAAAGGTACAGGAATGGGAGGACAAAGAGTAGTCATGGTGAGAAACCCTTGGCTTCTTTTTTTTCTGTTTTTTGGCAATCTGTCTCAAAAAAAAACAGGGGCTCTAGGCCTCTCTGCCCGTCGCGAGTAGAGGGCGAGGAGAGGAGAGGGCCAGACTTGTAGGCGCAGGCAGGGGCGGGCCCGAGCAGGAGGACAGGCGCGCGGCGGCGCGACCTCACGCTCGGGCAGGCGCGCGGCGGCGTGAGCTCACCGCGCGAGCAGGCGCGCGGCGGCGCGAGCTCACGTGCAAGCAGACACGTGGCGGGAGCAGGCGCGCGATGGCTGGAGCAGGCGCGCGGTGGCTGGATCTGGCGCGCGGCGGCGGGAGCAGGCGCGGGGAGGGCTCGCCGGCGGCAGGATCAGGAGGAGGGGAGGGGCTAGAAACCCTGGCTCTGATACCATGTGATGATTGGCTACAATCCATTTCCAAAGGGCCCATAGGGAAATATGTACAAGAGAAGGTCCCAAAGGGAAATAGTACAAGAGAAGGAAAGCTTTACAAATAAGCCCTTATACAATATAGTATATCTCTAACACCTCAAGCCACTACCTTCCTATTACAGAAATAAAAAATTGTTTGATACATGATCTACAGTATACAATGATCTACAGTAAATTGGTAAGTATGCTGACCAGTTAATATGAATTTCTTGGAACCGTTGCTTTTATGCAACTATGATCCTCACAATAGTTTTCATTATGATAGCATGCTCTTCTATTTCATCATACAGAATGTCCTCTATTGGCATATTGTGGATGCACATGCATTTCCTATTGAAATACCTCTGTACCCTAAACTATAGAATGATTCATAGTCTTATTCAGAGAGATGTACATTGTCTGTGCTATGGACATTGTATGGTGCATTTTCTTTTTTCATTGACTTGCCAGTGTTATTTGCCATCAGAAAACAACCAAGACTTGTTTAAATTGAAAGCAGGAGCTAACCCCCATCAAATAACTAAATGAATCTTAATATATTGCAAATAGTTCCATGAAAAGATTAATTTTGTTCATATTATCGAATTGTATAGACATTGTATAGATCAATGTTTGAGAAAGAACAGGTATGTAAATACAATGGTCTTAGTATTCATGTGACTTGGTTACAATCTATGTTGTTGCATTTTCAGCTGTGTTTGAGTTGTGCTTGAACTTGATCTTGACTTGTTCTGTTTAGATTTTTAGATACATTTAAACACCAGCCTTTCCTATATCAAATGCTTTGAATTTTATTGAATGTTGTATTCTCTCATGCAATGTGATGTATGCATCGTCGCTAACCTCCTAATGATGCTCAAGGGTGATCCTTCCATTGCTTCTAGATTTGAACTAGATCAGACATTTTTTACTTATATATTTTGTGTATATGTTACTTAACCTTACTTCTTGGTGACTACCATTAATGCTGTATGTGGCGTAAAAGATTACGCTAACAGGTTTCTGTAGATTAGAAACTAACAAACGGAGTGTTTGCGAAGTGAACTGTTCTACGCCTCCGAAAGGATAATAACTTAGAATGGTTCGGATGTGTGTATTGAATAACTTGTATTCGGTCCCTATTACAGGGTGAAATGGGGGGTATTTATAGGCCCAAATATTAAGGAAAAGACCTATTTACCCCTCTATTACAACCGACATAGTGGGAACTATTCGGTACCCTTGATAGGGCTAAAATGGTAAAAGACTAATCTCATAATATAAAAGATAAATCTCCATCTTAGCTGGCAATAAAGATCTCGGAAAGCCTTAGTTCGAAGATATACTCCGAACCAATGCCTATCTTAGTACTTCGAGCCTGACTCAGGGTATCTTCGAAGATGAACGTCTGGAAACCTTCGAATCCATTATCTGCTTTTGTGCTGTTACGACAATACCCCGAAGATGGGATATTTTCCCCCAACAGTAGCCCCTCGAATACGCTTCTCCGTTTAACCTGTAATGTTAGGAGAGCAGTATAGCCGAAGGAAAAAATAACCAGGCCTAGGGGTTATTAGATTTAATTTATCTCCGAAAAGTACGAAGATATAAATTCCAAGTCAATCTTAGAATAATTACTTTCGACCTATCTTAGAACTAACTCAAGGAATCCGAAAGCCTTTTAGACGTTAGAATAAATAGCCGTAGTTTCCTTCTTCTAACAGAAACTGTAGAATGCGTTAATTTTGGAGAAAAGTAACGGCAGGAACTGCGAAACGGCATGGACTAACGGTAAAATGTGAAAGTCTAGGCTATAAATAGAGGGCCTAGAACAATCTATTTACCTTTTTTCACCGCTCTCTCACAAACAACTACCTTCTGAGCCCTTGATGTTTTTGAGCCCTAGCCTCCATTTTCCCCCAAGTAACCAGCGACTGCCATGGGTGAAAGACAAGGGTTCTGGAGCCCCCGTCGACCTTGGCTCGGCCACCATGCGGCTGCAGCAGCAGCGGCTGCGACGTTGGCGACAGCGTCTCTGGCATCCGCAACGACATCCATGGCGGACAGGAGGGAGAAATCCTCAAATGCTGAAGATCAAGGTCTCTGCCCGCCATCACGAAGTACTTGGACCAGTCCTTTCAACTGGGATCTTCTACCTGCAAGAGGGAATCACATAGCAATCACAGTAGAAGGGAAGGATTAGCACCGGAGTTATGATCCGCAAGCCTGGAAAAGAACTCATCCCATCACCAAGGCCCGAGAAGTGGTCGTCTTCGAAGCCTTCTTCGAAGCCAGCTTGGGCCTTCCCGCAGTGGACTTCTTGGCGGAGGTACTTGACTTATTTCACGTCACCCTTCCTCAACTATCTCCCGAACGCAGTAGCTCGTTTGGCTATCTTTGAATGGGCGTTGAGAGCCGAAGGTTGTGAGGGGAGGGCAGAGATCTTCGCTGCGTGGGTCATGAGGTGGTTTTATGCCGAGTTGGGGCGAGCAATCCTCTGGCCGGACCATTGAAAGAGATCCAATTCCGGAAAGAGCCCTAGTGCAACCAGGCCAAGGTCAGCTCGAAGCTCGCCTTAACCTACTTCAGAGGATCAGCCGAAGGTTGAGCATGCGAGACTTAGCCGAAGAGTTCCTCGGGTTACAAATCTCTCCACTGATGGCCAACTGGCCTATCATCTTCGAAGAGGATTCGGAAGGCGGTCTCCGAAAAATCACTTTGACTTCGTGCCCTACAGGTAACTTTGAAGACAACATGTATTATGCATATTCATTCGAAGAAAACTAACTTGATTCTTTTTTAGCTTCTTCAGCCCCTGTTACTTCGGAGCAAATCGTAAGGACTTCGGAGAAGATTTTGGGCGCTCCAACTCCGACCGAAAAGAATGGAGAATTAAGTTGGTCGGGAGTTGGGAGAGATTTAACAGAGTATGGGGAATGTTGGAAATCACTCCGCCCCCTCTGATGGATTGGGTGCCTTCGGAGAAAGGACCCAAAAGAGGAAAACCGAAGCTGGGACTTCGAGCTCTGCAAAGACTCCGGTGAAGAAGGTGGCTCGGAAGCCAAAAAATCTTGCACCTTCGAATCCTGCGCCTTCGAGCTCAAGGGCTTCAGTTTCTGACTCCCAAGAGGATGAAGGGAGATTGCTTGTGCGTCTAATAGAAGAAGATGAAACTCAAAGGACTGCACAAGCCGAAGTACCTGTGAACGTGCCGGAGTCCCGAGATAATCTTGAGCAACCAAGGACTTCGGTAGTTCAGGAAGATATATCTCAGGACGAAGTTCCTGTGAATGAGAGTGGGGTCGAAGTTACTATGGCTTCGATTCCCGAAGAGGCAACAAGGACTGCTCAGGACGATGCTCCTGCAGTCGAAGACTTAACGGCTGATTCGGATGAAGATCTAGCCTTCGATCCGCCGAACAGTCCGATGATGACTCCTCTGCAAAATGTCGAAGGTAGACTTCGAATAACTCTTTCATGTTTATTTTGTGTTTATACAATGTATAATACTTTATATTTTTTTTACAGAGTCCACTCCTATGGAAGAGGTCCGCCAGGAAGAAATAATTCCTGGACCTTCGACGACTTTGGAGCCAACCCAGAAAGCTACTCAAATGGGACCTGGAAGAGGCAAAAGACATATAGAACCCTCCCTGCTGCGAGTTCCGGATCAACTCCGTCTGATTCAACAGACGAGAGCTAATCTTCCGGGGAGGGCCAGTCTCCAGAGGCTCCGAAGACCCAGGCAGAACGCTCCGGTCTTCGCTGGACGAAGATTGACCAAGGCAATAAGTATGCTCCCCCTGCTAGCTCCTTTCTTAGGCAAACAACTGGTCTTCGGACTTTGCTCGAACCTTTGGATCGAGCTAGCCGCGACATAGGGGAGACCAACTTAGTGCCATTCTGAGCAAGGCGGACAGGACGGAGCTTAATGCCGCTATAGAACGTGCAGCCTACCAGGTACGAAGCACTTGCGAAATAACATAGAATTCATCTACGAATAAATATTTACCTTAATTTTTTATTTTTGCAGCAAACTGTCTTGGCCCGAGCTGCGAATATATGTAATGATGAAGAGATCGCTCGTCTTCGAGAGGAAAATAACGTCCTTCAAAGGAATCTTAGCATCTCCGAAAGCCGAGTGGCTCAGATGGACAATAGTGTCAACAGAGCGAAGGGCCCAGACAAGTTTGGAGGCTGAAAAGAGCTCGAAGCAGAGAGAATTGTGCTTCGAGCAGAAGTTGAAAAATTGCGGGCGGAGCAGCTACTGCGGGGACCGAGTGTCAGACTCCAAGAGGAAGCTAGCCAGCTGTTAAACCAAAAGAATATTTTGACCACTGAAAATGCTAGACTTCCGGGGTTCTGGGAGAAGTCACTTCGACGAAGGACGCGCTGAACGAAGATAGCTGAAGTCCGAGAAGGTGGTGTGGAAGTTAAGAATCAGTTGCTAGGTGTCTGGAGTACTTCGGTACTACTGGAATACTTCCTTGATGATAACATCACTCTTCTGCGCCGGTTGTTGAAAGGATCAAGGAGGGCAAAGCAGAGATGAAGACAGCGGGCATTAGATACGGGAACTCTCGGACAAGTGGCTGCTGTCGGCCTACTTCACTATACGAAGATCTGGGCCGATCGATAAACCGTCCGAGGAGCCAGTACCTTCGACGACGAGGACTTCTGCTTCCGAAGGTGTGGCTGCTGCCTGGCGAGCCTTCCAAAACTTCAGGAGAGCCGAAGGTCATTCCGCAAATCAAGGCTTGGATCGACGAAGGCCAACGCCAGAAAGCAAGTTCAGACCCAAGCTTCAAGCAGTCAGCCTCCTCCGAACCCGCAGGTTTAGAAATACCTTAGGATTTTTGGCCATGTAAAGCTTTATGATTTGAACATTTATCAATGAAAATTTGGTTTGTCATATTTTTAGCTTGCCTCATACGGAAGATATCGAAGTCAGTTAGACCTAACGACGAAGTTCGTCCATTATGGACCACCTTCGATCTCTAAAAGCTTCTAAACGTCCTCAATTTCTAATTCCTCGAGATAGCTCTGGTGTAATTGCGCCCGAAGTATCAAAGATATACTGTCTGTATTAAAGAGAGAAAAAAGAGGTTAACTTAAAACTTCGTCTTCTGAAGACGTTATATGTCTGAAGACGAAGATGAAGTCCGACAGTAAAAAACCTGAAGAACTTGGAAGCTGGGAAGAGCCCCGAACGGCTTCGAACTTGGGCCGAGCTTCAACAAGAACAGAGGATTTTAGAGCTTCGAAGGGGGGAAGGAGTTAAACGCAAAGTTGTAGAACTCCTGGCGCTGGAACTAGTCGTTCCAACCCTAGCTATATAGACGAAGAGGTTTTGATTCCTCTTGGTATAGATACCAATTTTCATGATGTAATCTGTAAACACATTCATTTGAATAATGAATACCGATTTAAAATTGTCTCCATATTTACTAGCCCTCTTTGGGTATAAGTAACTTCGAACTGTATTCAAATATGGTTGCGCAAAGAATGAACTTCGGAGTACATTTTTTGGAGGTTCGGAGCCCCTTCAATTTAAAGATTTTTTTTTTAAAATCTTATAAATGTCTTCGACTATTGTAGTCTGAAGAATGGCAACTTAGTACCTTGTTTTTTTGAAAGAATACATTGAGATAATTTCAAGATACCTTAGTATCTTAGATAATTTGTCCCTTTGGACTATGCTACAGACATTCGAGCTCATGGCTCAAATCTGTCTTGCTTTAGCCACCTTCGGCTCATTTTGCGATCTCTACGAACCAATGGTTCGGAGTTGCAATGGTCTCTTTGGACTCTTTTTACGGATGTCTACCAGCCAATGGCTTGGACTCCGTATATTTTGGCCACCTTCGGCTCTTT